>CM034535.1:66114621-66149250 GCA_020002185.1 Paraescarpia echinospica | reverse complement strand
GATTAATTAAGGCATAATTATTATCATCAGTATGGTTTGCAGGTAATGAAAGGTTTCTACTTAATGTAAAACACAAAATAGGTCTTACGAATAGCCAATAATTGTGTTCCCGTGGGTCAATTCTTTTTCAGTTGATGACCAACGCACGAGTCTGTGCTCCAACGAATTACACAATTTTGGGGGGCATTCAGACTTAGGATGAATCATAGATATTCGTTTATGTGAACATTTTGTTAAATTGTGTATTTTTCTAAGCTGGGAAATTCATTTCCGTTATTAGTTAATGTGACAAACTGAACTAAGAAGTCGCCAATTTTCATCTCCAGATAGTTTTTTGTGTCACCATTAAAAGTGCAGGTTTGGAACAAATTATGCACAATTTGCTGCCACTCTGTATGTAAAAGGAAACTACTTGTGATACATCAATTGGCGGTGACCACGGCAATTCGTTGTAACTGCCGCGAAATTACGACGAGTTTAATTCGGAGATGAATTTTATTGTTTAATCCATTCTTCCCACAATAACAAACTGCATTATGTAAACATCGTAGTGAATGGCAGGTGGGCCGGTGTCGTGAGAGAATGAACAACTTTCATACAAGTCGTTTCTGGGAAGTTATGGCCACAGCCGGAAATGTATCTCTCATTCATTACGTTCCCATAGACTTCTCTGTGAAAGTACATATATTTGCCTATGTTGCATGTTCGTCAGACGCAAGCAATTGGAACACATTTCCTGTAGTTGTTGCTAAGGCGAAACATCAAATGATTTCAATATTGGATCTGATTTATTGGTGAGAAGATTGTCTTTCATTCAACAGAACCGGGACTAGGAAAAGCGAACAGGCGTACAGTAATGATAGCGCCTTTGTACGGAATTTCTGTGAAGCTCGACACAATATCAAATTTACGGTAACCGCGGACCACCGGATAGTCGCCGCCGTAGAAGTCGAGTTTTACTTGAGTTTGTTTTGCGAAATTTGATCGTTGTAGGAATGTAAAATAATTATTTTTGTAACGTAGTGTGTGTGTATATGTATGTAAGATATGTGAGGAGAAGTTTGGCGGCTGTTGGTGGTCGTTTTCATGGTTGGATCAGAAAGTAAAAGATTGCCGTTGGTTGATGTATTGATTGCTTTATTGGCTGTGTGAATGAATGATTGATTGATTGGTTAATTGATTGATTGATCGGTTGGTTGGTTAGTTGACTGATTTATTTATTGATTGACTGATTGACTGACTGACTGACTGACTGATTGATTGATTGGTTGATTGATTGGTTGGTTGATTGATTGATTGATTGATTGACTGATTGATTGATTAGACATAATCACGTGAATAAGCAGCGAAATCTATTTGTTAACCTTCATGTTCGAACCTAGGAGTGAACACTGAGTTTCGTGAAGTGCACAAGATGCATCGAATGCAGACAAGTTGAACTATTTCTACGTGAATCTAGACATTTGTAAAACTTTATTAGTTGAGAACTGCCAATGGACACTACAGGTGGTTACATTTCCAGCAGCCTGTAGCACCGGATCGTAGTGATTACCTGTGTCTGTGTTCGCCACTTTACGATCAATTTTACGGTAACCGCGGAGCACCGGATAGTCGCCGCCGTAGAAGTCGAGTTTTACTTGAGTTTGTTTTGCGAAATTTGATCGTTGTAGGAATGTAAAATAAATATTTTTGTAACGTAGTGTGTGTATATCAGACCTACCTACCATTCCGGATTGTCCGGAATCATTCCGGAAAGTCACCTCAAATTACGGTATTACGGCGATGGATGAAAATATTACGGACTGTCACCATGTTCGCCAATCACTTCCGTGTTCCTCCAATTTAGCTTCCACTATATTCAACAGGTGGCAGCATACGTACAAATAGGAAACAGCGTAATGACAAATTCGCATTTCCGCGATCAAACAAAACGAAGTCATGCGGCACGAAATGATGGCTGACAGCGAAACGACGCCACCGCCAACCAAAAAGAAACGTTTAATGCAAAAATTTAGTGAGTGTTGTACTTATAGTATTAGGCCAACTGACTGTACTAAGACTAAGTTAGTGTATTTATTGAGTTTAGTCTCATTTACAGCCTATCATACAGTCACTAGAGTCTAGACGATGTCGATGACTAGCGTAACGTAATGGTTTTGCCGTCCCTACCCCCCCCCCTCCCCGTCTATCATTTACAGCCTATAATACAGGGATAGGCTTATATATTAGAGTTGAGTAGACTAGAGTCTAGACGATGTCGATGACTTATTGACTAAAGGCAATGCAATGGCTTGCTGTCTCACTTCAGACACATTCGACACTTGTCTCTGAACACTGACAGGAAGCCTATATTCCTGAAAATCAGTGTAAATACTAAATGGGAAGATGGATTACTGACAGGAAGTTTTCGGGGTAGGCAGGTCTGTAAGATATGTATGTAAGATATGTGAGGAGAAGTTTGGCGGCTGTAGGTGGTCGTTTTCATGGTTATGTCAGAAAGTAAAAGATCGCCCAACCAACCAATAAACCAATCAATCAATCGGCCTGTGACAAGTTTAATCACAAAGCTAACACCGAATACAAAACAGGCAACACGCGTCACCACCTCTCGTGGCCCACTCTCGTCCACGCCGCTCTCCCTTGCCGGAGTCCCGCCGGGGGTGTCACAATTTGTGTAGACAGGGGAGGTCCATGTCACAGAACAACAAATTAAATAATCACTCAATCGATACTTTTATTTCAGACTCATCATTGTGGTCCATATACATTGAAAAAAAGAATTACACCACAAATAATACAAAACATACAACAAATATTTTGTTAATAGGGCCTATAAGTGTGTCACGATACATGGCGAGATTCCGCGCGAGTGGAGCCGACTGGCGACATGCACAATTGTTGCCCACTGACTTTAGGATTGCAGAAGCCAGGAAACAGATGTTGACGTTTGGTTTATAAGTTTATTGTACCTTTGTTAATTGTGTTATGGCGTTTTCAATTCAGTTTTATATGAATTATACATCAGGGAAATTAAAAATGCAGAGAAAGAGCCAATCAGCAGTCGACACGCACACAGATTCAGACACGCACACTCACACACACTCACTCGCATACACACTCATACACACACATACCCACACACCCACACACACTGGCACACGCACACACAGACACACACACATATATACACACACACACGCACACATACACACACTCACACACATACACACACACACACACTGGCACACGCAGACACACACACACTCACTCGCATACACACTCATACACACACATACCCACACACCCACACACACTGGCACACGCACACACACAGACACACACACTCACACACTGGCACACGCGCACACAGACACACACACGCACACACCCTGGCACACGCACACACACTGGCACAAGCACACGCACACACATACACACTAGGACACACCGACACACACACACACACACAGAGTATTATGATGATGTATTAAAATATCCACCTACCTGTGAATAAATCTTACAAGGACAAAAAACAATTGTTTGGACCTATACAAATAAGAGTTAATAAAAAGTAACCATTTTATTTTAAACTACAAATATTATCACGCCAGTAGTTTACTAGAGCAACCGTGTTGAAGACACATACTACAAGATTATGGACAGCGCTATGTTGATAGATAACTTGTCGTCACGGGTGCCTAAGCTTTCCATTTCGCCGGTCACCGAACTGTGAATGCAAGTTTAGTTTACGCATTCAGGGGCGGGGCCAGAGAGGGTAGTCCAGGGGGAGTCTAAAAAACCTCCAAATGCACACACAGAGGCTCACCAAAAAACTTCCACTGGCGGCCGAACCAAATTCATATTGAGCCGGAAATTCAGCACGACTCCGCTGTCGCGCTGTCGAATCATGACATCGAAAGATGAGGGCGAGTGTGCTGTTGAACATTTCTCGCCGCCGCGCCGCCACGCCGCCTGCTTTACTGATGACATCGGAAGACGGGGGTTTGGTGGAGGTGGGGATGGTGCTGTTTAACATTTGTCGAGGCGACGTTCACAAGGGGCACGGAACGAGGGCACATTCAAAAGGTCTATGGGGACACGCCACTCTCACGCAGGCACAGCGCGGCCAAATTACAAAGATCTAGAGGGGCGGATGCCCCTCATGTACCCGTCTATGAATGATCAGCAACCCATATATTTCGGCTAGACGTTTGTTATTATTTGTAAGAATAGTTGCTGAGTTGATTATGTCTCTTTCAGATATACGTTTTTTTTCTTCTGTATATTGTGTGATGTTTATATGCATACACGGTGTTACAGAATAACAGGGAGTTTACGACGAAAATAATCGTGGAATTTGTTTGTCGCTGTAACTTGTAAAATGTCAACCAGCACGGTGCGTGGTGTGGTATTCTACTCGGTATTCGTGTATATAATAGAACAATAAATGAGCCGACGTATTCATACATTGAGCAAGAGTATAGGAACATGCCGTGACACAACCGACGTCACAGCTCGGCGCTTATTGGTTAAGCCTCCGCGTCATTATTAAGATGTCAGCCTCCATGATATCGGACAGAGTTTTTAATCTTCCACTTTGTGAGTTCTGAATAAATAACTACAGTGACCAATTAGATTTAGTTGAAATTGTTAGACTGTATTAACTGTTTTAGGTACATAACAACAAAAAGTTGTTTTTTTGTTTCCCTTTAAGAAACACAATAGGTCCCATATGGGTAACAAAATAGATTTTATACGTTAAGTGTAAATTGTATACGTTAAGTGTAAATGTCATGTGGATGTCGTTGCGTGGCGAGGCGAGTCGCCGTGTCCAACAAAGAGCGCCGTGTCGTCGGCGTAGCTGGGAGATGTTGCTGTGGGCGACTGACGACGACGCTGCAGTAGCGGTGTGCGCATGTGAGTGCTTCTCATTTGTGCGCACACTGACAAATTGGGTCACTATAAAGACAGCTGCACATTGCATTCAGAGGGTCTGTACACTTGATCTTGCACGTGCCGTTTACACAGCGTATATTGCATGACCCCTCGTCTTTTTTGGCACCTGAAACATGCATGATTATTGGGTTAGTATCAAGAGGTCGGGTTAAAGACTTGGTGAAATGAGATTTTCAATTTCTCTTAAATTTCGTATACGTAACCTTAATGCTCTTGTCAAGAAATTTGCAAAATATGAAGACTGCTGATTGCGAACTCATACTACCAAGCCCGTTCAAACATGGTCATTTGCGTGTCACAGAACAATCAGTGCCGACGTCACCAGAGTATGGACCGCTGAGCGCGCCCTATTCTTTAGCATGACGCGCGACATTGCGGGTTGGTATTTCAGGCTTTATTCGAAATAGCAGTCGCGGAATTTAATATGTTTTGATATCACCGTAATTATGATAACTTTATCTACAAGTTTGTTGTTGGATGTATGCAGGAATTGTGTTTACTTTTTGAGTTATTGCCGTTTCAACATCGCGAATGCTCAACCCTTCATTATATCGGCTGCATACTTTGCCGGATTAAGCATTCTCGATGTTCAAACTCAAAACCTGAAAACAAAACCAGGGTACATTCAGCGACAATCTGTACGCCTAGATAATATTATTATATTTACGGTGATATAAAATATTAAATCCCATTTAAAAATAATAACCCTCTCTCTCTTTATCTGGTAGGAGGATTTTACACACACAAAAACATTAGACCTTTGTTGAAAGTCATCAAAGGTCAAACGAACAAATGATAACATAAGTTTTCTTTTTGCTAAGATATATGGTATTGTATTTATAAAGGTTGCCAATCATTAACATTCCATGTATACAGGAGCCCACACCTAATACGTTGGCCACCCACTGTAGGCACGGACAATAAATGACAGTAAATAAATAATGTTAACATTGCGTACGTAGCTACGTACGTACGCACGCACGGTTCGAATCCTGTACGTACACATTACATACATACATACATAGACATATATACAAAGCATTCGCTATTTAAAAGACATGAAGTAAATAACTCTAAGTAACGATCGTTAATTGTTTTCCTTAAATACATCACCAATTGATAAATCAAAGGTCAACGGTTCAAGGATGCGAATGCACATAGCAAGAGGTAAGTGAACATCGGAACCTCGGAGTAAATGCACTTATAATACTACATAGTTAGCGTATTAATTAGTTATGTATATATTTATATGTGTGTGTATATATAATTATATCTACTGTGGCGTCACCTTACCGGCAAGCATCACTCCGAGAAATGCAACTAGGAACATCGTAGCCAATATCACCTGGGCCTTCATGGTTGATCTGCATCAAACGATAATCGGTCACATTTTGATTGACAAATCTCACCAGGTAGTCAGATATGGGGTCAAATACAATGAAAAGTATTTAAATACAAATATATTGAAAACTATTTCAAATGTCTTTCAAAGATGTTTATATGATGTCCTATCAAAACGATTGCAGAGCTTACGTTGAGATGTATTGTTTTTCAACATAATTTGTATGATTTTATTTACAACTGTGACATGAGATGTTGCTTATTGACTGGCTATGGCTGGTATATTGTAAGAATATAACGAGTGATGATGCCATTTGGCTTGGGAATCCCAGAATTCCCCTCAATACATAGACAGCAAATATATTTTATCAGTCCACACACCGATTGACAAAATAGCAGGCCTAGCAGGGTTGGTTAGCAGGAACATAGAAATTATGATCACAAGAGCGACAGGTCTGTCCAACAGAGTCCTGTTGTTGCTAATTGCATCACGATAACAAGTGACAACTGGCTGGTTGATATTGGCTTCTCGGGTATGCTTTTATCATGATGACTTTCGACATATTGGCTTTATTTCTGACTTAAAAATGTGGTCAGTTGTCAAAGGCAGAGAAAAAATGTTTGGCCCTCAAGCAGTTAAACAAGACAGGCGAATAAAAAATGTAACTTGCAATTATTGATACCCATGTCTAGAGTATTTGAAACAGTATTTGAAAGTATTTGGAAATTTCAAATACTTTACGGAAGTACTGGAATACAAATACTTTCTTTTCATTAGTGTCAAATACAATTACAAATACGTCAAATAAAACAATTCATTCAAGTACAAAAACATATGCATTTGACCCAATATCTGCAAGTGGTATGCCAGTCCCATGTGAACAGCCTCTCGATGTCCGCTGGAATTGTGGATATATGAATTTGAAAATTGAAAAACAATTGGAATGTTTACAAGCAAATCAATGTTATCAACTAATTACGTAACGTATACATTTATATAATCTACACGTTGTAGACATTTGATCCCTGATATGTGCGGGCATTGTAACTCAGAAGATGGGTAGGCTACTACAACTTGTTTCACGTCCCTGTTTCCGAAGACGTCTAGTGAGCAACTGGAATACGCGCATTGGACAACAAACGTTCGCTACACGACGCCGTACTGGTAACCAACAACAAACAGTGTTAAGTACTTACGAATCTGTCGCGGTGATTCGCTGCTGAAGAAATACCGGATCTGCCTTTGACCGCGGCTTATAAGAGCTTCTGTGACGTAAGCCGTTGGGCGGTGGAAAGGACATGATTCATTTTATGTTTTTGTCGCTTAGTGCAAACAAGGCAATGCCAGTAACAACCAAGTTCAGTAAGATTTTTGAAAATGCCTTCGTAATGACCAGGTTAATCTAACTAGTAAGTGATATTATGTTACGAACAATCGATTTGTGTCCATCTAGCATCCGGTACGAACCATAAAACGATTAAAAACCTTTACAAACGGGAAATTTCAAAACAAAAAGATGTTACTAAGCCGTCAAGAAGGAAAACGTTACAACCCAAACACGCACACGCGCACACGCGCACACGCGCACACACGCACACATGGAAGCATACACACGAACGTATTAAATAAGTAATCATTATACTTTAAAGGTGACACGAACAGGTTGAAATAAATGCTATAGTAAATAGAATATATATAAAATAAGATAATCGTAGTGCAAAAAAAAAAATTGTTTTTATAAAATCACGCAAATATGAATGCTTCCTCACACACCGCCTCTGAAATTTAGCCTTCGGGAGTTTCCGTGAGTGTGACGTCATATGTGCCATAGAAGCTAGCGGTTGACCGAAGTTGTCCATGTTATTCAGCGGTTGCCGCAATGTTGTCTTGGATTAATGACAACCAGTCATTGTATATTGGATGATAGCAATGGAAATGCTTCGGCGAAGAGTTGTTTGTTTTCGATCGAAAGCCAAAGACAAGAACTGAGAGGATAATAAAAATAGATAAATCGACTGAATGTGATGACTATCTCATCGCCATCGATATCGCAACTTGAAAATTGGACTCGCATCTGCTACGCCGACGCCTTTGTCAGTGTGATCACGTTGACAGTAGTTGTTTCGTGAAGGATACAGCAGTTTGTGAATTCGAATAATACAAGTACTAGTGACATTACCCATCATCCTGACTACTGTCAAGAGAACCACTAAAAAGAGACGAAGTTTGACGTCCCCAAAACAACGAAGCGAGCTGCGAGCGAAGCCGAAGCGCGAAGGCGAAGCAATTTGGTTTTTAGTCGATTCGAGGTAAGCCAAATCCAAGAAGAGTGACAAAACGTAGGCGTAGCTGCGATCTATTTCCTACACCTCATTTGTATTTATCAGTTGTACTTCATAGATATGTTATACGTTGTTAACCGTATACAAAATTACTTAGAATATTTCAGTACCAGCAATGAACTCTCAGTTTTTGGAGCGCACATCATTAACTGAAGCTGAGCACTTCGCTTCAAAGAATGTCGTTCAACTCCTCGGCTCGACTGTTGTTAAAGGGATTCTTTGATATTTTAATTTCTTTGTAATGCACGCAATTATTAGGTAATCCTGTTAATATAATTATTTCATATAAATTTCATGTAATTCTATGCCTTTATTTCATTAGAATTATGTTTTATTAATCACTAATGACCCTGACAATATATTTAAAAAATAACTGCGTACGCGGAGTTTCTGCTTTGGGCCCACCTTCACGATCCGTATAAGGCATGTTCATGAATATTCGGGACTGTCCGTCAGACTTCGATTAGCTACGTCGAGTTAATAGATGCAAGAAATACGTCATCAACATGGGTGTATAATGATTAGCCACCGCCATGCGAATGAGTCCTGACCAATAAAATTATCAAAATGAAACGTGGACCAGCTGCTGTTTATGTCACAGATTCAGCAGAAAAGAAGGAAATTATATGGAATAAACGGAGAATTAACATAGCGACAGTTCATGACAGACGGAATTGATTTAAAAGAAAAAACACCATCTCTCCATGCACGAAGTCGAAGCCGTCGATGCTGACGACGCATGTCATATTGAATGATTAGCATTGTTTTTGTTGGAATATATAAACTATGGTACCATCATGTTCCTTTTCACTAGGTACATCTGGCTATACATTTTGAAGTGAAGTTTTAATGAAACGTTTAGATAACAGAAACTTACTGAAGCCGAGAAACATTCAATAATGAAACAATTTTATTTGCACCATAAGTCCAGCTGCTATTTCTGTAAGCAATATAAATACATTATACATCACTAAAATAATTTACGGTATTAAAGTAGGATAGGTGGTGATATCATCATCATCATCTTTTTTTGGCGGCCACAATCAACTTGCTTATTATTCTGCCGCTCTTTGGGGGTTGCGAAGAGGTAGAATTTGATTTTGCCAAGAGTACTTTCCTATCTACATATGATATGGTTTAATTTTAGTTTGAAAAATGTAGATCTATAAAGAACATAACATTAATGTCGACAAAATATTAAAATATTTTCATCAGTGTAAAACATGTTTTATTTTGTACTGGGAGTGCAAAAATCATTTAGAGTAAAAGATATTGAATTTGTTTCTCTCGAACTCATGTTTCGATAACAAATAAAATGGCCATTGTATGATGGAAATAAAGCCATACAATTACAAAACTTTAAAAGTAACGCATATTTTAAAACACTGTTTTCAGTCATCATTGGTGTATTTAGATCAAGAAGATCCTTAAAACATTTTGAATGTTGTGGAACATACATACCAAGCATTGCATAAACTACAACATTTTCTAATTTTCTAATCATTGATGTGTTTTTTAACAAAGAACCATAAATTATGATTCTTTGTAAAAAAAAACAATTATGATTCATAATAGTTCATTTGTTCAACTAATCATCTTCCTAAGTAATTTGTTAACATTGGTTTACATTTTATGGGCATGCGATATTAAAAATTTTTGTTAATACACATAATTGTTTAGTCACTAATTTTGTGAGTTGTAAACATACAAGGCATGTAAAAACTACAACTAACATTTGACATCACGTGTACTAGTGTTGTTTTTTTGTAACAAAGAATCTTATAAAAGTATCTATTTTTTTTTTATATATACCTGACATTTTTTCAACCTCTTCCTAATTTTTGTTTCTATTGTTGTTTTGCATTTTATGTGCATGTGATATTAAAAAGTATTGCATTATACATATCGAGTGCAGTGATTGTACCTGTAGTTGTATTGTACTTTTCATTATTATATCTCATCAAATAGTTTCAATAAAATGTGTTTACTTTACATTGTCTTTACTTTAATTAACATGCATTTCTAACAACAATATGCAATTTAACGAGGACACCACATTACTGCAAAATCCTCATGCAGACAAACAAAACTATCACATACAGGGGTGGATCCAGAAATCGAGTACGGGAGGCACAAAAACATCCACTGGCGGCCAAACCAAATGGTATAGTCTAAATGTTGTCGCTACCACGCTGCCATAACATCACCCGCTCCACTGGAGTGGTGATATTGAAAGACGCCATAACTTCAGCTTATTATTATCACCTAAACTGGGGCACATTTCAAATGGTCTGGGAGGACACAGTCGCGTGGGCCCATTATAAAAGATTTGCAGACACGCCAAATTGTTATGGTCTAGGGGGGCACCTGTCCCCAGGTCTGCCTGGATCCGTCTATGACATACTTGTTTATTGCTTGTATTTATAATTTTGATAACAGGTTTGGTGACAGAGTAACCACATTTGATAACACTCGCTTACCTGAATGTGAAGAGCTTTGAAGCATACATCTGCATGTGGTGTCGACACACCTCAAGTTCTGAAAATATAGTACATGTATTAATAGTCAGCACTGATTGTTTCTAACAATATGAGCTATCTATATAATATATACATGTTATGGGCATTAATGTCCATGGTATTCAGGGGCGCTGGTTTTCTGAACATAACAAAAACTCACAGAAGGGACAATAAAAAAAACCTGATGAAACTACTGGAATATTCTTTTCCTTGTAAATAATTAAATACCAAGACTACATACAATTGAATTCAAATAAAAAAATTAAATGTCCCATAATAGTATTTTTTAATATAAAAGTACTAAATTTGTTAAATTACTATTACATTACTGTTGTTAGTAAATTATGTACATATTGGTTCAATAATTATAATCGTTACGGATCATTTATAAAGCATTTACACTATTACTATTTTCCCAAGCCTACTTAGGCTACTAGCCCACTACCATATACGACATAGACATAATATAGTCACTATCATTGACATAAGTATATGCCATAGGCATAGCGTCGTACTGTTAAGTGATATTAGTGGTGCAATATAACCTAAATGATATATGGCATGAACTGAAAGGTAACGTGTGTTGCAATATAACCTAAATGATCTATGGTATAAACTAAAAGGTACCATGTATTGCAATATAACCTAAATGATATATGGTATAAACTGAAAGGTACCATGTGTTGCAATATAACCTAAATGATCTATGGTATAAACTGAAAGGTACCATGTGTTGCAATATAACCTAAATGATCTATGGTATAAACTGAAAGGTACCATGTGTTGCAATATAACCTAAATGATCTATGGTATAAACTGAAAGGTACCATGTGTTGCAATATAACCTAAATGATCTATGGTATAAACTGAAAAGTACCATGTGTTGCAATATAACCTAAATGATCTATGGTATAAACTAAAAGGTACCATGTGTTGCAATATAACCTAAGTAATATATGGTATAAACTAAAAGGTAACATGTGTTGCAATATAACCTAAATGATCTATGGTATAAACTAAAAGGTACCATGTGTTGCAATATAACCTAAATGATCTATGGTATAAACTAAAAGGTACCATGTGTTGCAATATAACCTAAATGATATATGGGATAAACTAAAAGGTACCATGTGTTGCAATATAACCTAAATGATATATGGTATAAACTGAATGGTACCATTTGTTGCAATATAACCTAAATGATCTATGGTATGAACTGAAAGGTACCATGTGTTGCAGTATAACCTAAATGATCTATGGTATAAACTGAAAGGTACCATGTGTTGCAATATAACCTAAATGATCTATGGTATAAACTGAAAGGTACCATGTGTTGTAATATAACCTAAATGATCTATGGTATAAACTGAAAGGTACCATTTGTTGCAATATAACCTAAATGATCTATGATATAAACTGAAAGGTACCATGTGTTGCAATATAACCTAAATGATCTATGGTATAAACTGAAAGGTACCATGTGTTGCAATATAACCTAAATGATCTATGGTATAAACTGAAAGGTACCATGTGTTGCAATATAACCTAAATGATCTATGGTATAAACTGAAAGGTGCCATGCGTTGCAATATAACCTAAATGATCTATGTTATAAACTGAAAAGTACCATGTGTTACAATATAACCTAAATGATCTATGGTATAAACTGAAAGGTACCATGTGTTGCAATATAACCTAAATAATATATGGTATAAACTAAAAGGTAACTTGTGTTGCAATATAACCTAAATGATCTATGGTATAAACTAAAAGGTACCATGTGTTGCAATATAACCTAAATGATCTATGGTATAAACTAAAAGGTACCATGTGTTGCAATATAACCTAAATGATATATGGTATAAACTAAAAGGTACCATGTGTTGCAATATAACCTAAATTATCTATGGTATAAACTAAAAGGTACCATGTGTTGCAATATAACCTAAATGATCTATGGTATAAACTAAAAGGTACCATGTGTTGCAATATAACCTAAATGATCTATGGTATAAACTAAAAGGTACCATGTGTTGCAATATAACCTAAATGATCTATGGTATAAACTAAAAGGTACCATGTGTTGCAATATAACCTAAATGATCTATGGTATAAACTGAAAGGTACCATGTGTTGCAATATAACCTAAATGATATATGGTATAAACTAATAGGTACCATGTGTTGCAATATAACCTAAATGATATATGGTATAAACTGAAAGGTACCATGTGTTGTATAGGCCTAGTACGGCGCCAGTCATGTAGACATGCCCATCAGTACGAATATTCAAAGTATTATCATTGTACCCATCTGCTATAGTTGTAAGTATTGTCCCAAACGCATTGCTGCAATTGGGCGAATCGTGGTAGGTAATGTGGCGCGGGTTGTAGAGTACGGCCTCCTCCGAACCTCCTCGATCAGTTCCTCTATCTGCTCACGCGTCAGACACTGCCGACTAGAGGCATTTTTGCAACACGTAAAAAAGTAGTGGAAACACCATATGACGTCATAATTTGGGAATCCTTGCTCTGCTTACGATTCGTTATCGCACCATTTTACAACAAGTTTGAAAGTTGCGTCAAATGCATTGGCTAACGCACCAATGTGTCATGTCACATTGAAAAGCGTTTGTTCGAAACCGTGCGTTAACGGATGCGTTTCGAGTCGGCAGCAAAGCTAGCATGGTTTTGCTTGCTGCTGAGCCGCCAGGCTTGACCAAAACTGTCAACTACAATCAAGATGGCTTATATGGAAAGAGGTTGTTCGTTAACAGACGTTTGATATATATAAGAGAGTGTTGTAAATATTCCGTTTGTCACTGCGTTTGTGAAATTAACTTTGTTTTAGATTGTGTTATTGCGTGCATTGTTTTCTGCTGCCCCGCATTCGCGAGGCGTAATCGAAAACGCCTGCCGCAAAATTGCATAAATGCTAAGCAAATTGGCTATCAGTATAACTTCAACAAAGGTAGTGTAGCATTAATAACAATATATATATATATATATATATATATATAAAACAATGCTAATACATGGAGACACAGACATATTTAATTTTAAGTGAGGAGTGTTTTTAAAAGCAAACTTAGAAATACGTTGTTTTCTTAGGTCGAGGTGTCTACTTTGCACATATCGCCACTACTTGTAATAAGGTATAATGTTTGAAGGTAACTAATTTTATATATGGCGCATTGGTGTTTGAACAACACCGAAAACATGACCGTTATGGGAATTGAATTTAAAATAGGCCACTTGCTAACGCAGGCCGATACCAGCCCATTAGCGCCACCTAGTGATTATCAGTCGAGTTGCTCTGTCTGAATATATCTAGCTAAGACTAATAATAGAGTGGGCACCACCAGATACTGTCTGCACACGTCGCAAGCTTCACACGCTTAAAGGGACGCTGTATGTTCATCTACCCGGCATTAGCCAGTGTATTAATTTGTAATAGCAAGGCTGAATTGGCTTAGCTGAACGGAGGAAATTCTTGAACATCAGGGTATTGAGGTTAACCCAGTCCTCCCCGGTTATATTGCAAAAAAAACCTGTTTTGAAACTACGTGTTTTATTTACAGTTGGAACATGTCGAAGGTGGAAACGATCAAATTGCAACAACAAAAACGACACCTCCACTAGGCCGCGACCCGTTATCGTCCGCTTCAAATCGGAGAAGACACGCGACAGAGTGTTTCAGTCAAGAGCTTCACTTAAACAAAAGAAAGAACGAGTAGCCGAGCGAAGTTTGAAGATCTTCATAAATGAAGATTTGACAATAATGCGCTCAAAGTTGGCTTACGCAACAAGAGTTTTGAAAAAGGCAAACAAAATCAGACACTGCTGGACTTACAATGGGAACATTGTAATCAAGGATGTCAACGACATGATTCACAGGATATACACCTCGAATGAGTGCAACACATGGTACCTTTCAGTTTATACCATAGATCATTTAGGTTATACTGCAACACATGGTACCTTTCAGTTCATACCATAGATCATTTAGGTTATATTGCAACACATGGTACCTTTCAGTTTATACCATATATCATTTAGGTTATATTGCTAACCATTGGATTGTTTTGTTCTTATTTCGTTAACTTTGCGACTACTCAAAAAATAATTGCAGCCATTTGCGACTGTTTAAAATGTTGAAAAAGACTGCTGTCGACCATTATCGGAGGAATTACGAAACTATTGCGCACCATATATACACATCCGTTTAACGCATGCATAAAACGCATCCGATAAACGGCTGAGTTTAGGCGTCAACGTGTTAACGGCTTAATTCTCATTTTGGTACGTCGCAACGAGCTACTACAAAATAAATTACAAAAAAATGCTACAGGCATATTAAACGCAACTTGGCGGATGTATTGTAGTATTACAAAAATAGGGGCTGTATAAATAATTGGTAATGACTCGAGGAAGAGACATCGTATCTTTCTGGGAATAATGTACGCAGTGTTGACACTATGTATGCGAGGTGTTAGCACATGATACACAACAGCAATGAGAGCCGCACGCACACAAGCACGCACGCACACACACACACACACACGCGCGCACACGGACATAGAGACAGACATATATACATACACACGTACACGTGCACACATGGACAACTGCTGTCGTAGTTCTGTGGTATTCACAGTGTGCACTGAAGCGTGACATGTCGTACCTGATATTCGTGATTCGTGACGGACCAATCTGGGCGTTGCCAAATAAACACAAGCTGGCGCTATTGATTAGAATATAAACACGACACATCGCACCCACGACTTCAGAAACAGGCCACACACTCACACCCATGCACGCACGGGCAACTATTTTTGTAGTTATGTTCATTGAAGCGCAATCTTGATTCGCGACTGAGCAGTATGGGAGTTTCTACACATAATCAATAAACACGAGCGGACGCAAACGCGTAGAACGTCAACACATGATTAATTCAGTAGAATGTCAACGCTTGATTCTTTCAGCGGAACAGTAACAAGCGAATGAAATTAAGGGCTTTCACGACCAAACGGAGCAGGTCACAAGGAACGACGTGGTGAATTATTAAAAACTTTAAGTATTTCTGTTGATACGCTAAGGTCGGACATAATACAGATCACGCGAAGCAGAATACATCGAATCAGTAACGGTTGGTAGATTTATATTTGCGCACGCACCTTCTGTTAAGGTTGATATTATGAATATGCATATATACATACATACGTACATACATACATACATACATACGTACGTACGTACATACATACATACATACATACATACATCCATACATACATACATACGTACGTACGTACATACATACATACTTACATATATACATACGTACGTACGTACATACATATATACTTACATACATACATACATACTTACATACATACATACATACATACTTACATGCATACATACATACATACATACATACGTACGTACGTACGTACATACATACATACATACATACTTACATACATACTTACATGCATACATACATACATACGTACGTACATACATACATACTTACATACATACATACATACGTACGTTCATACATACATACATACATACATACATACATACATACTTACATGCATGCATGCATACATGCATACATGCTTACGTAAGTACGTACGTACGTACGTACGTACGTACGTACATACATACATACATACTTACATACATACTTACGTACGTACGTACGTACGTACATACTTACATACATACATACATGTGTGCGCGCGTGTGTGTGTATGTATGTATGTATGTATGCATGTATGTATGTATGTACATACATACGTATGTATGTAGAATGTATGCATGTATGAAGGTATGAACCCAGTGCATACTGTATTTTATGCAATGGCCAGGACAGGCCCAGTGTGGGTATTGAGCAAAATGGCTGAGGCGAAAATTACTTCCAGCTGTTTGGCTTAGTGAAACCACCCAGCGCCTTCAGCCAATCACGACATGTCAGGATTAGGCCCCAGCCTTTGTGGTTAAGCTCCACTCCTGCGTTGGGTATCTGTGTGTCATGTCATGTATATCATGATACTTCTAAATTTTGATTTCTAACTGTTTGTATACCCAATAGATCAATTAGATTAATTTGTACGTTACATTTCGTTGACGTCTACCCAAACCGAAGGAAGACCGTTCGAGCGCTGATTACAGCTGAGTATCGAGTTGCTAACAGGCGCTTTTAAGCCACGCCTAGCGTGCTCATGATTGGTCGCTAGGGCAAGGAGCGTTTGACATATGTATCACGCGCGTTTCATTTTGTTTTTCGCGGGGAGACGTCAGTGCTTGTTATATGTTAGTAAGGGGATATACGTACACAGACTAATTTTACGAACACGTAGGCAGGTCCCTACGTATACGTACGTTCATCCAGCGCCATATTGGATAAGTATCACATTTCCGCTTCCTGTATTATTGCGTTGGTTAATTCCATACCTTGTTCCTGTTGTACGCTCTCTTGCCTCGACTTCCGTTTTGAGATAAGTCTGTTCAATAAATGTTCTCGTCGTTATCGAGTCTTTCCCTTCTATACTGGCGTGGTGGCAGCGTTTTCACTACTGAAGTGGATAGATACTCGTATAGCCAAATAAACGGCACGACGAATGCTTACTTTCTGTACGCAGTAATTAACATTGAACATTGCCGGCATTTGCATACACGATTGAGCTACACGTCAAACGCGACAATGGCTCAGTCACAGAGAGCTCCAAAACAGTGGTCTCTTTCAAAACACGAAACACTGACGTCATATGAGAGCTGGCGCCAAAACCTCCAATATACTCTATCATTGGACGCGAATTTCGCACCATTCCTACTCGACCAGGTAACATGGGGAAAGAAAACTAACACTTCTCCACTCAGAGGCTTACTTGACGATACCGAAGACACACCAGGCTTGGTTAGGCGAACGGCACAACAAAAAGTCGCGCACTTAGTATTAATGCTTGGGCAGATTGCCAACTTCTGTCCGATCATATCGCGAAATACCATAGTCAAAAACTCGACAACCGTCAACTCCATATGGCAGGCAATCAGACTTCACTTCGTGTTTCAGACAAGCGGCGCTCACTTCATAGATTTCGCCGACATAAAACTTCAAAACCACGAGGACCTATTCCAACGCCTCCTGGCGTTCGTTGATGATAGTCTGCTGACAGTGGGTGGCGGTATATCACACAACGACGAGTTCCCGACCGTAGATGAGGACTTATCACCGTCGCTAGAGAACATGGTTGTATTGAGCTGGCTTAGACTTATCCATCAGGAGCTACCTAGACTCGGAATTGCGGAGCCGCACGCTAGCCAGTCTTAAACCAAAGATCTCTCAGGCCCTGGGGTCCCTACTGGACGAGATCCATTCTATTTCAGAGACAAAAATCCTGAGACAGTCAACCTACTACCAACCAAGCACACGCTCTGGGCCCGCTCGCCCACAAAGCTACCAACGAACCTAACGAGCAAAACAATGCCCACTCGTAATGCATGCTGGTATACCGATAGTAGACCACTATCTAAGCGCTTGCAAGTACTTGCCCGAGCAAGACAGACTATTCATGACTAAGGCACGCAACGTGACAGGACTAAACTGCGAAGACAGCGGAGACGAGGAACCACCGGTGAATGACGGCTACGTCAATGACGTACAAAAAGTGACGGCGACTTGTCGCGTAAATACGAAACAGTCTCCATTCTTCAAGGCGTTCCATCGTCACCACCCAATACGTCTTACCCTCGACACTGGGGCCGAAACCAACATGATTAGAGAGACGGTGGCCAGGTCAATTGGTGCAAAAATCACCAAAAGCTCTCAGCTCGCAAGACAAGCTGATGGTGTAACACCACTCAATGTAGTCGGAGAAACAAGGCTCGTGTTATCGCGGGATAATCTTGACCTACACCTCGATGCCCTTGTCGTTAAAGACTTGGATGTCGATGTACTTGCGGTAACACCATTCATGACAACCAATGACATATCCGTTCGTCCCGCCAAAAATCAGATCAGCATTGACGAAACTGTGATACATTACGGGATGGAGAACGTCAACCTTTCCCAATATCACACGATTCGCAGAGCGCAGGCCTACGTGTTGCGTGCGCCACCCGCGTCCACTACTGTTTGGCCAGGCGACTACATAGAACTGTCTATTCCATCAACACTCGACAATCTTGTAGTGGCGATCGAACCTCGTAACGATCATAAGTCAACATTGCACTACCAAGATTGGCCCCAACCTGCCATTGTCGAGGCAGTCGGGGACAAAATCCGTTTACTAAACACGTGTTCACATCCCTTGAAAATAGGACGCAACGAGCACTTTTGCCAAGTGCGTGGTATCACAGCATGTGACACCAACTACGTGGAAGACATCGTAATCAAAAACACAAGCACACACGCAACAGACGTGCAATTTCCAGACACTATCGAACTAGACAGTGGCAACCTCTTGTCTGACGACTTGCGCAACTAGTTCCGCAATCTGCATCAACAATTTGTCACCGTGTTCAACTCGAAAATCGTAGGATACAACGGGCATGCGGGCCCATTCACAGCAACTGTAAACATGGGACCAGTCCAACCCCCGCAGCGAAAGGGGAGATGTCCGCAATACGCTCGCGACAAACTCGTCGAACTTCAGGAAAAGTTTGATGATTTGGAGGCGGCCGGTGTATTCCGTCGTCCAGAAGATATCGGGGTGGTGGTCGAATACCTTAACCCATCATTTCTCGTACGCAAAGCTAATGGAGGATCACGACTCGTCACTGCCTTCACGGAAGTAGGACGTTACAGCAAGCCGCAGCCTTCTCTCATGCCAGACGTGGATTCGACACTAAGATCCATAGCTTGCTGGAAGTACATCGTTGTATCAGACTTGACGAATGCATTCTATCAGATCCCTCTATCGAAGGACTCACTCAAATACTGCAGAGTTGCGACACCCTTTCGTGGAGTTCTCGTGTACACACGATGTGCCATGGGCATGCCCGGCTCTGAGACGGCATTGGAAGAACTCATGTGCCGAGTCTTTGGTGATCTGTTACAAGAGGGCGTCGTCGCCAAGTTGGCTGACGATTTGTACTGCGGGAGCAACTCGCCACAAGAACTACTAGACAACTGGAGTCGTGTCCTTGATGCCCTTGCTCGATGCGACTTACGACTTTCAGCAAAGAAGACCAGGGTTTGCCCCAAATCAACGACCATCCTAGGCTGGTGTGGTCAGAAGGTACACTACATGCCAGTTCTCACCGCATCGCTACTCTGGCATCGTGCACACCGCCACAAACCGTTCTGGGACTTCGTTCCTTCGTTGGAGCATATAAAGTGTTGGGACGCGTCATCTCTCAGTATTCCAAAGTACTTGCACCCCTCGAGTCGTACATTGCGGGCATGAAATCACAGGAGACATTGACATGGACTGATGACATCCGCGAGGCGTTCCGTGTAGCCCAAAACACACTCTCCACCAACATATCGATCACATTACCGCGGCCCAGTGACCAACTATGGATCGTTACCGACGGTTCGGTTACCAAACGTGGCATCGGATCCACACTATACGTTTCGCGAAATGGACAGACCCGTCTTGCCGGGTTTTTCAGCGCCAAACTAAAGAAACACCAAGTTACATGGCTACCCTGCGAAATCGAAGCGTTAGGCATTGCTGCAGCAGTCAAACACTTCAGCCCGTACATCATACAATCAAAGTCGAAGCCGTGTCTACTCACCGACAGCAAACCGTGTGTGCAGGCCATTGACAAACTATGCCGTGGCGAATTTTCATCTAGCCCTCGCGTGACATCGTTTCTTTCAGTTGTCGCCCGATACCAAGTCACAGTGCGCCACCTGGCGGGTTCATCAAACATACCATCCGACTTCGCAAGCAGAAACGCACCGGAATGCCATGAACCACATGCCAGATATGTTCTTTCATATCGCAAATCGAACAATCTGTCGTTATGAGTGTTGCTGTGGAAGATATCATATCCAGCTCCACTCGCCTTCCGTTCACGAGCAGGTCCGCATGGCTCTCTACACAATCAGAGTGCTCTGACCTACGGCGCGTCAGAGCTCACCTAAAACAAGGCATGCGTCCATCCAAAAAAGTAACCAACGCCAAGGACGTAAAACGTTATTTATCTACTACAACGTTGGCTCGCGACGGCGTCATCGTTGTCAAGTGCGACATACCATTCGCGCCAACCAAAGAACTTATCGTAGTTCCACGACAAGTGTTAGGTGGCTTACTAACAGCGATCCACCTAAAGCTGAGCCACCCATCAAAACACCAACTCAAACTCGTAGTTCGTCGCAACTTCTTCGCATTGGACATCGACAACGCGATTGAGCGAGTGACCGACGCATGCCATACATGCATGTCACTAAAAAATATCCCGACTACACTCATCGAACAAACAACGACCGACGCTCCCGAAGCGATTGGCGTTTCGTTCGCAGCAGATGTTATCAAGCGTAACCGACAACTCATATTTATCGTCCGCGAAACCGTTAGCTCATACACTTCTACGTGCATCATCGAGAGCGAACGCCATGACGCGTTACGTGACTGCCTCGCTCGACTCTGCACATAGTTTCGACCCCTCGACGGGCCCCCTGCGATCATCCGCGTGGATCCAGCCCCAGGGTTCATCGCTCTCGTGAACGACCCAACTCTGCTACGTTTGGGTATTCGTTTGGAGATAGGGAGAATCAAAAACTCTAACAAAAACCCCATAGCCGAGAAAGCTGTGTCAGAGGTTGAAGATGAGCTGCTACGACAGGAGCCTGGCGGGGGACCGGTGTCACCTCTTATACTGGCAATTGCTACCTCTCAACTCAACTCCAGAATCCGCGGTCGCGGCCTATCGGCACGCGAAATATGGTTACAACGAGACCAGTTTTCCAACGCGCAGTTGCCTATTTTAGATCGTGCATCATCGCTGAACAACATCAGTCTCGCCTACAAAATCACGCACACAGCCAGACGTCGAAGGCTCCTCGCGGCAAAGAAGCGCCTGTACCGATAATTCATGTCGGTGACTTGGTTTACGTACTATCCGACCGCAATAAGTCGCAAGCTCGAAACCGCTATCTAGTCACCTCTATCGAAGATAGCTGGTGCTACATTCGCAAATTTAGCGGATCTCAACTACGCACTTCATCATACAAGGTGCAACTATCCGAGTGCTATTTAGTACCCGGTCATGTGTCGACCACAATACCCACGCGCCATCGTGAGGATGGAGATGACACGGTAGACGTCCCGCCATACGAAGACGACACCCCGCCTGATGTCCAAGCGAATGCAACTCCACCCGAAATCCCATTAGTGATCGCAGCACCGCCCGAGGCTCCACTGACGATCACAGCGCCACATGAGGCCCATACAACCGCGCTACCGAAACCACCAACCACACCCAGTGACAACGTGAGGCCCACTCGGCCCATCCGCAGACGTAATAAACCTGCATATCTACAATACTATGAGTTATAATACATGCGCCAAGGACCTATTGACTCTACTGCATATTTTGTGTGACATATGCCCATATTGACTCTACTGCATATTTGTATGTCATATGGACTATCACGTTATAACCTTACAAGCTTATGTGCTATTATTAGATTAGTGAAGGAGAAAAGAAAGTGGTCACGCCATATTGGATAAGTATCACATTTCCGCTTCCTGTATTATTGCGTTGGTTAATTCCATACCTTGTTCCTGTTGTACGCTCTCTTGCCTCGACTTCCGTTTTGAGATAAGTCTGTTCAATAAATGTTCTCGTCGTTATCGAGTCTTTCCCTTCTATACTGGCGCAGATTATATTATTTAGCGTTCTATTTAGACTGATACTGATTAGGACAGTCGCGAAATCCATTAATTGTAAAAGTTGTCATACTGTTATCTTAACACATTGTAAACAAGAAGCAAATAGGTGCAATGTGGAACAGCAATTTTTAATAATTCTTAGTGTTTGGCGCGGAAAAGTAGAAGCGGAAGTGGACTAACGACCACTGCGACATCTATAGTGGAGCCAAGACACTATAAGATAACCCGGGTTAACCATTTACACGAGCGTAGCCTCGATTTTCCACGAGCCGTGAGTGGCAGCATTCGCTTGGCCTCTCATTAGGGCCTGGATTATTAAGCTCCAGCCAATGTTACCAGTAGGGGGCTTTACCCCAGATTCGGGTAGAGACGATGATTAGCTCCCAGGCCAACTATGAAATAACAAATTAAATACGGATACACTTTTATCAGATAATACTATACTATAACAACTATTCAACATTAAACTTATATTGAAACATGTCACCCACAAAATAAACCGACATTAAAGTTTTTTGTAGTTTAATGCCTTTTAATCACATTCATATTCACTAGGTGGCAGCTCTCATGGCATAACATTCAGAAGGGCCATTCAGAGCCAGACTATCGTTGTGGCGAAGTCACGCAGCCAGGCGAGAGCTGATTAAGCGAGACTATGAAGTATTGTGACGATCAGAAATGGCGTCGGCCGGAATCATGTCGGCTGCGGTTTCTGATCTAGAAATACTTATTATCGGACATTCTCAAGCATATTGGTTGGGCGAGTTTGTCGAGTCCGCTGGTTCCCCTGGGTTATTTGCCAATTTCGAAAAGCAGGGCTTGTAGATGCAACATTTTATTTATGGGTCACCGCGGCGGGACCGTAGCTACCTTTCGGAAACCAAATGTAATGGCGCAGATTTCGGCGATACAACCCGACATTGTAATTGTTTTGTTGGGTGGCAATGATTTAGACAGAATATTTTCTCCTACTCCGAAGTGCATTGGATCACGGCTTTGTGTCTTTGCCGACGAATTGTTGGCAATTAAGCAAATATGTCTGTGCCAAATCGAGCGCCGGCGAAGATGGCGCCATTTTGATTTCGAAGATGGGTCCACTCGAGTGGCAGCGGTAAATTCTCTGCTAGAAACGGAATGGAACGGAAGCCGGGGGCCTGTTTTACTGGCGACATAAGTATATCTGGAATGGTCAAGCGAATATTTTTCGATCTGACGGTGTTCATTTTACTGATATCGGGAAACTTCGCTTACATCGTAGCATCCGTGGGACAATGTTTAAAGCCGTAAGCCGGGTAGTTGACAGTTAACTGTTTTTTTTTGTCCCCGGGCATAGCATGACGGGGAAATTGTTGGCGCAAAGTTTTAAAGATGGCTGTTGCAATTGGTAATTTCAACGACCGTTTGCCATTATTAACTTAATGAGTGCATGCGAGAATTAGTACCTCAGTGATATTAGTGCATGTCCCAGTACTACTCGCGCAGTTAATATTTATGTATGGTTTGCCAATTTCACAAATTTTATGTGGCTTTGACATGTTTAATTTCTGAAGGGTGATTGGCAAAACTGGTGTTTGCTTGTATCGATAAAAGTCATTTAATAATTGTACTAACAACATAACAATATACAATGAGAATATAGCTTAGCAGCCAGCACAAAAAAATGGTCATCAAGAAAATACAATACATGTGTATCAAATGCTTAACTGCCTATACAAAGTTACTCATTGATAAACAATTATTAAATTACAAAAGTAGAGGTCTTATTTCCACCTAATACAAGGACATAACAAAGTAAGCAACGTGCAAACCTAGGAGGTAGAGAGGGGAGGATGGTGGGGAAGAAAAACAACCGATGTGTTGGCTCTGTTGTACAAGTACGTCAGGAACACAAAGGAATTACTCTCGTTCGCTACGGGTTCACCACGCGTCATTTCACAATGCTCCAATACGCGTACTACGGACCGTTACCCGGAATCCGGACTACAGAACACAGACTAACTCTTACTAGTAAACAACAAGTAATGTTCACATCACATTGGATAAACACTACAGAGCTTCCAAGTTGAATGGACCCAAAATAGGGAGATCTCCCTATATTATCAAAACACAATAGGGCGATTTTACCGGTAATTTAAAAAAAAAGGGAACACTTATCGAAAGCCAGTTAATTAAGCTGAAACACACATATACAAGCAAAACCTACAACATTAAAAATGTAGATGTATAATGCAAATGAAATATGAAACAAACAAAAGACTGTTATCGCCATGCAATCGTCACTTTATTCCTTCTGCAACATTGTGTTGTAAAGGTGAGTCGCCTTTCCATCCGACTCCAGCAAACCTGGCGACATATGCAACTGGTAGCATTCAGAGAAAACATTGATTTTGCATGCCAGCAAGGCAAGACTCATGCCCTAGCGACGGCCGAAATTGGTGTCGATCTTCCCCATTATGCTGAACACCATTTCCACCTGGGCCTGGTCAAAGGAGGGAAGGATGAGGAGCGCCAGGACGAGGCGACCTAGGCACTTCTAGACCACCTCCTCCATGACGTTTGGGGCCACCGCAAGACTAATCACGGGACTGGTCTTCGTTCGGCGACAACTTAATTTCTTCACGAGATCAGTGAAACGGTCACCGACAGCGAAGGGTAGATTGTGTTCGGCGACGAACTGGCAAGCCACACCTCTTTTCATCGACCTGCACTTTGTCATTGTGTTTTTTGCTCGACACGTGTTTCTCCACATCATTTCTGCCCCCATGACTGACGGAGAAGGCGTCCTGATAGAGTGGCAAAGATGTGGCCGGTCTTATGTCCCACCAGGCCTCCAGTAATAGTGGCCCAACCCCCACCCCTACCTCTTGGTGACCTTGTGGCGGAATGACCCCACCGTTTTGTAATTGCATGTGTCTATTGGTGGTGGAATGTTTGTATTGTTTGCTTAGGTTTATATTCGTAGTGGTTTTATGCCTCTATAGCAACAAATAATGTATGTCTGTAATATTGTCGTCATGTTGTAGGAATGTGTGCCTGAGAAACGTTGGTGGGGCTGTACAAGGGTTCAGTTTCCTATCTGGTTTGCATGTTAGACATCACATTCCTACTATCTTTATGCCCAAAAGTTATGCATTAGAAGCAGTCAACTTTCCAGTAAAAAAGTCCTCCTTTGGCCAATTTCAATTCTCAAACTACAATGCACTTGTGTTGGTTATTGCATAAATTCATGTATGTATGCATACATATATAATTAACATCAACACTTGTCAGACACTATTGAAATTATACAGAAAAGGAACTAAAATGCATTTTCCCTGGTACAAGTTATGCTGAGATACGTAGTTACATTGGCCTGCAGACTTTGAAAGAAAGACGAGACTGTCAGTGTGAAAAATATTTAAACAAGATAAAAATTAGCACTCAAATTAAATAATCTGCTACCTGACAAAAGACACACCAACTACGATATAAGAGGGAGTGTTATGTACTCATTGCCAAGAGAACAAGAACCCGCACGAACATATATCGTAATTATTTAATACCATGGGGGTTAACACAACTGGCAATAAACACTAAATAACAAAAAAGAATTACTAATGTGTAACGTTTCACTGAATTAATTGTATTCTTTTATCGACTGTATAATGTGATTCCAACTCAGCTGAGTTGCTAATAAAACATGTTTTATCTTTTATCTTCATCCTTATCTTATCTTCTTTATATTTATGTATGTATGTATTACCGCTGTCAACTCGATACAAATCATGGCTACCTAGAAAGACTCGAATATCTTTAACTAGAGAACAGTGAACTCCACAGGGTTTACAATAACATGGTAATGCTATAAAATACCATGGCGTCCACGCGTTGAATTGATCTAATACTTGAGGAATCTAATATTCATTTTGCGAATAAAGCTGCCTTATTCTACAACGTCAACTCGCAGTAAAACGGGCAGCGATGTTTTATTAAATAATTATATTAGATACGTTCGGATCCTGAACCTCCATAATAACTTTGTTATTTGGATACACAGTTTGTAGGCCTAATTGTTTAATCACTAGTTCGCATTTGTTTGCAGGTAAAGCCCGACCTATTCAACACGAAGATGGCTTTACACTGTCACCCCAATTGCGAGGAAACGCGATCTAATGACTTCATTACATACGACGATCCAGCGTTGCGGGGTACTTGGACGTTCTCGGCACTGATTGGTGTCTTGTTGCTAATAAGTGTCTTCGCCAACGGCTATATCATCTGGCTGACGACACTACGTCACTTCCTCGTCCGCTGGGAAACGTTCCGCTTGACACTTCGCTATACGAGAATCATCGACTTGTCTCTCTGCGCCTCCCTCGCTGTAACCATTCTGTGGCAAATGTTCCACACCGGAAGTGACGTCACCGCAAATGTCTACTGCAAGAATTTTGGTCTGAAAAAGGTGTCGTACAGCGGCATGTTTATCGCCGCAAGCGGTGTTATTGTGGTATGTCGTCAGATGAACATGTTGTATACATTTGAACATGAGACTGCGCTGCTACACCGGCACAGCGGTCGACCAGTGAGGTTACTCAGAGATGTCGTCGTTGTCGGTGTCGTCAGCTTCACGGCATCGCTGTTTCTGAAACAGCTCGCACCGGCCGTTGATGTACCTTTGTGTTTCGTCGTTGACTCGACGACGCCACGGGTCGTGTACCTGCTCGTGGGTCCGGCAGCCGTCTCCGTCGCTCTCGGCGTCGCAGTCGCCGCGCATACCTCTCGCGAGGCCGCTGACTGCGAGCGACCGCAGTCATTGGAGGCGAACCAAGGTGACCTGTCCGACAAAGCGACACTCGTCGAACAGCTGCCGGAAGTGGATAAGATGCCGACCCACTCCAGATGGAATCGTCTCGTCATTGTCACGAATGTGGCGGTGCTCACGTGGTGTGTGTTGTTGGCGGCCGTCACAATGACCGGTCTACTTCTGCAGCCAGTCAGTGTCGGCATACTTTTTACCTTGGCCGGCTGCACGGCTCTTGACAGCGCCTGGAGCGCCTTCTCAGTCGTGAGATACTGGACATAGTTGTAACCACCAAGAGCTTTAAAATGTACATTTTAATATGGGCCCGGAAGACTTGACCGTTTACATAGGAGCCACATTGATATTTATATTACACACTTGAAATTATACACATGGAATTGTTTTCCTTTTAGAGTTATTAATTCTACGAAAATCTTATGATTTGAGAATCGTTACTAAATTAGCTACTTTTGTATTATCATAGACCCGGTCAACAATACGTGCTAGTAAATGCAGCTATTCATAAATTAATGATGCATTGTTCTTGTCAATTCTTTTAGTTATAGGTCTTTATATAAGTTGTGAATTCATATACACATTACTCTTCTTCTTCCGTTAAGTGGCCACAATCAGTATATGATTATTCTGCCACACCCAAAGGAACAAAACAAAACAGACAGAAAAACAAAACAAAAAACTACAAAGCTACTACCAATACTAGTTATCTACAGCTCTCTAACAAGGACCCTACCAGTTGAATATTAGTCTGGAGATCCTTGACACAAAAGTGTCGACTGTATTGGCCTCCACTACTGGGAGGTCGTTCCATTTCCTGATATTTCTGAGCAGGAACGAGTGCTGATGGTACTGAGTGCGACAATGCGGCTATGAGAACTGATGGCTGTGGCCGCGTCGTTGGCGTGGTGGTGGTGGCTTCAGCTTACTCTTCAGTCCAGTGGCACTGATTTGGTTGGTGTGAATTTTATACAGCATGGTCAGTCGAGCTATTTGGCGACGTTGTTATAGAGAGGACCACTGCAGTTCCTCAAGCATGTCCTTGACGCTAGAGGTGTTGAGGTAGCGTCTAAGGACATACCTGGCAGCTCTTCGTTGTACAGCCTCAATTTTGTTTATGGCGCGTTGGGTGTGGGGGTCCCATACCGTTGAGGCATACTCTAGGATGGGCCTTACGAAGGACTTATAGGCTGTCTGCTTGATTGAGGTCGACCCTATTTTCAAGTTCCTCCGCAAGAAGCCTAAGGTCTTATTGGCTCTTGCACATATGTTGCACGATGTGGGTGTTCCAGCCCAAGTCCTTGTTGATGTTGACGCCGAGGTACTTTGCTGAGTCTGTGGTCTAAAGTGTGTGTCCATGGAGCTGGTAGGGGTGCTTCAGGACCTTCCTAGTTCTGGTGACAGGCAGTGTGGTGCACTTCTCTGGGTGGAAGGCCATGTCCCAGTTCTTCTCCCACTCGGCAAGTCGCTGGAGGTCTTGTTGCAGTTGCTCATGGTCTTTCAGTGCCTTTAACACGGTGTACACTGCTGTGTCATCAGCAAACAGTCTGGCTGGTGACGTCAGGTTCTCGATAGGCAAGTCGTTGCTGCATGCTAAGAACAAGCAGGAGCCCAGGATGGAGCCCTGGGGTACTCCTGAACGGACATCAGTGAAGCTGGATCAAGTGCCCTCCACAACCACTGCTTGTCTCCGGTTGCAGAGGAAGTTGGTGATCCATGCATTGGTGGTATCCTTTATGCCATAGTGATGGAGCTTGTGGAGGAACAGACTATGGTTGACCTTATCAAAGGCTTTCGCGAAGTCCAATATTAGGATGTCCGTCTACTCGCCTTTCTCTATGTTTGTATATAGTTCGTCGGTAAGTTCTAAGAGCTGAGTCTCACAGGATCTGTTCTTCCTGAATCCATCTTGTTGGTCACACAGGATTTTAAGCTTCTCACGATGGTTCATGATGGCACTGGTGACGATGTGCTCCAACCGTTTGCATGGCACACTTGTGAGACACTGGTCTGTAGTTGGATGAATCACACTGTTCTCCCTTTTTGAAAACCGGTGTCACGTGGGCATCCTTCCAGTCAGATGGGACTACTCCGGTGTTGATGGAGGACTGGTATATAGCTGCCAGGATTGGAGCCACTTCGGTTGCCAGCTCTTTGAGGATTCTGGGGCTGATGGTATCGGGGCCGCTTGCTTTGTTGGGCTGCAGATTTTTGAGAAGTTTTCGCACCCCCTCTACTGAGATTTGGATGTTATTGAGAACCGGGAAATCACGTGATGAGCCCATGTTGCACTTGGCCTGGAATTCTTCATAGGTGTAGCTCCTGCCCTCACTGAACATCGACTGGAATTGCCTGTTGAGGATATCGGCCTAAGCTGTTGGGTCCGATACCAATTTTCCTTCCATCTTCAGGGGAGCGATACCACAGTTGGAGGACTTCTGATGCTTCATAAAGGACCAGTAGTGTTTGTTCCTTGTAGCCTGGTCTGCTTCTTGATCCTCACCTGTGAGCAAGTTGTTCAGGTAGGTCCAATATGCCCTATGGAGTTGGCGTTGGACATCTCTTCTCAGTTGCCGTGTCTCGGTCTTCAGTTCTTCTGTGCCGTGTTTCCTCATCTTCTTGAATACCCGGTCTATTCTCTTGATGAGCTTGCGGAGTGCTGGGCTGACCCAGGGCTTGCGTTCTTTTATGCGTGCTGTCTTATGTGGGACGAATTATTGGATGGCTTCCAACAGTGAAGTCTTGAACTTGGTCCAGAGTTCTTCAGTGTTGGCTTCAGTCTCCACTCCCTCCAATTCGGCAGCCAGGATGTTCATTGCATGCTTGAGTCCCCGCCAATCAGCCTTGTTGTAGAGTGGGATAGACCGTGCCGTCTATTTTGTGTGTGTGCTGTGAATGATGAATTCGCAGTAGACAGCATCGTGGTCTGAGACACCCGGAGATACCTCGACGCGGGGTATGAGCTGTGGGGTGTAGGTGATGATCAGATCCAGTGTGTTGGTGAGGCGTGTTGGTTCCTCCACCATCTGTTCAAGACCGTGGTCTTGGAGGATGTTGATAAAGTCAGTGTGGAGTCGGGGGCAAGCAGGCTTAGGCTTCAGAGTCATCTGTTGCCAGTCCCAGTCTGGGAAGTTGAGGTCACCGCCAATTAGGAGGTGGGCATAGGGGAGAGTTAATGTCTTAGATAAAGATCGGTGGAACTCCAACAGGCTCACCTCGTCTGAGACGTTTGGTCTGCAGTATGCTCCAACAAATGTAGAGGGCTCTTCTGCCTTGGAGTTTCAACCTGATCCACGGGAGCTCACAGTTGGCCTCCAGCTCACGTACGATGTTCCTGTCAAGGTTAGATCGTACAGCGATAAGGACACCTCCTTCCTCCATTTATGTTGTCTCGGTCTTTCTTGTAGACGGTGAATGTGTCAGGGAAGATTTCCGCACTGTTTATGTCAGGAGTAAGCCACGTTTCAGTTCCAATGACTACATCTGGTTTCACACTGTCGAGGAGATTAAGCATCTCGGCCTTCTTCCCAACAATTGACTGGAAATTTATATTGACCATTCTCAGAGGTCTGTTTTTCGTCGGTTCTGTTGACTGGCTTGGGTTGGTGTGGAGGCATGCTGGGGACGTTGGAAGTGTGATTCAGTTGGGGTAGAGCAGGAATCAGTGGAGCTGGGTAAGTTAATAGAGGATAAATCAGAGACTGACCAGACATCTCCATCGAGATCAAACACAGTTTGACTGTTGGGATTTCCACAGATGGCACAATGCCAGGGAACATCCTCTTTGCTGTCTCCTAGTTGTTGGTATGTCAATGTGTCAATGCTCTAGCAGTGGGTGTGGAACCATTGGCCACATGTTTCACAGGCCACTGCTCTGTCCGTCCACTTTACTGGGAAATCACAAGTACCACATTTCCAGGCGGAGTGTTAAGAGTTGTTGGAGTTTGAGGAGGAAGGGCAGTCATTAGGGCCGGGATTCGGCTCCGGAGCATACGAGTTACTAAGCAGGAGGCTCGCCAAGTAAAGCAGGACAAGTCGTTGGCGATAGGTGCGCTTAGGTTGTCGTTTTAGTGAGTCATTGAGAGACTGAACGAGTGCGCTGTAGCAGGTGACCAGTGTCCGAAGTACAGTTTTGTTTTGGAAGCTAATGCTGTCGATGTCATAATACTGAGGGGGTTGGAACACATCAGAGGAGAAAGTTTTGAAACGGAAGATGAAGGTTACCAAGATAAAAAATTAGATATTGAGTTGGAACATACCTTCGAGATCACCGGAAGTAAACAAACCCACACAGACGATCTCCGAGTTCACAACACGAAGTCCGCTCAAAGTACTGATATTAAAAAATGTTGACTAAGCTATCCCCTCAAAAATTACCATCTTGAAATTTTGATATATTATAAAGATGGCTGTGTATTTTTTTCTAGGATGCAACAAAGATAAACATTAGCGTTGGTATTTAAAGTATAATTAAATGTTGTTTGTAGCATTTATTGACTTTTTTACATTTATTTATTATATTTTTAAAAACTGAATGTAAGTAACAAGCGGCGTCTACACGGACGGCGATTTAACCCGGGTTAAAGATAACCCGTGCTATTTTAGCCCGGGTTAAACCTGTGCAGCATCTATACGAAGCGTAATTTAATCCGGGTTAAATATATAGCGTCTACACGAAAACTGTCGGTGCAGAATAATATGAATGGAACTTTGTAATGCCACTAGGCTGCGTTGCTTATTCTACTCCCGGAATACAAATTGTCTAAAAACATACCCGCGAATAAATTGATCAAATTGACAAATATCGAACATGTACGTAATGCTCATCGCAATCATTAGGCTGTTCATGCAGATGATGAACTATAGTCTATAGACGGCAGCTGTGTGACCTGCACAAAAAGCGCGACTGCGGCGTAAACATAGAATGGAATCATTCAGCGGCAAAGGCGTAACTTTCATTGAAACAAACCAGAATATCCGTCCTCCTCCAAATGTCCAAAAGACACTTGCACTTAACGGTGCTCCAGTTCAGTCCTCTCCCACTCATTTTTCGATTTGGATAGAATTTTGAATAATTCTTAGTGTTTGGAGCGGAAGTGGACTAACGACCACTGCGACATCTATAGTGGAGCCAAGACACTACGAGATAACCCGGGTTATCCATCTACACGAGCGTAGCCTCGATTATCCACGCGCCGTGAGGTGGCAGCATTCGCTTGGCCTTTCACTAGGGCCTGGATTATTAAGCTCCAGCCAATGTTACCGGTAGGAGGCTTTATCCCAGATTCGGGTAGAGACAATGATAGGTTCTCAGGCCAACTATGGAATAACAAATTAAATAAGGATACACTTTTATCAGATAATATTTATATAATAATATATAATAATATATGTTTGTTATTTATCATACACTATACCATGCTTACCATAAGGTTATATATTTATATATTTTTTTTTTGACATGGATGATTTGTATGTATTATTTGAAATGTTTGGGACAAATAAAACAGATTTTTCTTCTTCCTCCTTTTGTTTTTGTTTTCGATTGGTTCTTTCCCATAGTCTTTTGTTACTGATTGTTTCTGGCCACCATATCCCTAGAATTGTCCTTAGACATTTGTTTATGAAACTCTGGAGCTTGCGTAGCATGGCTTTTGTAGTACGCCATGACTCCGATCCATACATTTGCACAGCCTTAACATTTCAGTTAAAAATGCGTAACTTTGTTGATACTGAGATTTCTCTGAACTATCATTTCCTATCCTAGCTCTTACATCACTATATGTTCCTCCATTTGTGTCCACTACACTTCCTATATACGTGAATGTCTTTATTTCATCGAGGGATTCTCCCTGTAGTACAATTGGGCTGTTTCTCTTGCCATAGATTCTCATGATCTTGATTTTATTTTTGTTCACTTTTAATCCTAAGGTGGCTGTAGTTGTTTCTATTAGTGATGTTTTTCTTGCATTTTGTTTTGGTTGTGTCATCAGCAAAGTCTAGATCATCTAGTTTTCCCCATAGAGTCCACTGTATGCCATTTAGTCTTCCTTGTGTAGCTGTTCTCATGGTCCAGTCAATAGCCAACATACATATAAATGGTGATGGCATGCATCCCTGTCTAACACCTGTCTTTACATCGAACTTGTCTGTGGTACTCCCTTCATGCAGGACTCTGGAGATTCCCTTGTGCTCAAATCTGCTTTTGATTATGGAGATGAACATCTCTGGAACTTCCACACGGTCTAAGCTGTCGAAAGCTGTCGAAACCTCTCAGTTCTTCTTGCTTTGATGAAGCTCCAGAACTTGTTCTTTCAAGGTGGTTGGGTTCGCCGCTTCATCAGAGATCAGGCCTTCTCCAGTAGAGGCGGCGCAGGCGTTTCTGGATATGTCTTCTGTGATTTGAATTTCTGTTGCAGGTCTTTTTCCAGCGTTTGTGGGTCGTGTCTCTCTTCCGAATCAGCTTCTTGGTTTCATAGTCAACCCAGGTATGGCTTGATTTGGACTTTGTTTGCTTGTAAGGGACGTGTGATCTGAGAGGGCTTGACTCAGGCCGCTTTTGAGTTCTGTCCAAATCTCATCAACTGCGCTATTTTCATCACAGGTGGTCATGATGCGATTGTTCAGCTGGTGTGCTGCCTCCTTCAGTGGCTCCTCACATCTCACAGGTGGTCATGATGCGATTGTTCAGTTGGCGCGCTGCCTCCTTCAGTGGCTCCTCACATTCCACAGGTGGTCATGATGCGATTATTCAGTTGGCGCGCTGCCTCCTTCAGTGGCTCCTCACACTCCACTGTGTAGATTGGAATGAGGCGTTTT
>CM034535.1:65867121-66109621 GCA_020002185.1 Paraescarpia echinospica | reverse complement strand
AAAGCCAATCAGAAATTATTAATTAATATCAAAATCGCCACTGAAACCAACCAACCAATCAGCTAGCATTACATGGCCCTTAATCTTCTTATCATTTGACTGCATGTGAAACTAGCTCTAGGAAGTATACAGTACTGCTAGTGGATAAAGAGTTGACGACGAATTAATGTAAAACTCTATATAAGGAACAATAAGATGCACAGAAACAATGTGACTAGCTGTATAATCATTTTTTAATCATTTATTTGTGGTACATATTTTATAAACGTTTGTTAAGTTATTAAATGAATGTTCTTTTTAATAAATGATGGAATTATTGCGCTACAAATCATATACATATAATTTATTACATTAATGGTCGAAAACCGGATTATAAATGCCATCAAGTTGTAGCATTTATTTATTATAAAAACCTCCTTGGCGCCTCATTTCACGCTTTTGCCACTTCACACCTTTAAATTATGACAAAAATGATCTAGATTATACATGAATGCGCTATCTTGGATTCACTGTTAAATCTATCTCCTCCGAGACGCCGAGGTCCACTCGCTTTTTTCTGTATACATTCGCATCCGCAGACCATTGATCTCTGATCAAATGATTGACGATGCATTAAAATACAACAGTAGTTATTTAGATATATTTACGACGTGGCCAATAAATTGTCTATCTTTCTGCCACTTATAGGATAAATGTGGAAACAATGGTCTACCAACTTCCCTACAGAGGGTGAGACTGTTGGCGTGGTTCGGAACTCCTGCCGTCCAGGATAGCAATAGGCATAATAATGTCATCTACAAATATGTCGATGGATGTATACGTACATTTTGAGTAGTTCTCACGTCTCCGTTTAAACCAAATTGGGGATTGAATCTGTTCTTTGAATCGTGTACCATGGAATGCCACGATCCCCAGAATTATCAGTGAAAGTGAAGACGTCAGGGCCAATTTCAGTGTTCTCTTCCTTCACGTGGAGGATCACTGATTATAATGGGAATAGCCTGTCATTGTGTGTTCGAAAAAACATAAACAGTTATCATGTGTTGGAAGGACCGCTAGAGTCTAAAATCGCAGGTAACGATGTTACACAAAGAAGCAATACATTAATTATAACGCTGGCCGATATTGCACATATTGTGGTCAATCTGCTGAACATATCACATGAATGTTATGATAAAATATTGTCGCAGATGGAAGCTTTTACTAAATGAAGTTTAGGCTAAAGAGGTATTCATGCATGTTCTCCAAATTGTCAACGCCACTCAAAGAGAACGAAGAGTAATATCAGTTAGCTAATAATATCATGTCACAATACTTTCCATGGAAGAAGTGTCACAGATTGGCGAGGTTTCCGTAACTAGATGGCTCAAGTCTAGTAGGGTTCAGTATTAATTATGTCAACGCTTGTGAACGAGGGCAGCAACTGTAAACAACGCAAAAACGTCCAGTGGAAATTTAATGAATGTTATTACATATACAAATATCAAAGAACTCCTTTATATTAACCATAAACAACATATACTCTCTTACTCTACCCTGTCTAGGCTCTCATCGATTGCCACCAAAACCGTAGCTATCCTCAGCTAATCCTTGATACGATAAAAATAATAGAATGGATCGTTCAAAAAAATGTAAGTACTATTATCATTCTCAGGGGAACTTCAAATGTCAATGCATTACACGTTCAGATCCGCTCGGACTCGGGTAAGTACCATCGAGGAATCTATACCGTCCCAAGTATAGGGAAAACAGTCTCTTAGTTACATACATCTTGAATCTATTCCACCCCCAGTATAGAGAACCACCGTCTCTTAATTACATAGAAAACATTGAGACAGTTCAAAGAAGTTTAACCGGCAACTTAACATCTAAAATAACATCGAATTGTCACTTCCATATGTTTATTGTTTCTCTTTAGGAGATACACCAATGATGTAGAATAAACGTTCAATGTCATTATATTCAATACCACATGCCAATAACAATGTATTAGTTTTGTTAACCCTACAAAGGTATGCCATGATAGAACTGCTGCGCGTCAATGCTGTTTGTTTTGCTTCGTCTCGCCGCGTAGTCTAGCGAAAGTTCGTCGCGCTCCCTCAGATTCGTCCAGTTGGCCCGACTCGGCTAGCTCGCCACGAGATTGCAGCACGACTCGACGACAGTCCGCCGGAAGTGTCAACTGTTGCCCGCAAGCTCTGATCGCTGTCACACGCTTTCGCCCGGTTCTGTTGACCCGGCTTGGCCGACCTGCTACGAGGAATCGCGGCTCGTCCAGGTAGCTGTCTGTAGGAGACAGGTGTCTCCACCACACGATCACTCTGACCGCCCCTGCACCGGTTGGAAAGCTGCCGCATGCACACTCGTGTCCGGTCCCGTTGACCCGCTACATGGAGTCGTGGAGTCGCTACCGCACTCGGTTCGCTGCCGCACGCATTCGAACCGCTGTTACACCGTTTTATAATGGGAACATAACCTTGTTACTGCTTCCCATACAATTCTGCACGTTTACTACCTCCAGACAACAGGGTGGCAACCGCCATTACACCCCTGTTACTCACGATCTGTCCAATATCTATACGTGCCACGATCTCTGCAAGATGCCGCTTTCCACCTAACAGTGGCTTTTATACCAAGTTTTAAACAGCATAACACATGACCGGATTGAACCAATCTAATGCGCGGCAATGACACATACCTAATTTATGCATCGTGAAAACACCCCTATAACAATGTAATCGTCCACGACATAAGCTAATTATAACCGTGCTTCACTGAGTGCAACTGCATTCGTCTGTAAATTATTGCGTAACACAATCTGCTCTGTCTACGACTTGATGTATTAGCCTGACCTTTCTACAAAATGACAATGGAAATAAGATTCTGAAAATATATAAATAGCAGAAATGCTACAGGAGGCCATCCTTGGATATTTCCAAGGTTGGGAACACTGTGAAAAGAATTGCGTGGATAATGATACTGTTTTCAAACGAAGGAATCGTTAAAGATGAAAGACGAGTTTGACTTGGTAATTTTCTGAAAGATTGCAAGTGCTGAATACCCATATTAACCCATTCCCTGAGACATAGCTCTCTTAGTGTTCATCCAAATACGGAGGGCCTACACTTCTACGAGGATCAAGATTAAAACCAAGAACATAATATACGATTTGATGTGTTCTAGCTATGAAAAGCCTCGAGTAGAAGATGCAACATCGTCCATACAAGTACACTTTCATCTGTAAAGTCATACAATAGATCTTACTTAAATGTTTGGAACCCAAGATATAACTAAAGTTACATTTTACTTTAAAAAATGTATGTGTGTGTGTTATTGGTTGAATTGTTCTTTCAACGTTTTCCTTGTCTCGAGTTTTGTATTAGAGAATGGAGGGGCAATTACTGTTTTGTTGAGTCAACTTAGTTTCTAGAAACTTAACCCTCTGCACTATGTACTCCCACGTTGTCCATGTGGCGCCCTCTGCATTGTGAAATATAGAACTCCACACGATCTCGTGGCGCCCTTGGAGTCTGTATTGAAAAAAATTTGAACCCCCGTTGTGAAAAAGCTGGATGCGAGCTTAAGGGTGCAAAAGCAGGTGACATCAAGTTACAAAAGAAGTTAGAACGATTACCTTACTTACGTGTTCATTTTGGTGTATTCTGCAGAGATAACGATTTAAAGTGTCTGCTTATATTGCAGAAAGAACTAAGACAATGTCGCAGACTACACCCACAAGAATGATGGGCCTGTTGTACGGCACCTTGTTTCTAGTATTAGCCGCCACGTGTTTCTATGTCAACTATGCACCAACGTTTATTTTCATTAAAACGGTTCAGTCGTGGCATTTCGACGCAGCGACATGGTTTGGGACTGAAGGCTACGTAATCCCCGAATATCGCCCACGGTTTCTGAAGTGGGTTTTCGCCATCGTGGAATCGTCCGTCCACACGTATAGGGGTATGTGGCGGGAACGGTGGCTTTACAACATCACCATGACATACATATGAACATCCACCGTGGCATTCTGTTACCGCGAATGCACACGAAAAACAAAGCCAACGACAGCACATGTAAAGTACAACTACGCAGAGGGCAAGAAGCACCTGGTGGTGTGGTTCGTGAATCATTGCAATACATCGAGCAAAAGAGAAGTCTACGTGAAAGAGTTGGCGAAACAAATTCGGCTGTAGTGGCAAATATTCTTGTCCTATGGCAAGCCACGTATATTGCGATAACGTACTCCTGAATCATCATCTTTATGCTCAGCTCTACATTTCGTTAGCTACCCCGGATACAAATCGCTCCCTTAAGCAACTTAGTGATTGCCTTCAAGATATCATTATTGGTACTCCAATGCAGCGTAGTAAACTGGATGGTTATTTCTACGCGTATTTTGAATCAGTATATCACGTCAGCAACCTCGGTGCGGAATCTAGGAGTGATCTTTGATAGTAACTTCAATTTCCGACAACACATATCCCAAACATGTCGCTGCTGTTTTTATCATATTCGTGATCTACGCCGTATTCGCCGGTATGTGTCATTTTCTGTTGCTAAGACTATTGCAACAGCGCTTGTTAGCAGCAGACTTGACTATTGCAATTCTCTCCTTTATAATATCGCTAGCAAGGATATTACACTTCAGCTTGTCCAAAATTGTCTAGCAAGAGTAGTTACAAGATCTCCTCGTTTGTCTCGCTCTGTACCACTTTTGAAGTCTGCATTGGCTTCCTGTACGATATCGTATAATATTTAAGATCTGTACCATTACATACCAGACACTGTCCAGTAAGCAACCGTCTTATTTGCATTCATTGCTTACTCCTGTAAGAAAACCTATCCAGCTTCGATCATCTAGTTCTGACCTACTTTTTGTTCCTAGAGTCAACACTAACATTGGATCTAGGGCTTTTTCTGTTGCTGCACCAACTCTTTGGAATATGCTCCCTCTTAGTGTTAAATCAGTTGAAAATATTACAAAATTCCGTCGTCATTTAAAAACTCATCTTTACAACCTTGCTTATCCACCCTAGCTCCCTATTATAAGTTCTACCTATCGTTGAAAAATAGCCTCTGTACAGAATGCATCACCGAAAAGATGTATCGCATTTTGAATCTGAATGTGGTTCCGGTAGTTCTCGGGTATTCAAACTATTCTGGCATACTTCTGCCGCATTCGTTCGTTCACATATGCGATTTTGATAATCCAAAGGCTCTAGCGATGTATCTGAAAATGCTGGGCAATAATGATGCCGAATATAGTAAGTATTTCGCGTGGAAAGAAACACATACATGCACGAAGAAAACATACACGGCATGTAGCACGTATAAGATTGTTACGCCCGTAACAATCGTTGGCGTGGCTTGGAAAAGCAAATGCACGTACATCGGCTGTGGCGTTTGCAAGCGCAAAGTGAGAGGTCTAGAAAGCGGTGGCCGGGTGTGCGCTGTACACAGTGTACAGGCAAAGGCGAAGACGTATTTTTCGTTGCGCGTTTTGGTGGAAGACGAAAAGGACGCCGACACTGAGGCTGGCATTTGGATCACCCTGTTCGATGAAGCTATTTCGGCGATAGGCGATTACAATGCCGATCATGTGTCAGGCCTGTTGCCCGACCAGTTGCGCAGTAGCTTTGTGGCGAGCCTGGTTGGCACAGTCTTGCAGCTGACCGTGCACAAGGTCGTGTGGGGTGGCATACTGGACAGGTATACGGTCCGTGAGGCGCGGGTCGTGCCGAAGAAGGGGAGCGAGGCCGGCGTGTACGTTTGAATGACTAACGTTTGGCTAGTGTTCTGTAGACCGTTGTAATTGCTGCTTTGGTTATTCTTCTGTAGGACGCTGTAATTGCTGCTGCGTTGCGCGGACTTATCGACGCTGCTGACGAGTGCGCACCCCCTGCCGATAAGTGCGCTAAGAAGGAAACGACGCCACGCCTTGCCGGCGCCAACGACCCTCTACCGCTGGCGAGAGAAGAAGAAGAAGGGATATCGTACTGGCCTGAGGCGGAAGACACGCAGCCCATGCCACCGCACGACCTGGTGAGCGACGCCGGGACGCCCACGTACGTTGCATTAACCCCGGTGGTGGTGGTGGTGGCGCCAGACGAAGCAGCAACAGCTGAGCCATTAACCCCGGCGGCGACAGCGGACGCCGCAGCGGCCGTGCCATCGTCGCCACTGCCTCTGGCCGTGCTGTCAGTTTCGTCGGAACAAACGCCCTGTGATCGTGGGCACGCTTCAGGCCGATTCGGAGTGGAGCGTTCTGCACTCGTACGCCGGTCGTCAGCGCTGTATGATGTCCACGTTTGCCGAGCTAATCGGCGAGCGCGTGATGGACACCGCTCGCCAAGAATGTGGTGAGTGCCCCCCTGAGGAGGGGTGCCCCTTCGTTCACATGTGCGGCTACAGGGGAAGGAAGCCGAGCCGGCGGTACAACATTCTGTACGAAAACGTGGCGGCCCTGAATGTGTGTTTTTTTTCAACATCACTCGACAGCTTTCTACAGCAGACGTTGTTGCTCCCCGCTATTCGTATACTCTCGGTACTGGAGGAGCGTTGCGTGCGCGGCGATCGCGCTTCGGAGGGCGCCCTCATGCGCCAGGTGGCCGACTGGCTCATGGGGACGGATTGGACGGCGCCGTTCGACCGTGCTCTGTTGGAGGTCGCCGTGCAGTATTACCTGTTGAAAAGGGCATGTCTCGACGTCTGACGCTTAATTTTTTGCGTATGAACATTTAGTAATTGAACATTGCATTTCGCTATGGCATAAAGCCTTATTATTATTATTAGTAGTAGGTACGCCGATGAACATTAGCAGGAAATTGAATAGTAAAGCCGATGAACTTAATCGGGCGGCCTATAGTCCGCTGTTGCGCCCCTAAAGCGTTATTATTTACTCCGCTGTGGCATAAGCGCCCGCCGAACACTTAGTAGCGATGAACATTTTGCTATAGGCCGTTTTTGGAGGCGCAAAGCCTTATTATTTACTCTGCTGTGGCATAAAGCCTCTTTACTGTTTACCGTGGCATAAAGCCTTACTGTGGTGGTGATGTAGTAGTACGAGACTGCTTAATAAAACGTATGAAAACAAAATCAATTCCCGCCTCCTGTTGTTGCCATCCAAAAAACACGCACGTCGCTGACATTCAATGCCTGTCCAACTGCTGCGCACAAAAAAAAAACACTCCGGGAGCAGCTGACAGCCGAAATTTCTACTACAAAACGTAAACAAAACCTTTGCCGCCGTATCCGGGCGCCACTGACAGGCGAACCGGGAGCCAGCAGCTGAGAGCCGAAATTTCTACTACAAAACGTAAACAAAAACTTTGCCGCCGTATCCGGGCGCCACTGACAGGCGAACCGGGAGCCGCTGACAGCCGAAATTTCTACTACAAAACGTAAACAAAAACTTTGCCGCCGGGCGCCGCTGACAGGCGAACTGCCAAACGTAAAACTATCCCTCGACGCTGCCACCTGTCGGCCACCACAAAAAACGTTGCTCCCCTGTCGCCACCTCGGCGGTCCACGGACGACGGTGGCAGCAGTGCCGCCACCTGACGGATAACAATTGTCACATTACTGTACCAGGAGAAAACCGCCGTCGTTTAGAAACCCCCTAGCGGGCGTTAGGGCGGCCATATAAGTGGCGTCGACGCGCCTCGTCGTATTTAATAGCGTGCCGCCTAGACCGACGATGCACGTGTGTCCGAAATGCGATCGATCGTTCGTCCGTCTTTTTCATTTGTCGAAGCATCTAAAAACATGCGGCAGCGATGAATACGTATGCCCGAAATGCGATCGATCGTTCGCGCTGCGCGCCCAAATGTTGCGGCATCTGCGAATTTGCGGCGTCACCGCTGAGGTGTGTCCAAAATGCAATCGACCGTTCGACGGTCACGCCGTTAGCCATTTATGTCGCGATGACGACGTCGTCGACGACGACCTACAGAGTGTCGTGCGCGACTACTGGGCGAGCATCCGTACGTCTGTGGCGCGCGGACCCGTTCAATCTAGGTATAATTTCCATTTGTCCAGCCACGGGGATACGGCCGCGCACGAAGCCCAACTACGACTGATGTTCGAGGCGCAGACTCGGGCCTTTAAAATAAACTGATCGTACGGGTTTATTCTGCGGCACAGGGAGATGGGCCGACTACGTTACTACCATTCTTCGTGTAACTGTTGCGGCCGCTATCTCGAGTCGCCCGTCCTCGTTTCCGACGCCGCGTCATTCGAACGCTTCCTCGACGCCACCCGACAGCCCGACGTTCTGCAATACGTGATCGCGCAGCGCCCCGACTCGGGGTGGATCGCCGAGTTGGTAACGAACGTTACGTACTTCCTCAACGCCATCATCCAACATCCTATCGGATGCGCCCGTCAGCAGTCCCTCCCCGCCTATCTGCGCCACAACGCGGGGCTCGTCAGCCTAGTGAACGATCGCCGCGGGCGTCCGTACGCCGACAACCTGTGCCTCTTCCGCTGTCTGGCGCTGCATCGGGGCGCCGACTTTCGCGCTGACGATTTGACGGCCGCCGCCTTAAGGCTCTACGCCGACAACGACGACCAACCCTACTGCGCGTTCTCCGGCGTTCCGCTGAACGAACACGACCGGGTGGAGGCGACCTTCGAAACGAATGTGACCGTGTATCGGCTGTCGGCGGAGGACGCCACCGCCGAAGTGGTCCGCCGCTCCCTCCATCGCTACCCGGCCACCATAAGCGTCAATCTGTTCGAAACGCACTATTCCTTCATAGCCGACGTGTCGCTGTTCTGTCGTTCGTATCGATGCGGCAAGTGCGGCGATGCGCTGTGGCGCACCGCCTGTCGGCTGCGGCGTCACGAGGCGACGTGCGAGGGCGGCGTTCGCCACGTCTTTCCCGGCGGCGTCTACCATCCGACGCCGTCCGTGTTTCAGCAGTTGGAGGACGAGGGCGTCTACGTGGACGAACGCCTGCGCTACTATCCGTACAGGGCGACGTACGATTTTGAGTGCTACTTCGACGATCACGATCTGCCGGAGGACAGCGCCAAATGCCGGTGGATCGCGCGACACGAGCTACTCAGCGTGAGCGTCGCCTCGAACGTCCCCGGGCACGAGACGGCGCGCTGCTTCGTGACGTCCGGCGATTCGGGTGACCTCGCGAAGCGCCTGATCGACGCCCTGGAGGCCATGAGCGAGGCGGCGTGCGCGGCTCTGCGTCCGTCGTTCGACGCGACCTTCGAGGCGATCGACGCGCTCGACGCCGAATGGCGGGCGCACGCGACGATGGCGGAGGATGCGCGCGATAAGAGCCCGTACACGGTGCTCGGCGACCGTCTGTGGTAGCACCTGCGCCGCCTCCCCGTCCTCGGCTTCAATTCGGGGAAGTACGACTTGAACGTCGTTAAGAAATATCTGACGCCCCTGTTCATGACCGACGAGGCGCAGAGCATCTCGTCGGCGTTCACGATCAAGCGTCAGAACAACTTCATGTGCCTGGCGACGGCGACGCTCAAGTTCCTGGACATCACCAACTACCTGGCCCCCGGCGTCAGCTACGCCCGGTTTCTGAAGGCCTACGGCTGCGAGGCGACGAAGGGGCACTTCCCCTACGAGTACCTCGACGACCCTCGTAAACTGGCCGAGACCCGGCTGCCGCCGCGCGAGGCCTTCTACAGCCGCCTGAAGCGCGAAGGCATCTCGGCCGCCGAATACGAGGGTTGCGCGCGGGTATGGCGCGACGAGGGGATGACGACGCTGCGGGACTACCTCGTGTGGTATAACAATAGGGACGTGGCGCCGTTCCTGCAGGCCGTCGACAAGCAGTTCGCCTTCTATCGGCAGCGCCGCATCGACATGTTCAAGGACGCCATCAGCGTGCCGGGCCTGACGCTGCTGTATCTGTTCAACGATCTGCCGTCGTCGCTCCACTTCACGCTCTTCAACGAGTCGAATTAGGACCTGCACCGGCTCCTACAGTCGCAGATCGTCGGCGGTCCCTCGATCATTTTCGCGCGCTATCACGAGGCCGGCGTGACCGCCCTTCGGCGCGAGGAGTACGGCGAGTCGGCGCGCCCCTGCCGCTCTATTGTCGGCTTCGACGCAAACGGCCTCTACCTATGGGCGATCACGCAGGAGATGCCGACGGGGTGGTACATGCGCCGGCGAGCAGACAACGCCTTTTGACCGGAGCGCGTACACCGCTACGGCCGCCTGGCCGTCGAGTGGTTGACGTGGGAGACGGCGCGGACGGGGGCTCACATACGTCACCAGCTCAACGGGCGCGAGAAGCGCGTCGGCAAGTACCGGGTCGACGGCTGGTGTGGCGCGACGCGAACGGCGTACCAGTTCCAAGGGTGCTTCTTCAACGGCTGTCCGTGCACGGGGAGGGAGACGAACGCGGTGAACGGTAAGCCCATGAGCCAACTGTACGCCGAGACGGCCGCCGTCACGGCCTACCTTCGCCGCTTCGTCGCCGTCGTCGAGATGTGGGAGTGCCAGTGGCGCGCGACGAGACCGCCGCCGCCGCCGCCGCCGCGGAGCTGGACCGGCGACGGCGCCGTGACGCGGCCGACGATCCTGAAGGCCGTGCTCGCCGGCACGTTGTTCGGCCTCGTCGAGTGCGACATCGCCGTTCCGGCGGCGCTGCGCGACGCCTTCGCCGAGATGCAGCCGATCTTCAAGAACGCCTACATCGAGCGCGACGATCTCAGCCCGTTCATGCGTCGCTACGCCGAAACGCACGACCTCCTCGTCCGGCCTCAGCGCACGCTCGTGGGGAGCTTCTTCGGCGTCAAGATTCTGCTCGCGACGCCGCTACTGCGGTGGTATCTGCGGCACGGCCTCGTCGTCGAGCGCGTCTACCAGATCGTCGAGTACGAGCCGGTCGCGTGCTTTCGCCGCTTCGGCGACACGGTCTCCGCCGCGCGACGCGCGGGCGACGACGACCCCGACAAGGCCATCATCGCCGACACGTTTAAACTGCTCGGCAACAGTTCCTACGGGAAAACGATCACGCGCGTCGACCTGCACCGCAACATCAAGTTCTGCACGGCCGCCGGCGCCTCGACGCTGATCAATAATCGTCGCTTCCGTCAGCTCGACGTCGTCGTCCCCGACGGTCTCTACGAGGTGGCGCTAAACAAGCGAACCGTCCGGTACGCGCTGCCCATCCAGATCGGCTACTTCGTCTATCAGTACGCCAAACTGCGCATGCTGGAGTTTTATTACGACTTCATCGCCGCCTACATTCCGCGCCCCCTGTTCCAGTACTGCGCGATGGACACGGACTCGGCGTATTTGAGCCTCGCGGGGCGCCGACTCGACGAGCTCGTGGCGGCGGCCAAGCGCGAACACTACTTTCGACACCGCGGCGAGTGGTTCCCGTCGGAACACTGCGACGCGCACGCGGAGGCGTACTTGCGGTGCCGGCTCGCCGGCCGAGCGTGGGACGCGCCCGACGAGTGTTGCGCGCGTCGGCGCCGGTACGACAAGCGAACGCCGGGCCTCTTCAAAGAGGAATGGTCCGGCCGCGGAATCGTCGCGCTCTGCAGCAAGACGTACTACTGTTTCGGCGGCGACGACGGCGGCGACAAGTACAGTACGAAGGGGCTGAGCAAGCGTCAGAACGACGTCGACAAGGACGCCTTCCTCGACGTGCTGCGCCGCCAACGGAGCGGCGGCGGCCGGAACCGCGGCTTCCAAGTGAAGGAGTCGTCCGTGCTGACGTACGTTCAGGAGCGCGCGGCGTTGAGCTACTTCTACGCCAAACGGCGCGTGCTCGACGACGGCGTCACCACGGCGCCGATACTCGTATAACGAGGGACCTCCCTCCCTACCCCCTAGGGGTAGGGACCCTACCTAGGGGACAATGTATGTATGTATGTATGCGTGCGAATAAAAATGCGAACACTCGGTACAGTTTTCATCGTTTATTTAACTTCGGTAATAGCAAGCGATAGCGCAATAATACAACCTCACTACTTCGGTCTTGCCTGCCTAGCGCGGCGAGGAGCCCGCGACCGGCGGGTCCGACAAAGTCGGTTCGGATTCTCGGTCGTCTAATAATAACAACAAGCGATAATAGGCAGCGTTCAATGAGGCTTTAGCCAGTCGAATACGAGACAGTCGTTGGCCACCCTATCGGGGCCGAACAGGCACTGGAAGCCGCTTAGCGGCATTCCGCGGCACCGTAAGAGCAGGTAGGTGACGCAATATTGTCCGCACACGTTAGATACGCCGCTCTGCAGTCGCTTGTCGTTGTGCGTCCACGAGTCGCAGTTGCGGTTCAGGAAGTCGCGGAAGTCGGCGTGCAGCGGCGGACGGCCGTACGAATCGAAGTACTCGCCTCGCCGGTCGGCACCCACGTAGACGGCCACCCAGTGCTCTCCCGGTTCGTCGCCGTCGTCGGTGTTGCACACGAACGCCGTCGGGTAGGCGGTGAGCCGCCGCCCCGGCAGCTCGTCTTTGGGCACGACGCCGACGACGATGTTTTTAGTGTACGCGTCGATCGCCAGGCGACGCATCAGCTGAAACGTGTCCATCTCAGAAGTCGTACACGACGTTCCGGTTCTTGTCGATTTCGAGCACCGTCTCGAACTCCCCGTACACGACGACGTTCACCGTCCGGGCGAGCGCGAGCGCGAAGTGGATCTCGGCGCGCAGGTTCCCCGTACGCACGACGTTGAAGTGTTCGCCGTCGCAGCAGTCGGGCGACAGGTCGAAGCCGAATATGGTGTAGCCGCTGCCGAACTCGCCGCGCGTCACATCGAACCCCTCGTCCTCGTACGCCTTCCCCGTTGCGGCGAACAGGTTCATATAGCTTCGGATGTAGCGCCGATGCGCGAAGTCCGGCTGCAGCGGCTTGCTCGGCACCTGGCGTCCGTCGACGTAGAGGGCGAAGAAGTTTATGTCGTTGTGCTTCGCGTTGAACGGGTTTTTATCGTAGGCCCCGTTGTAGGCGTCGTTGTCGATCAGGCACATGAACACGCGTCTCGGGAGCGTGCCCAGATAGACGTTCTCGTGCGTGTGCGACATCGTACCCTGCGGTATCGAGAACACCTTGCAGTCGACGCGGCGCATCGGATACTTGGCCGTCCCGTGCGTCAGCGCCTTGATGTGGCCGAGCTGGACGGCCGGGTTCAACTTGACCTTGCGCGCCTGCAGGTAGGCCTCCAGCAGAACGATCTTGAACGCCGGGTCGACGACGTCGCCCATGAGCGCGAAGGCGTCCTTGCTTCGCACCAGTCGCATCTTCAGGTCGACGCCGTTCACAAGGCACCGGTTTTGCATGAGCACGTCGACGTGCAGGCGTCCTATCATGTCTAACTCGCGGCTACCGTGTACGAAATCGTGCCGATGCGCGAAGCCGCCGTTGTTGTTGTTGGTCGCCTCCATGCGCCCGGCGGTGTCCTTGCACCACAGGTCGGCCTCGAGCTGCGACTTTTTGGCGTCGGGCCCGTAACTGAGCAGGGTCTCGAGGTAGGCCCGAAACGGGTACGTATTCGACGACGGCGTCACGAGCGTGCCGTTCAGCGTCACGTCGACCTGACTGAACATCGAATGCAGGAAATTGTTGACGGGCGCCACGACGCTGTCGTTCGCGAGCGCGGTACCGTCCCCCTTCACCACCTTGGCGCGCACGTACAGTCTAACGGACGACAGGTCCAGATAGTCGTCTCCGGATCCCGGAATGAGAAACTCGATAGGGCCGCCAGCGTCGAGGGCCGTCAGCGGCTGGTGATCGATCCACTGGCCGCTCTCGATGCTCGTCTGCGTCGTCGGCACGCTGAACAGGTCCAGTTCGGACTTTACGCCCTCGCACGACTGCCGATGCACGAACGCCATCCTACTACGTCTGCTTCGTTCGATGGTGCCTCCCCTTACTGTCAGGCGCCGCCTTGCCGGTCGGCCTTATGTATCGTCGGTTTTTTTTTTTCGTAGGCGACCCCGACGAGAAGGGCGCCGAGGTAAAGCTCTTTACGACTACCACCGATACACTACTACTACTACGCGGGAAATACGTCGTCGCTCGGCCTCTTTCGACGGCGCCTCTTCTTGCTGGGCGTCGCCGGCTTGCCGGGCGGCTTTATGCGTCGTCGTCGCTTTTTCGGCGGCGGGGGGCTATTCAGCAGGCCGTCGAGAAGGTCGGCGCCCGCCTCCCTCGCGCGCCTCTTTACCGTCTGTTTCAGATTGCCGCCGGCGACGACGTCCTGCGCCACGCGCACGCCCGTCTTGAGCGCTCGCTTGCCCAGCGCCATGGCCCCTCTCTTGATAAGCGGCATGGCGCTTCGAAATAGGCTGCCGAAGATATTACCCAGTCCGTGACCCCGCTGCGATCGGGTGCCTACGAACACCGGTAGGCCACCGCCGACCTGCCGCGTGTAGTAGTCCTCGTACACGTTTCGCGTCATCGTCAGAACAGTTTCGACTTGCGGCGTCGGACGTGAAGCGTCGTCACGACTTTTCCGTTCTCGAATGGTATCGACTGACCGAGGTCGTCTCTTATATCTATCTCGATCGAATCGAATTGGCGCCGCAGGAGCGGCGCGTATTGGACGCGGTCGAAGATGTTCGATACGATGCTGCCGTTCAAACCGTGGACGGGGACGGCTCGGATGAGGGGGGCAAATACGTCGCCGACGATGCGCGTCTCCACGATATCCGTGTACACGAACAGGGTGTCGACGCCGCCGCTCAGGTCCACCGGGTGGAGCGCCTCGCACTCGAACATGTACCCCGGAGGCAGGGAGCCGCCGTCCGCGGGCGACCCGTAACTCGCGATATAGTTCGACTCGAAGCCTAATATCTGTTTCAGGCGCCCGTCCCGCGGCATGTTAATTTCGACGCCCGGCGATAGAAGCAACGTCATCCGATTAGTGATGGCGCTGTACACTATTCGCACCTTGACCGTGTCGGTGCTCAGTTTCGCCAACGCCTCGTTGATTTTGCGCATCAGCTTTTTGGCGTTGCTGTAAAAGCCGTGCGGAATGTTGGCCTGACGGGCAATTTTTCCCCCGTCCTCGGTGGTGAAAAAGCCCACCTCCCCCCTCTCGCACGCCACGAAGAAGTAGGCGTCCACCGGCCTCACATTGTACCAGCTATGCGTGTACTGTAGCGACACCAGGCCGCATTCCCACTCCCCCGACAGGTCGACGCGCTGCGGCAGATTCGTCGTGTAGTGCGTCAACGTGTTTTCGGGGTGCGCCTTCATAGACGCGTTGCTCGGCAACGTGACGTAAAAGTCAGACGACGACGCCATCGCGCCTCCTCATAGACGGACTCGGCAGTAGGTAGCCGAGGCAACTACTCAGCAGCGCCGTCCACAGGTTGGAGTCGACCGTGCCGCGCGTTAGATTGTATATACTGACGACGATCACCGTGTACAGGACGACGATCTGGCACAGGAAGACGATCTCGGCCTTAGGGCATTCGTTGCCGCAGAGACGCCAAGGAACGCTCGTGACGGAGGAGGCGTCGACGGCATCGGGCGCACCCACAGAGACGCATGAATCGTCGACGGGTGTAGCGACAAATGCGCCTGAGTCGACGGCGGTGGGCGGCTTCTGCATTGGCTGCTACTGCTGCTGCTGCTGTCGTCTCGTCCGTACACATCGCGCTACTGCCGTCCGACGCTACGGCGTCGTTCCTTTATCCGCGCAGGCACACCATAGAGCGAGTTCGTCGACGGGCGTGGGGGCGACGGTGGTGGTGTTGGTGGCGCGGCTCTCTTCTCCTCTGCAGTCTACTAATACAGCACGGTCCCCTTATAAAAAAAAACGAAAAGCCGTTGCACAGCCCCGCCTCGTGCAGTCGCCAGCACCCCGCGTGGCGCATCCAACGCGTCGTCGTCATCCCTTATAGGTCACGCAGATAAATCATAGAGCGAGTTCGCCGACGTTGCGGGCGACGTCGATAGCATCGGTCGCAGCGACAACGGTAGCGGCGCCGGCCGTCGGAAGAAAGTCTCCAGCGCTCTGCGTATTCCGTCCAACAACGCGTCGACATCAGCCCTTATAGTCCACGAGCGCCTTGGCGTCGATCCAGCTATTGAACGAGGCCGGATAGCCGAGCCATTTGACGAGCACCTCTTCGCCCTTACCGCGTCGTCGACGACGTCTTTGTAGAACGGCTTCCACCCGATATAGTTTGTCCTTCTCAACGATCACTTTTTGTAGCTCCAGCCCGTAGAAGGTGCCGTCCAGTATCGCGCCGGCGTCGTCCATCAGTCGGTAAACAGGAGGGTCGGTCGGGTGCGAATCTACGACGGTGAAGAGCTCTTCGCTCCAGTTAGGCATGTACCCCTTCTTGAAGACGCCCTTCGCCTTGCTGATGCGTACGCGATCCCCCGCTCGCAGTTTCGGTTTGCTTTTGTTTTTTTGACACCCTCCTCCGCCGCCGTACAGACGCTGCCACACGCTCTCCTGATTCGACGCGTCGACGCTCGCCGGCGTCCTACCGATGCTTCGATGGTAGGCGTTGTTGTACGACCGCACGAAGTCCTGCAACGGCTCCACGAACCTCAGCGTCTGATGCTTCGTGAAGTACCGCCACATGCGCGTCTTCAGCGTACGATTGAATCGCTCCACGACGCTCGCCTTCGTCTCCTCGTTGTGCGTCACGAAATGGTGGACGCCGCGCGCCTTCAAAAGCGCCTGAAGGGGCCTGTTCAGAAACTCCGTCCCCTTGTCGGTCTGCAGGACGTGCGGCGCCGGCGATGACAGCAGCCCCTCGAAGGCCGCGACGAGCGCCGGACCGGATTTGCGCTTCAACGGAACGCACCACGCCCGCTTCGAGAAGACGTCGATGACCGTCAATAGGAACGCTATGCCGTCGTTGTGCTTTTTCAGTTTAGCCACGTCGACGAGATCGGCTTGCCACTGCTGGTTTCGGCCGCCCACGATAACGCGACGTCGCTTAAATCGGCGCCTAACCGGCTTGTGAAGCGTATAGGCGTCCTGCGCCGCCAGCCACCGCCCGACGACCGGTTTGGGCAACGCGGCCGACCGGTGCAACGCGTCGACGCCGCCATAACTGCCTGCCCGTTTCGGGTCGAAGTAGGCGCGCTTCATTAGGCCGTCGCGTTGTTGGCGCTCTCGTTGCGCACCACGAGTCCGCCGGGGCACCACCGCCATGGAGCGCGCGGCGACGACGACGACGATACGGCGAACAAGAGGGCGGCGACGATGACCGCCGCAATTACGACGGCTACAACGACGACGAGTACTGATCTTCGGGCGGGGGGCATCCTCTACGGGGGAATTAAAAGCTGGACCACGGCATACGTTCGACGGACCGAGTGCGCCCCTTTCGCTTCTGCTCGCGCTCGACGGACCGAGTGCGCCCCTTTCGCTTCTGCTCGCGCTGTATATACGCCCGACGCTGGGGGTTGCCGACGAATTCCATAGGGACGTTCAGGCGCCTTATATGGTCGCCGAACGCTTCCCAGCCAACCGGCGCGGGGGACATCTTACGCGTTCGCATGAGATCGTTCACGAGATCTACCATATTGCTTCCGGCGATAGGCGTACCGTCGTACACGAGCTCCGCTCGATCGTTCCAGCGAATCAGCGGGTCGGCCTTCAGTCGCGTCAACAGGAGGCGGGCCTTTTCTTTCAGCACTTTCGGTACGCTCTTCACGACCTCGCTCTCCATCTCCCCCGGTAATTGATCAGACGTAGGCGGCGGCGGCGGCGGCGACTGATCGGACGACGACGACTCGTTCTTCACTACGGACACGCGCATCGGCTGCTGCGCGCGAGACGCCTCCATGGCGTTGTAACGACTCAGCAGTTGATTGTACGCCGCCACCTTTTCGCCTTCGGATAAATCTGCACGCTCGAGAACGGCTTTCATATCGCCGTCCAGGCTACTCATCACACGCGACGTGGTCGTGGTCGGTTGCGATAGTAACGGAAGTAGGCGCTCCACCAACCGGGGGTCTACCAGCGCCATCTTCTTCGCGTGCTGCATCAACCGAAAGCCTGCCTGAGGAGGGGCAGAAAGGTGCTCGCCAACGGCGCCAGCAGCGCCGTCAGAAACGCGCCCGAACCCGTCTGCAGGACGGCCCTCTTCCGTTTGATGGCTACTTTTTTCGACGCTAACTTGCGCAAATTGTTCCTATACTTTATCAGCACTTTTCGGTTGTTAGGCGTCAATTTCACGTTCCCTCGCAGAATGTATACGCGCAGTCGGCCAGACTGCAGATGAGGTCGGCGTCCGCGTGAGTGATTACCGCCTTTCTCAGATTCGTATTCCCCTTGTATCGGCGCAACAGCTGCAGGGCAAGGATGTGCCTCTTCACGCGCTCTGTCATCCTGTCGAATGACGGCGGCCGCGGCGCGCCACGCCTTTTTTATAGTCTCGTCGGCACATAGACATACTGAACGGGGTCGTCGGGGAAAATTTCCGTACGCAGGCGCATGGTTTCCGGCGTTTCCTGTTTCAGATCCACCAGGAGGTAACCGTAGGCGGCCGACGTGGCATCCTTGTACGCCTCCACCTTGTAGTTGATACCGCCCGGGTACATCTGCTTCGCCAGGTGACCTACTTGTCCGGCGTCCCGGGGACTCTTGAAGAGGACCATATACTGCGCGTTTAAACTGATTGTGCGATTTTCTTTCCCTTTCGGAAAGAGATTCTGCAAAAGCTGTACGACGGACGCATTGCAGTGGTGACTTTTTTTAGTAAACAAAGTCGTGACGCTACTATTGGTCTCCGACATCAGGTCATCGAGCACTAGAAGCGTCCTCGTTTTGGTGTCCAGAAGCGACGGATCCGGCAAACCGTCTACAAATTCTACGCCGGCCATAGAGTCGTAAGCGGTCTGCCATTGGCCGTAACACCACAGAATTTTCTCCGGTGGCGGCGAAATCATACACGAACCAAACTTTAACAGGCGTACAACGAAAGTAGTCTTCCCGCACCCCGTAGGGCCGGACACTATACACGTAAAAGGGTGCTTCCACTTTCCGTCCATAGCGACATCTGGTGCGCCGACAACGTCACGATCGCCTATATGCACCACCATCGACGCTTTTCAGTCACTAGGGGTATAACCATTACATAACCTTTTAGCTATTGCTAGTGCTACCCACTAGTGAATGCGCTACTCATAACCATTACATAACCTTTTAGTTATTGCTAGTGCTACCCTCTAGTGATTGCGCTACTCATTTGTTACTAATTAGTACTTAATTAATTACCCTAATTTTTTACCTAATTAGTACCTGATTAGTCACTAGAGGCCGACATTCACCCTATTTATTTCCCTTATTAGTGCCTCATTAGTTAGTAGAGGGCGACACCCTCTTTCTCATGACCCCCATCAATCACTTTGACGTTTACTAAAACATTAGTGCTAAAAAGCGTAGGAATTCTACTTATAAAAAACTCAAAAGCCTTTGATCTTAGGTCACTTCCGTGGATGGCGAGACCCGAACCACTACTTACGTTAGTTTGTTTCCACTTTAGTTTGTTTTGGGCGTATGAATTGGATAATTATCAAATGATCATATAGTCAAGATGTATATTTTAATACATACATATATATATATAAATATATATATATATATACATACATATATATATATATATATATATAATTTAAATAACAAATATAACAAATTAACATCCATATTTGACATCTTAATTATTTTAGACACAACACTTACCACCGTAGCACTTCTACAAAAATATCAAGCCAGTCAAACAATTTGTCTTGATACATTAAACATTTGACATTGGCACCAAATCCGTTACACTCCTGACATTATATTTGTCCAGTTTTTAAATTAAATGTGATTGAAATCAATCAAACTGTGATTGTTTTCCATGATGCAACATACTAAGTGCTTGAGTATGGTGCAAATGATTTATAAACACCAATCATACTGTCTAATTAATACAAAGACTTAAAAAAATTCCACTCAGAACGTTACACTCCTGATAAGACTATTATAACATGTTAGCTACCACCGTAATAAACATATAATTTATTATCATGTTTTATCCAATTCACGTAATAAACATAAGAGCTACAATGACTGAACATATCAACAAGTAATTATAAAGCAATAAAAAGCCAATAATGCAATATGTCTCAATCTGTCAAATGTGGGGTGTACTGAGAATACAGTCCTGTAGTTTCAAATATAAGTATATGAGGAACAACATTATTAGTCTTATATAAAAAAACCATCAGCACATGTAATTAATTAGCAAACATCAATAGACAATAACACCAGGTTAAACAAATTTGTGTGTGTTCTGTTTTATAGGACCTTGGCTTGAATCCACCAAGGGCTGAATTGTCTTTGCTTGCCTTGTAAAACATGGTCCATGACCATGTGCATATATATATATACGTGTATAGAGTCAAAAAAAAAACTCACATATATTGGCCACAATTGATTCCACATTATCAAAAAACTAGCAAATATTTCTCTAATAATCCTACATTGATAAAACTATATGTTTGTGTAGTTTTCTTTTGGTATTTTTGTTTATTGCAATTTCAAAATGATGTATTTTTAAAACGTCACACGCACAAATGCATTATTATATTCAGTCCTCTACTGACTAAACTTCTAAAGTCTAAACTAAACCTTAGCCGCTTAAACTAAACTAAACTCTAGACTAAAGTAACTTATAAATGTAGAGACAGGTGAAGTAGGCCTACGCCACGGCTACGGCTACCGCTACAGCCTACAGGCTACATACTGCTAACACAGGCTACACATTATTTGATGTAATTTGAAAAAAGGTTGAATTCACCAATTCCTATCTTTAAAAGATGAATTCACCAATTCCTATCTTTAAAAGCACTTCGCCGATTTCGAAACAGTTTTTACATTTGCAAGTGCAAAACAATACTTACATATGCGTATCGATACTTTGTCTCTGAGGTTCCAACAGGGAATTCCGCAGTAAGATAAAGTATGTGTAGACAATCATTTGTATTCTCACACGCTGGCACAATTTGTTTATGCCATAGCGTACGGGCAGAGGTACTACTTGCTGGCCATACCTGACACAGTGACAAGATGATGACAATAGGAATCCAGTAATGCATCGTACGAGTAGAGTGAATGTCGTATTCTCTGGATGAGCGTAGCAAAAGCAATGAATTCGTTTTGCCGCGCAATCGCTTACCGTTGACGCCACTTGTTAATTTAGCGGGAGACTGACTAACAGTGTTGACACTTTGTTTCCGAATCTACGCCGGCTAATGAAACATTGTTTCTTAGTAGACTACTAGACAACAACGCAACACAACTCACAAGAAATGTGTTTTCTTCTAGGATGAAAAATTTCAATGTCGGTAGTAGACTTACTTATTTTGTATTTAAAGCATGGGCGGATCAAGAGGTGGGAGTCCAAACACCCTTTTTTGAACCACAAGTTTTTCATTTAAACTACAATGTAATATTTGAAAATCTTGATCTAGGGGAGACCGGAGCACAGTGAAACTATGAGAGCAGTGAATCACTGGCTATTTAAATAAACTGACACATGGGAATCCTAACGTGCTGTCATCAGTCTATGCCTCTAGGACAGCGGTTCTTAACATTTTTGTCGGTTGCAGGAACTGTTTGGCGACCCATGCCTTAAAACACTTGATAAAATACGTAACGTTCACTACAAGCCGACGAACAGTTGGCTCGTTTTGAGAAGAACTGTTTCGATTTCAACCCCCTGAGAATAATCTACATCTAAAAGCATACACACAAAAAACAAATATTATACCTAGCTTCAGAAAGTAACATTGTTTGATATCATACTAACGCTATATCAATATATGAAGAAACAGTTGTACAAGTTATAATAGCAGTCGAAACGAGTTAACGAAATACTGCTTGCCCCCTGTGGTTCAATTGATAAACGTGTTGTGTCAGTGTGGATGCCTTAAGTACGGGGCATCTTGATTCAAACCTAACAACGGACCTTTCTTGATTTGTTTCTTTCCACAAAATAATATTAATCAAACCATTTTTACAATATTGCACACGGGTTGTAAAAAAATGTGTTTAGCAATTCTTTGTTCGCAAAAAAAGGAAAATAAAAACATATTATGTTATGTGCAATTTCCGCTCACGTCGATCTTGTCAGTTTTTAAGTATCAATTATCCAGACAAATCGCAGTTTGTCTTCACATACATAATTATAATATACTGCAGTATATATATATATATATATACATGTATATATATATATATATATAATACTACAGTATAATATTATATATATATATAATACTAGTATATATATATATATATAATATCAGTTTATTTATTTTTCTGTAGCTGGATACAATATTTCGCAATCAAAACAATTCGTCCAGTACAAGCCGACAAACAGTTGGCTCGTTATGAGAAGAATTGTTTCGATTGCGATTTTTTGGATCCAGCTGCAGGAAAATAATTGATATAAATAATAAATATGTATTATAATTATGCAGTATGTTACTGTTCGGTCTCCCCTACGACACGTAGGGGAGACCGGGGCACAGGGAATCAGGAATCTTCTTTTGACGCATTTCTCCTAGCTTAATGACAGCACGGTTCATTTATATAGTAGAAATGATAGATGAATTTATTCTCTGCAAAATGTGTTTCGAAAATAAAAACCAATCTGATTCACTGTGCCTCAGTACCGAAGCAACGTGAATCAAACATTATATAGTCTAATATATTATTCACGAATATTGTATTTATTTGACTGAAATACGCTAATTCGCTAATTGTTACATTAAATATTGTGGCGATTTAGATATGCACGCTATGTTGCGCAATATATTGCGGCGAACAGAAAGGAACGTGTGTAACGCTGTTATGCAATATTGAGCGGCGACAGCCGAACGTGTGGAGTGGACTGTCACTCGACGCTGGGCAAGTGACAGGAAGAGAAGCTTGCTGGTCGATGTCAGGGGACATGAGTATTTAACCCGTGAGTAGACTAATAATTATAATAATGTTGTGACTATGCACTTATAATGGTAATAACGTTATGATTATGCAGACGTATTAATAATTATGAATAATGACTATTACGTGTTATTGCCGGAATACGTTTATTGATTGCAAAGAGTTATTGTGAATCGTTGTCGAGCGAACATAATCATATGTGGTTGGATATACGCAGCTGGATGTATGTATATCATTTTGGTGTACTATTTGGCAATATTGTTTTAAATACATAGTGCCCGGGCTGCGCTGGTGTAAACGCCGCTGGAGTGAACACACAGTGGAGCGTCACACGCATGGAAAGGCGGCCGGCCTGGCACGAGACAAGCGAAGCGTCAACGATGCGCCACGTCAGCGGACGACAGCGTCGCTGAGCGGCAACACCTCGCGTGTAGATGCAGTGTAGACGTGCGAGGAAGTGAATCAAGCAGTGAGTTGAACTGTGTGCCGCGACAGTACGGATGGACTGTGAACTTTATAGTGTTATGATTTGTTATCAATGTCACAGAGTAATGCGTATATACTCTATATTTATGTTTCATTAAAGATTACAAAGGTAACATAAATATCACGTCTCGCATATTGAGCCACTGTACCCCGATTCACTGTACGCCGAAAACACTCAATACACACACGTGACACTTTTCTACAAATGATGAGCGGAGACAGCACATGTTCGTTAACTTCATGATCTTCTATGTGCCATGTCTGTCACAGGCGTTAGCGATCATGGCCCTCCAAACCGCACGGTCGTGTGTAGTTTGTAGCAGTTCTGTTGTGCTCTTTCCACACCATGTTGAGAGACTATCTATTATTTTTATTCTCTGGCGCCCTCTGGATCTTTTTCCTTTTATATTTCCTGTTGTTACTATTTGTTCTAACTTTTTCTTTCTCATGGCATGGCCTATAAATCGTGCTTGTTGTGTTCTAACTTTGTTGATAATCTTTCTTTTTGATTTGACTGTCCTAAGGATGCCTTCATTGCATTGCTTTGCAGCCCATGGCACTCGCAGCATTCTTATTAACAACCACATTTCAGTGGCTTCTGTTTTTTGTGAACTTTTGGTTATTGTCACGGATTCACATCCATATAGCTATATATGGGCTCTATGTAGCATTGCAGTACACGTACATGTCTTACTTCAATTTATATATTTTTATTTGTTAAAATGTTTTTCATGTTGTGAAAAGCTGTTTTGGCTTGAGCAACTCGTCTCTTGATATAATCGTTGCATCGACCGTCGGATGTTATTAGTGATCCCAGATAGTTAAACGTTCGGACTTGCTTCAAAACAGTGCCATATGCTACCATGTTGCATGTTGGAGTGTAATTTTTCTTTGAGATGACCATTATTTCTGTTTTCTTTTTGTTCAGGGACATACTTTGTTCTCACTTATTATTGTATCTAGCATCTGTTGTAGATCTATTTCGTTCTCAGCAATCAGTACAGTGTCGTCTGCATATCGTAAATGATTCATGCTGTATCCCCCTACTTGAATAGCTGGCATATCTTCTAATGTACGTAAGAAGATCTCACTGTATAGTGAAAAGAGATCGGGTAATAGGACACACCCTTGTCTTACACCACGTTTTATTCCTTGAAATTTACTGATGTCATTTTCTATTCGTATTGCTGCTGTTTGTTCCCAGTACAGATTTCTCACAATTCTCAGATCTTTCCCATCAATGTTCAAACTCTCCAGCATTGATGTGCGCACACACCACAACCGAAGGCCATTCGCCGCTGCCGCCGCCAACAACTACACTACACTGCAATACACTACACTACTCTACACTACACTACACTAGACTACACTACAATACACTACACTACACGAGACTACACCACACTAAACTACACTACACTAGATTATACTAGACTACACGAGACTAAACTTCACTACACTACACTACACTACACTACACAGAAGACAATCCACTACACTAGACCACACTACACTATACAAGAATACACTACACTAGACTACACTACACTATACTAGAACACTACACTGCATTAAACTACACAACACTACATTACATTTCACTACACTACACGTCACTTCACTACACTACATTACACTAAACTGCACTACATTAGACTACACTACACTAGACTACACTACACGATACTACACTACACAGAAGACAATCCACTACACTAGACCACACTACACTATACTAGAATACACTACACTAGACTACACTACACTATATTAGAACACTACACTGCATTAGACTACACAACACTACATTACATTTCACTACACTACACGTCACTTCACTACACTACATTACACTACACTGCACTACATTAGACTACACTACACTACACTACACTATACTGCACTACATCAGACTAGATTGTACTACACTAGACCACACTCCACCACACTAGACCACACTCCACCAGACCACACTCCACCACACTAGACCACACTCCACCACACTAGACCACACTACACTATAATAGATTGGTGAGCGTCACTAGGGGTGCTATTGGAGTTTTTTGGTGACCGTCAATGGGTGCAACTGGAGATTTTTGGTGAGTCCGCCAATGCTTTTGTGGGCCGTGAATTCAAGGGCATTATGTTTTACTGCTTAATTACCTTCATGATCTATGGTATAAGTACTTTCATGTTTCATTCTTAGCCATTAGTTATATCGTTATGTGAAAATGTAATTATGAAGAAAAACGTACCACAAATACATCAACAAGCTGCACAAGAATCATGAGCCGGAGCAACCAATTGTGATATTGCACCATCTGCCGACCACTTTCCCGGGAACAACGAAGTCATCTACATACACGCAGGTCACTGCTACTGTGCAATCAAGTTGAAGGAGAAGGACGATTTTTTATATAAATTGTATGCCTTCCACAATCAACGTTCTACCAAACGCTGGTATGCTTACGCCGTGCCTACGTTATTCTGACGAATGTCGCATCAAGCCCTTAAAAGCATGAAATGAGAAAGGCCCACCCTGGCTTTGCACGTAGCACTTTTGTTAGCAGCATAAAACAGCTTCGTCAAAACAAAGCGGACACTGTTCATCGGAAGTCACTTGAAAAGGAGTCATACAGGGAACATGATCGTTAAGAAGTTGCACCTGGGACCACCACAAGCTGCATCTCGCAGGACAAAACACAAAGCGTAGGACGGTCGTTTACAGTTAGACGTGAGATATAAAGAAACAGTTTCCAATCCCAGTTCCTGCCAGGAAGACGCGTTCGCGGTGACTAATGATAAGAAGAAGAAATTGAAGAAGGGAAATACATGTAATCTTCAATACCTGCATGCTAAATTGTGAGGAAATTCCAAATACCAAACTCATATCCTGCTTCTTTTGTCAGCCAATACCGAACCTTGTTGTTATGGTACGCTTCAAAAGCAATAACATCTGCTTACGCAACATACAACAGAAGATCCTTTGAAACTAAGATCGAGCAGACTGGCTGGTATACTGTTAGATCCTTGATCGCGGAACAGTTTACCATGCCCCGTTTCCTCTTTTCCTTGAGATCTCGAGTTCCGCCTGTGTCACAACAAACGTGTTCATACTTTCTCTACGAGAATCTTCATTCTATAATGTCGTTGTACGCACAGCCCACGGCCAGTACACGACATTAATTGGCGACGAGGTAAACTGACAACTCTACGAGTTACTTTGAACTAGACTACGTCTAATTTCTGTGTGATAATGGAAACTGTCGCTGACGTGGCACCTTTTTCGCTGGAGCCGACTGACAGCGCAGGCCAACGCTGGGAGCGTTGGGTGCGGCGCTTTGAAAACTTTGTGGTGGCTAAAGACATTCAGAACGATACAAGAATGAGAGCGATGTTGCTTCATTATGCTGGTGAGGCAGTGTTAGAATTGAGTGAAGCAGTGGGGGTGACAGAAAATGATGATTTCGCAGAAACCAAGCGGAAGCTCACTGCTTACTTCAGGCCGCAGTGCAATGAAGAATATGAAATATTCAAGTTCCAACAGGCTGAACAGACGTCGTCAGAGACGCTGGACCAATTCAATGCACGATTGCAGCAACTAGCCAAAAACTGTAAGTTCCATGAGAAAGACAGAGAAGTGAAGTCGCAAATCATCCAAAAATGTGCGATGTCAAAAGTGCGTGACAAGGGGTTAAGTGAACCTACAATCACGCTAGAGAAGTTACTGACGTTCGGGCGCACACTGGAAGCTACGCTACAGCAGTCGAAGATCATAGGAAACTCTTCTTCGTCCGTGCCGAGGCCTGTCCACGCCGCATCGAATGACGAGGGGCGGCACAACTCTTCACGTGGAGGTTTCAGTTTTGGTCGCCAGGTGGCGACACAGAGATCGCAATCCACCAAGAAAACGCTTTCCGCCTGATCGCCAGGGGACGCCACATCGAGACGATCGATCAGTCGTGAGCAGTCAGCAGCAGTACAGACGTCACAAGGGGGCAGCATCGGCATGCTCAGGCTGTGGTGGACCGCCACACGACGATCGGCGAATGTGCAAAGCTTGGGGCAGGAGATGCTACAAGTTTCAAAAGCTAAATCACTTTGCTAATGTGTGCAATGCAAACACTCAGCAGACACACTTAGTAGAAAATGACACACACTCGCAACGCAATGACAAGTTATGTGAAGACACATACACACTTGGCCTGTATCACACAAGTGCCACACACACCATACCACCGTACATTTACAATGTCCAGATAGAGGGAAGTGAAGTGGCTATGGAGATAGATACCGGAGCAGCAGTTTCGCTTATATCGGGGGATGAGTGGGCTAAAATCTGCAAAACATCTGTGCTCACTCTCGACACGCGTAACGTTCCGAGGTTGCGAACGTACGCAGGTACCACAATTGAGGCTTTAGGGCGAGCACAGGTGAACGTTTGTCACAACAATCAACAGCACAGGATGCAGGCAATCGTAGTGCCTGGGTCGGTACCTAACCTGCTGGGAAGGGACTGGTTAATAGTGTTGAAAGTGAACTGGGCTACCGTGAACCAGGTAGACAGAGAGGACTTCCTAAAGCCTTACGAATCAATGTTCAGTGAGGGACTAGGCACTCTAAAGGGACTGACTGCGAAGTTCTACGTTGATGACACGGTTAAACCGAGGTATTGTAAACCTCGACCTGTACCTCTTGCTTTACGAGCCAAAGTAGAGGACGAGCTAGATCGTATGCAGAAGGCCGGAATCATCCGTCCTGTGGAGTATTCTGAGTGGGCCGCGCCCATTGTACCGGTCTTGAAGTCTACCGGCGCAGTCAGAATCTGTGGCGACTATAAGGCAACCATCAACAGAGCCGTAAAGGTAGACAAGTACCCGATCCCGAACGTATCTGATCTGTTTACAAAATTAACAGGTGGTATACTATACACCACGCTGGACATGAGCCATGCGTATCAACAGGTCGTACTGGATGAAGAATCACGTCCGTTGACTACAATCAACACGTCGAAAGGGCTATTCGCATTCGAACGTCTGCCTTTCGGTGTGAGTTCTTCTCCAGGTATCTTCCAGAGAATCATGGAGCAGTTACTACAGAACATACCCATGACCGTAGTCTACCTAGACAGCATCCTGGTCACAGGAAGAACGCCAGAAGAGCACGATCGTAATCTGGCTACTGTGCTAACGCGACTACAAGACGCAGGGTTATGCCTGAAGAAGGAGAAATGTACGTTTCGTCAGAAATCGTGCACCTATCTAGGTCATGCGATTGATGCTGAAGGTATTCATCCTACGGAAGACAAAGTGCGAGCAGTACAGAACGCGCCTGCACCGCAGAATGTACAGGAGTTGAGGAGTTATCTAGAACTCATTCACTACTATCACAACTTCTTGCGCAATCTCAGTACGCTGCTTGCTCCGCTGCATGAAATGACACGCCAACACACGAAGTGGAAGTGGGGTCCGACGCAACAAAAGGCTTTCGATGAGTCTAAGACACTGCTCGTTTCTTCAGATATGCTTGTACGCTACAACCCTGAACTTCCGATCATCTTGAGCAGTGACGCATCTCCTTACGGGATTGGAAGCGTACTGTCACACAGATTGGCCGATGGCAGCGACAAGCCTATCGCATACGCATCACGCTCTCTCTCTCCACAGCGGAAAAGAAGTACGCACAGCTGGAAAAGGAAGCGTTGTCGCTGGTCTTCGGGATATCCAAGTTCCATAAGTACCTTTACGGGAGGGACTTCACGAAGGAAAGACGAACTGAGTGTCCAACACGGGGTGCTGATGTGGGGAGCAAGAGTCATCGTACCACCAAAGGGTCGTGACACGTTGTTGAAAGAACTACACGAGACGCATCCGGGCATAGTGAAGATGAAGGCGTTAGCCCGAAGCTACCTCTGGTGGCCAGGTTTGGACGCTGAAATCGAGATGTGTGTTAAGGACAGCACGACATGCCAAATACACAGCAAACAACCACCAGTGGCACCACTGCATCCATGGGAATGGCCGGGACGAACGTGGCATCGAATACACATTGATTATGCGGGACCGTTCGAGGGACGTATGATACTCATCATAGTCGATGCTCACAGCAAGTACATCGATGCACACGTTGTATCAGCTGCGACAACCAGTGCAACTCTCACGAAGCTAAGACAGACGTTTGCGATTTTGGGTCTACCAAGCACAGTGGTATCAGATAACGGAAGCTGTTTCACCAGTGAGGAGTTTGAACAGTTTTGTCGAGCTAACGGAATCAAACACATCAAGTCTTCGCCTTATCACCCATCCAGTAATGGCTTAGCTGAACGCGCCGTTCAGACTGTAAAAGCAGGGTTGAAGAAGACAAATGGCAACCTAGAAGATCGTCTCTACACCTTCCTAGCACGCTACAGGGTAACTCCACAAGCTACAACCGGCAGAGCTCCAACAGAGTTTGTGTTGAAGACACCACCGAGCACACGACTGGATCTTCTACGACCATCCATTCAGAACCGAGTCTTGCGCAAACAGGAAGAAGACAAAGAACGCCACGACCAGAGAGCAGTGGAGCGAAGGTTCATGACAGGAGACTGTGTCTGGGCGTTGAACTTTCAGGGACAACCGAAATGGGTCGCTACGGTGATAGAGAACCGGCTGGGTCCGCTGACCTTCGCGGTACGTCTGCAGGATGACAGAGTGTGGAAGCGTCACCAGGATCATTTGCGCGAGAGAAGGCCGATCGAGTCGACTGAAGAGCATCTGGTACCACTGAGGATTGAAGAGCCTCAACTTCCACCGAGGCTTGCAGAGCGTGAAGTACTACCTCGGTTCGAGCGAACACCATCGACACCACCACTATCATCTGGCAACTCGGACGTGACTACGGGTACAGCCACAGGAGAGGTGATCTCAAGACCAACAGTTGAACGGTCGCAGTCCCGTGTAGTACCAGACGTGGTAGTACCGCTGAGAAGATCACACAGAGTGGTGAAGCCACCGGACAGATTGAACTTGTAAAGTTTATATTACTGTCATAACGGACAATGCATAGATCAATATAGTCAGAATAGACTATGTTTCGGTAGCTGTAGCTAGTCGCGAGAGCACTAGATTAGTACTATAAACAATTGCATACTATCTGTCTTAGATATGACATTGATACGTATAAGTGACTCTCGTTGGCGTTAAAAGTTTACATTTTTATAATTATACTAATTATGTTTTTCTTAAAGGGGGAGGAATGTTAGATCCTTGATCGCGGAACCGTTTACCATGCCCCGTTTCCTCTTTTCCTTGAGATCTCGAGTTCCACCTGTGTCACAATAAACGTGTTCATACTTTCTCTACGAGAATCTTCATTCTATAATGTCGTTGTACGCACAGCCCACGACCAGTACACGACATATACTAACAAGTCCAGACGTGTTGTGCTATCATGTGTATCAGGAAGAGTCTATAGATGCTATTTGCCGAGTAGCGACGAATGGCCATTGTTATGTCAGATGGCAAGTACATAAAGAGGATACAGCAAGTGTGCTCGAGGTAGTTCTACAAACCATTCACCGGGGATATGGTTGTATTACGTGAGCATATGACACGTGAGAAAACACTAAAACTGTAGGCGTACAAACGTACACGCACACGCGCGCACACACAAGTCAAAATTTACAGAATATACAGTGATACAGCCAGCTAGTTCACATGGGCCCATTAACAAAATCTCTACAATTGTACAGGCCTCGTTTTCACTGGAAGATGTAGGGCTTTCAAATGATATAACATTTATGTGTGTGGGGGCGTTTAGATGGTGCCTATCGCTTGCCTAGTAATATAGTATACTTGAGCCAGTCTATGTAAAACATGATGGTATATTTAGCCAATTGTTAATTCGGTAGTGATTGGTATTTTTATTAGCTGTAGAAGCTGAATCATTAAGGTAGTGGTGAGGCGTTGAGAATGACAAGGGCGAGCCCACCAAATTCAAATTCGAGTAAAGGAACTCAAAGTTTGACAACAATATGCTGTCACAAAATAATCCAATATTGACAGATTAGGCTTTATTTTGAAGGTGCGTCAATGTAAGAGGTCATCCTATTTATGTAAAAAAATAATGAAAATAATAATAATACATTAATAATAACATTCACTTTTTTAAAGCGGCTTCTACAATGGTACTCATTCAAAGAACAGTTTAATGACTAAAGTTGAGTCCAAACATGTTCGTATTGAAATTTTATTCTTTTCGATTAAAAAAAAAATAAAAAAATAATTGTTTTTCGAGAAAAAAAAATTAAAAGTACCTCATTGTTTACTGGCATGAGAAGGTTGTTGGTGATGAATCTATTAGTCAAGTATATCGCCGCCTGGAGATGCCTCCTTGTCGACTGCTTCAGTGTCAAGATTCTCTTGTACAGCAATCAGGTCACTTAGAAATTGTTTGTGATGCGGTGGCACGTACATCAACAAGGCTTTGATGTTCTGCACCTTCTCGGCTAATAAATGCACTGTTTTTCCAAACTTCTGATGCGGAACTAGGCGAGACAAGTCGAAGGTTGCCTGGTTGTACGGATGCGATCTGCCCGTCTGTAGCTTTATTTTAACAGGAGCTGAGAAGTGGTGGGTGGGCTTAATGGCAAAGCCTTCCTTGTACGTGTTAGAAAACAAACATTTTGCCTTCCTTGAAAAAGGTTACATCACGTTTTGTTCTCTTGGTGATAGAATGTTGAAGCACACCAAAGTCTTAAAAAAATGGTTCTGTCCATTGTGACTACTGTGAAAGGTTTTGTTGTCCTTGAGCTTCAAATGAGGATGGCATAGTGACCCTCTGAATACACCTCAACGTCTTTCAGTTTTCTTTCGAAGTTGCCAAAATCCCTGTCGCATAGGAATGATTTTGTGTCAAATCTGCCGTTTTGAATTTTCTGAAGACAGGCAAGAATCATGTTCAAGTTATTATTTTGTCACCCGAAGTTGTTCCTGAAGATAACCAGTGTTCTTACGTTAGGTATATCATTCGTCAAAATAGCGAGCAAATAGTCTTAACCCTGACCCTGTTCCATAAAACGATTTCCCTATAAATATAATTATAGGTGGAGTCCAAAGGTTACTTTGTCATTGCGGCCAATCGAAATGCCTTGCGGCGAAGTTATTTCAGTACCGCACCGCGCCTGGTCACCCGGTGGCTTGGAATTACGTACAATTAGTCAGTGTAGCGATACGCCCACATCTACTGCGCATGCGTAATAGCGAAGCACTTATGTTTTTCGTTTTTTCTGGTGAGCAAAACAGAAATAGAAAAACGGTTGATTTACCGTTTTATCGTTTACCTATTTTCATTTTGCAAAAGTGGAAATGAGAAAAGGGTTTGATTCCTGTTTTATCGTTTACCCATTTGAACATTACTAAACGAAAATAGTAAATTGTGTAGTTTTCAAACGGTTTAGTAAATAATGGTAGGTTCCGTGATTGCGCTGCAATCGTTTTTTGTTTTCCGTTCTGATGCAGTGAAAAGAAAAAAACGGTTTGTTTTATTGTAATTTTGTTTTTTCTAATATGTATTAGAAATACCGCGAATAGTAGATTGTATTAGTTTTTCTTTTTTCGTACTTCAAATATGAAAACGGAAAACGAACATTGTTTGCTTTTTCCTTTTTCGTTCGCAAATTTCAAAACGGAAAAGTTAAATATGTATATATATATATATGTATATATATATATATATATATAATGACCTTTACGCCGATATCCTCTGAAAATCCGACCTCAGTGGCGCAACAAATCAAAAGGATTAAGCGTTCTCGTAACCATGTAGCAAAAGTCGTCAACAGATAGATGGAATTCAATTGTCAATAAGTTAAGGAGATATGCAAGAGTTGTTTTTACATGACGGCTAAATTAAACTGTATTATTTACACACTTAACGCGTACAAGGAGTGAGCTCCACAAGGTTAGTGCGGCATCCGAGAAGACTCGAGTTCCAACGTTCATCTTAACTATGGGAACAAAAAGAAGATTATAACCAGCCGACCGAAGAAGTATGGCCTTTCTGGCTAGGATGAATATTGTATGTAGGTATGCAGGTTCACAAGTCCACAGCCTTATGTAACAAAAATCACGTTTGTGAAAATTTTGAGTAGAATCTTGGCAACAGTGCTTAAAAATAACTAAGTGTTGTTGTGAACATTAAAACGATTTTTTGGCCATTTTTTCTGTAGGTGTTTAGTATGATTTTGAGGGAAATGGATTTTGTTTAAAAAAATACAAACAATAAAATTATCAATAAGATAATGGTATGCGATTATTGTCCAACGTCATACGATGCACTGTGGTCAGTTGATATGATTAGATGCGCGTGCCATAAGTTGAAAGCGGTGTTGTAAGCTATCTTTAGCTTTAATCCGAGCGTTCATGATATCGACCGTGTTGCTACCGTATGAGCTGAAGCCGCATGGATATAGTTGGTAGTCCACGACCTTAATTTGCCAGTTCCCATGTAAAAATCACGAAGATTAAGAAAACCGATGTTGCCATTTTGTTCACGACGGTCTGGGGTGGTTTTAGTTAGGGTTTGACAATTCCCCAAAATGCAAAGATTTAATGTTCATTTTAACCATATCACATGATTGTGACTCATTACAATAGTGCGTGTTGTTTGCCTACATTTTAGTAATATGCTATTCCCATGTCAATTAAAGTTGCTATATACGTTACTAGTAGAGTTATATGTCTATAACTCAAAAATGAAACCAGTGTAATGTACGTTTTGGGTCTGTGTAATATATGAAAAATTACCTAACGGCACTGTAGTACAGCGACTAACAGCCACAAATTTGACGAATTGTGCATTTTTTGACAAAAGCATGAAAATTGGCACACATGTAGTTTATGATGTATATATTCATATAAAGCTAGGTACCCATCGCCATCGTATCTAGCCGCTATTTTGATTTTTACAATGGCCGCCATGGAAACCCATTACTCAAATTTCTTGGCTTCTAAACAACATAGAAACATGGTCTTGGTGTCTAAACCACCATTTTAGGGTCAAGGAATTAATTTCTGCCACATTCCGTATCCTCACATTTTGGAATTCAAGATGGCCGCCATAGAAATTTATTAACCAAGTCGCTCAACTTCTAAGCAACATACAAATATGTCATTGGTGTCTAAACCATAATTTTCAGGGTCAAGGAATCCATTTTCGCTACATGCTGTATCCTCATATGACCACCATATTGGAATTCAAGATGGCCGCCATGGAAATCAATTAACCACGTTGCTCAGCTTCTAAGCAACATATAACATTCTTGGTATATAAACCATCATTTTCAGGGTAAAGAATTAATTTCTGCACCACAGTGCACTAGCTCATAGCACGACATTGATGCCTCTGGTAAGTCAATCCAGAATGGTTTCCATTCTGTGTCACTTGGACTCCAACCCCAGTGTCCAGGACGTGACAGGTGGGGAGCTGACACAAGAGCTTGTGACCACATATATCCGGCCTGGTACACAGCACGTCTGACATGCTGGAACAATGCAGCTTTGGTTGGCGGGACATTCTCAAAGGTACGGGATCCCTGAGCGAAGATGTACTTTCTTGCCTCGTCCACCTTACTGAGTGTACACGTCCTGCTGTACATGACGACGGCGAACCTTTCGATCTCATCTAGAGTAGGTGGGTCGACTTATTCCGGTTGTGATGAGAATGTGAGGAAGGCATCTGTTACAAACGGACATGCTGTCCATGCCAACTTCTTCCCTCGGCCGAGGAAGCAGGAGACAGTGTCACACCCGCTCAGAACATGAAACAGCATTAATGCTGTAGATTTCAACATACCTAATTTGTTTGCAATAGCATGAATTGCTATATGATGAAAGTGAGTACCAACGCGGAAGTTGACCCACAGTTCGTCAATCCCAAGAGCATGGAAATGGCTTACCGCCAAAACAACCACATCTATATCCACCGTCCGGATGACCACTTTGGAAAGTCCTTGTTTCACGCAATGTGCCACATGGAGTAACATGCGGGTGTCCGCCTCTTCACGTGTGCACGGCTGAAGGTACTCTGTGTCTCCAATGTCATTCTGGTTTGCGGTCACAAGTGTGTCATCTTTTGTGCTGATGAATATCTTTCCACCGGTAATGTAGGACCTGATACATTCTGACAAATAACGAAATGGCTCATCTTTGTTCTGCTCAATCCTCAGGAAACTATCCCAGTTTGCAGGAATAGGGATTCCTGCAAGGACTCTCTGTCGTTGTGTTGTTCTGCTATGCACTCGGCGATCCCTTGTTGATTGTTTGAGACTGTCAGCAAAACACCTATCCCATACAATGTCGACCCTATCGACAGTTGCTAGCTGGGAGGTAATATATGGAATAAATATTTGCTGAGCATAATCAGCATATGGCCGACTAGCTCCTGGCCTGAGCATGTGTATGATAGCACTGCAGCACCATCCAAGACCTTTGCATCGACATCTGGAGCATTCTCTGATGAGGAATCAAATTTTGTTAGGCATTCCAGTAAGTCAGATTTCGATCCATGTCGGAGTTGTCCCATATCAGAAATAGACGGCGGACACGCCTGATTTTCGTGTTGCTGTTCTGGCAAGCTATGTAGAGCCTTGCAAACACATTGCAGTTTGTCTTCAGTGATGCAAAATTGCTCTTTGCTACTTGATGTTTGCCTTGCACGAGGCGTACTAAACAGAGGCAATTTGGTTTTCGAGATGATATCACTGAGTGGTTTGCTAGGTGTGCCTTTTAGTATGTCCTCCACGTAGCTTTTGTATTGTCTTTTCCCGATATCCTCAGCTGTGTAGACTGTTTGCACCACGTCTTTGTTCATGACGACCTTTGTATCAAGTGTCAGCATATCTATCTCCAAAGAATGGGTTGCCCATGTCTTCAATTGTTGACACCATCGTCGACACGTTTTACTAAACTAACTAGACATATTGAATTTTGCATGCCGGCCATCTTGTATTTTATTATGACCGTCATCGGTACAGTATGTGGCAGGGATTAATTCCTTGATCCTGACAATGATGGTTTAGACACCAACAAATCATGTTTCTATGTTGCTTATGAGTTGAGCGACTTGGTTAATAAATTTCCATGGCGGCCATCTTGAATTTCAATATGGCGATCATCTTAGGATATGGCATGTCATAGAAATGGATTCCTTGACCCTGAAAATGATGGTTTAGATCCTAAGAACATGTGTGTTTCTATGTTGCTTAGAAGCTACGCAACGTGGTTAATAGATTTCCATGGCGGCCATTTTGAATTCCAATATGGCGGTCATCTGAGGATACAGAATGTGGCAGAAATTAATTCCTTGACCCTAAAAATGACGGTATTAATAGACACCAAGAACGTGTTTCTGTTGTTTAGATGCCGAGAAATTTGGGTAATGGATTTCCATGGCGGCCATTTTAAAAATCAAGATGGCTGCTAGATACCATGTCGATGGCGATGGGTATCTAGCTTTATATGAATATATACATCATAAACTACTTGTGTATCAATTTTCATGCTTTTGTCAAAAAGTGCACAATCATATCCTTGTCGCTAAATTACTGCTGTAGTTGAACAAGTCCAATATTAGTATTTCTGCAAGTCATTTGGTTTAGCAATGATTGTCACACAATGATTCAAATACTAGCCTATATGACAGTTGCCGTATCAATATTATTTACACGTTCGCGTGGCCGACGTGATGTGGTTCGCGTCTGATTCGCTTGTGCCATTCCATGAAATGTACCATTACAGTTCTTTTTAGAAGTAAAATTAATCAATATAAAATAACTAAATAAAATGTCCATAAAATGGTTAAAAACGTTAAAACAATTGCTAAAAAGCCAATGGAAATTGCGGTAAAATGTAATAAATATGTAAATAAATAATTTGCCCGGTTCAATTTTGAACAGTACCCCTTCCCCGTCTTCAGATGTCACCAGTGGAGCCGATACAGCGGAGAAGCTGAAGTTACGGCGGCGCGGCAGCAAAATTTTGTCTATACCATTTGGCTCGGCAGCCAGTGGAGGTTTTTGGGCCCTCCTAAACTACCCTCTCTGGATCTGCCCCTGGCTAGGGACGAGAAACGAATCCCGAACAAAAGACCGACTGCATTCCGAGAAGACATTGATGAATTGGATGTGACTATTACACACTAATGAGAAGTTTGTCCTGTTATTACGATTCACCCACATCAGTCGGGGATTGTGGAAACTCTGCATAATCGCTTACAATTATTTTTAACATCACAGCTCCACATTTACTACACAAGCACTTAATGTTGTATATCTATCATACCGTATTGTGTGAAGATGACCATTGTTATATTAACGTCTGAATTTTATAATTTATTATTTGTCCATGTTAAATTTTTAATGAATCATTTCCAATTCTTCGTTAAAATTGCTCACAATCATGCAAAAACCACATTGAAAACACTGAAACGACCAGCTTCATGTTCACAACAATATTTAAATAAACTTTGGCATGATATTTAAATGTTTAATATTAAATTGCTATTTTTAATTATTTCATATTTTCCCTAAAAATTGACGAACACCGTACTAAAACCTCACAGAAAAATGGCAATCGTTTTCAGAACAATAATTAGCTAATATTAAGCACTGTTGCCAAATTTCTACCCAAAAGTTTGGCATTACCTGGTGTATTAAGTGTAGAGAGTGAAAAGCACAGGCCTAAGAACATAACCCTGGGGAACACCACATAAGGTGGGCAGTGCGGCCAAAAAGCAGTTTCCCATCTTTGTGGTTTGGTATATTCTATATATCTGTTAATAATAATAATCTTCATTGCCTGATGTACTGAAGAACAGGAATTCTGTTTGCCACCACAGCTAAACATGGATGAGCAAAAAGCAAACAAGCCCAATATGAAGCAAAGAAAACAGATCATACAAACATCACAGATAACACTATAATTTGTGTACAGAAAATTACATCACATAAATGGCAGGATCACAGATAAAGAAAGGTCGCAGGTGTTTACTCAGCATTATAAATTAGCATGTGGCAGGAATACTTTCCTATATACTTCTCTATCCTTGTCATTATAGTTTGCAACATTTTGCCTGATGATAGAGTCTGAAGATGACTTTTACTTTTTTAGAGCTCTATCATGATGATCTGTTTTGGTGATGGTGGTATCTTTCCTACGACCTTTCCAAGAGCAAAAATAGTTTCTCCAAGGTATCTTTCTCTTTTGTGAATCCTGGAAAGAAGACTAATGTGATAAAGCTTCTCTTTGAAATAGAGCCGAGGTTGGAAGTAGGTCTATATTTAGGTCTCATTTAGGCAGAGATGACTTCTTATGAAATGGTTTGACAGAGCTTATTTGAATACATGTGATACATTTTATATTTGTTATTGGTCTGAGTAATTAATGTATCGAGACATGCTTTTAACGGTATGGTCATCTCGGAAATGGATCAAGATCACAGGCCTGATTTATTTGGGGAGGACTTTATTGTTTTCCTCACTTCATCAACTTTTGCTAGTTCAAACGATGCAAGCAGAGAATTTACTTCAGGAGAGTTCACCATTACTTACAAGTACTTAAAATATGCCACGGGAAAGCAGAAAGAATTTAAGTCTGATTTTGTCCTTGAGATGACTAGAGTCACATAGAGACTCCATTGATACATTATAGGATGGAGCAGGGCAGCAAGCCGTCTGTATAATTTGATTCTACACACACCTGCGTATGTATATATATATATCTCTCTATATATATACAGTAGCGGAAAATTAATGCACACAAGGAAAAAAACACAATTATGTCTGTAGAGATCCAAATTTTATTAATTACAGCTTTAAAAAAGTGGCCAAATGCTAGTATTAATGCAGATGAACAACAGAGCTGCCATCTAGTGACCAATGCAGAAATGAGTTCACAGCTGCCAAATCCACTAAATGCCACCAACAAAATCACTGTATGCATTGTTTTTTTCCACTACTGTATAATTATTTATGTATATATACATGGAGACCATTTATGTAATTTATAATAATTGCTTTCTGTTGCAACAGAAAGCAAATGCCAACGAATAAGTCGTAAGTCACGACTAAGATAATAACAGCATTACAAATTTTGAGAAATATGATGTCTGAAATTTAAGTTATCATCAAAGATAACACTTAGATTTTGTGTTGAAAATGCAGGCGCAACATACTGGCTAAGGAGAAGTGTGGGGAAAAAGTTCTTAATTTTGTTACGCTGCCTCTATGAGCCAATAATAACAACAAAATTCTATTTTATCAGCATTTAACTTTAATTTACTCTCAAACATCCAGTGGAAAATGTAATTAAGATAATTTCTAAGCTGATTTAATGCATTAGTATTAGGAAACAAAGAAATATAAATATGTGTGTCACCTGCAAGTAAAGGTCCAAGGACAGATCCTTGAGGAACACCACATGAAATAGGCAGTGCTGATGAAAGATAATCCTCAATTTTAACATATACCACACAGGGTGTGACTGTTAAAGAGGACAGCCGTCTCTGAATTGCCACAATACTGTCAACAGCTTTTATGTAAATTATATTTGTAATATACATTATATATATTATATGTATACATATATTATATAATTAATATCAAAGCGGTTGCCAGTATCGTGGTAGTACAGAGACAGCTGTCATCCTTAACAGTCAGCATGACGTTTAAAATGCAGCAATTTTTGTTAACTCAATAGTCCACGATTTGTGTTTTTGGCCTTGCATCATACGTCAATCAAGCCTCTTGGCAATGATGCCTGCAAGAGATACGGTCAGGTATTCAAGATAAAAGATAACTGTATTACAGGTGTACATTTTGTATTGCCGGTGTGCATGTTGTATTACTGTTAATTACAGATGTATATATTGTATTGCAGGTGTACATGTTGTTGTCCATGTTGTATTCCATCTAGTCGAGTGACTCGGGAGACTGTGTTGGGAGACTAACATCTCACCAGTCAGGCTCCATCAACTCCCACAGATAGTTGGCAATGAAGAACTTTGAGTTCTGGTTTGTGTCGAGTGAGAATGGCTGCACACTTGTCTTGTTGGAAACATCTGCGTTGTTGGTCAAGGAAACAAGCTGAAAAGTGTCAAATTGATTTTTAGGAACACCAGACCTGTCGTTTGCCAGATATCTCTCATGGCCCAAGTGTGTCCATCAACATTTGGTTGATTAAAAATATAGTGCGATACTCAGGGTGACCATTTGCAGAGTGAACAAAACCATGCTGTTTGAAAAGGTGTACATATTTCATACTGAGAAGGTATGCCAACATCAAACATACTACTGGGCAGCTCTGGTTCTAATTTATAAATGCAACTTAGACGATGATCATGTAGAACCAGGTTTGGGTTCAATTACAACTGTTAATTACGAAGTGTCATAAAAATAAATTACAACACTTCAACACCATGAAATACAATTACATTTTTATTTTCAAAAGTCAATTACAACTGTGACACTTTACAAAATCTCTTATAATTATACCACTTCAAAAATCAATTACAAGGCAACACGAAACGTTGAAATAAAGCCACAACATAATTTTAACTAAAGACTACAGTTAGATTAAATATAAAGTATTGCACATTTTCACTGATAACTGAAAATAATAAAGACTGATGATTAAGACAACTATTTAAAAAAACCTCTGACATAGTCTTGACCATTATCACCGACATTTAATAAAAATGTTGCACTGACTGCTTTTTCAGTTGTCTTTAATTCTAATGATTAAGAATGTATGTAATATTTCAACTAATAGTATTGATTATATATATATACCTGGTATATATATATGCATACAGTAAACCTTGCCTAACTTAGCCAGATTCAATCGGACAGAGAAATTTAATCGAGTTATGTGAAAATCTGACTTAACTGAAGATTATATCCCAGTGCTAATACCAAAGGCTGCCCTCTAAAAGCCTGTGGAGCTTGTCCCATGTTTCTGAACAAAGCACCTGCCTCGGCATCGCCATCTTCCTGATGTCCAGCACCTTCGATGAAACCCGCTTTTTTATACATGGCAGTTTTGAAGTGTTTCCGGTTTTACTTTGTTCCATGCTGGCTTCAGGGCATTTACCTCGTCCAAAATATTCCAAGAGAATGGTGCAACTCCTTCTGATGTCTCTAGGATGTACCGGTAATGGAACTTCATTTTCTTAATAATACCAGCATCCTTGGCTGGGTGACGTTAGTTGTATTAGGTGAGTGAAGATGTGATGTCTACGTTTGTTATTGTGGCTATCTGAGTCAATTTATTGAATAGCGATTTCACTTTTTAGTTCATCTGGAACTTGTACTCCAAGCAAGTGATTTTAGTCGAACATTGCGATTTGACTTAGGTGAGGAAAAACACATTACCTTGGGTCATTTGGATCGACTCAGTTAGTCCGAGTTAGGCAAATATCCAACTTAGTGAACTTACATAATCCGACTTAGACATAGATTTTTATGGGAAGTACATTGGAAATCAACCGTTTCTTTGAATTATGTCTAAGTTGAGCTAAAATCCAACTTAGGCAATGTTTACTGTATGTATGTATATATATATATATATATATTTTAAGTTATGACTTTTGTTCCTGCATCTTTATTTACTATGGCTTTAGTTGCTATATTCATGTGGTAAGACACACCGCAGTGAGCCCACAGGTAAGGATACACCCCTTGATGTTGTCCTCGGCACAGTCAAACTCCCACCGCACCCCTGTCAGGTATGTGTACAGATTCACGTCTTGTCTACAACATGGCATTCGAAAGTCAACCTCATTAACAAAACTGCAGTCAACATACTATCCAGAATAAAATAATAAAGGAATATACTTTTTTTTTTATAAAATAAAGGAATTTATAAGGATTTGCAAGAGTAGTAGTTATACAACCATGAATATAATTCTTGCCATGAAGACAGATAAAAGAATTGTAACTTTAAACGACTATCTTTGCAAAAATAAAGGAACACAGAGATAAGAAAAAAAGGAATGACAACGAATTTACTTTAAAAGGAACAATATGACGGCCAATATTGTTACCCCCCTTGTCGATCCACCCATTTGAACTTTTAGTGGTAGCTGCATCAACCAATCAGAAACCACCTAGACTGAATTAATACAACATTGATTATGTACAATTATAATACCGTTTGACGTAAGACAGTAACATTGTTAACAAAGCTATTTTAAATGTATCACATCACAGCATACCGGATATTGATAATTGTCTTCTGTTCCAAGTAATATTTCGAAGTCACTGTTTTATTCTCCGAAAAATATTAAAACATACTTTAAAGGAATTTCATCAATGGCTCAGCAGGTGATAATACCCATTCAGACACCTGAATAACCTTTATATTTTATATGTATAAGAATTGCTCACCGGAGGTTGGGAATCATTTCCATGGTATCCTTCTCAATCGCTGCTATTTGCTTTGCAATCAGTTCCTGCTCCTCATTCAGCTCCCCTTTCTCCTGCTCCTGCTTGCTCAGCTGCTCCAAGATGGCTGCCTTCCGCTGCTCCATAGCGTGGATCTGTTCAGACAATTTCTGAACATTCTCAAGAACTTCGTCTTCATTGAGGTCAGAGGCCATATGAGTCTTCCCATCGCACGCGGAGGTCACTGCTGAAAGTACATGGATGGATTTCGTGTCAAATTGATGTTGCTTACTGGAAGTAATTTGTCATTGAATCTTCCAGCAAGATCAAACCAATCTAGGATCCACTATGACATGACAGTTATTTTGAGAAATGTGTTCTGAATCTAGTTTTCAAGAAAAGTCATAGGAGAAAGTACTAATTTAGTTAGGACAGTACCCTGTTGAAATTTGGTGTGTGGCAAAAGATGTTCGGCTCAGAGTATCACAATATAAGGCTGTTCACTCTTTTGCAAGTTGCCTGATCTAATGATGAAAGTCTATCTTTCTATTATAATAACAATGTCCAGATGATTTTAATAAAACCACCCTTTCATTAAACCTACAGTGCTTATAACTTGAACTACTGTGTATTTACGCACTACAGATATGAATGTCAATGAATATGATTTATGACTATGATGGGCTAAATAACTGCTTACAAAGGGAATTTTTAAATAACAAGTACCAACCCAGAATCTCTTCTTTGATATGCTGCTCCCTTTCTGTGAACAGATGTTGCAGCTGCTGCTTCAGCTCCGTTGTCTTGGCGATGTCCTTGAACTCTGGTGAACTCTCCGTGTCACTGAGCACTGGCAGTAATTCACCAATGAAATCTATTGCTTCATCAAAGCTTGTTGCACATTGGTCCATCTTAGTCTGTTAAAAAACATGTAAATTATGTATACAGCTGTACGATGGTATAACAAAAATGATCAGTGTTGTCATAACTCATAAAAATCACAAAAATTACCACTACGACTAATGAACAATGGGAAATGTTGATCTTAATATTCTTGGTCTTAATTGTATACTGGCCAACACTCCTGAGGAGTCAAACGGTCAGGGTTGAGGTTGGGTGTGTATGTTATTTAATCGTGTATTCATTATGTTTGAATTTCTGTGGTTCTGTGATGTTGACCATTGCATCTGTTAGGGAATGCCAATATTTTATTGTTTGGGGGAAATAAGAAACATCATCCCACATCTCAAAAAATTGTATTATAATTTTATTAAATTTCCAGTGTACCCATTTCATACTGAATACATGTTTAAAAAATGAAAGCTGTGCACATGCCATTAGCTAGGATGATCAATGATGTTTACTTTGCTCAGAGATTCACACACACCTGTCCCACATGCCCACACCCCCCAAAACACCCCCCCACACACACACACACATACCTAGGCATCATTATATCCAACACAATGTCATGGCAGAACCACATCAACAGCATCACTGCCAGGGCCAACAGAAACCTCAGAGGAACCTCACAGAAGTTTAAACAATGTTCAAACCTACTTTTCACTTGTCTGTCCTCACTTAGAATCAGGACTGGGGTCAATTAATTTTAATAAATTCCAATTCTTTCCAATGTCTTTTAATCAATTCCAATTCCTTTCTATTAATTTTTTCAAATTCCTGCTCAAATCTTTTAATTCTAATTCAATTCCTTTTTTGAAATAATTAAATTGAGTGTTTTCAATTTGTTTACAATATTCTACATTAGCATATGAAGCACTGTTTGGAACCCATACACAGTAGGTAAGCAAAAATAGAAAATATCCAGTGCCATGCAGCCAGATTTGTAATGAATAACTAGACTCAGAAACAGAGTGTGTCTTCCATAATCAATCACCTCCATGGTGACTCTATTGAGAGAAGAAGACCATTTTCTTGCCTCCTCTTGACGTATAGGATCTTGCACCAACAGAGTGCCACCGATGGTAACCACTATCTTGCACCAACACTCACCACCAGTCCAAGATATTAATAACCATCCAAAAATATCAGATAAACTCAGCTCATGTTCTGGTCTACAAACTCTAAAAAGTTCTTTCCATGCGCTGTCTTCTGGTGGAACGTCCTCCACAGGAATGTATCGGCACTCCCAACCCTCCGAGCCTTCAGGGAGTGGTTGTTTCACAGTTCTAATTCATGATATGTTTTTACTTGCACTTTGTAAAAATTAATGGTCTGTTCTTATATAGCGCAGTAACCAGTCCTAGGGTCTGATCAAAGTTTTACACTTTATTCCCTGGCATACCTGTTCAATCGAACACCATCTTGACTTCTCTGAGAAGGGAACCATGCCGCAATTACTGCGCGAAGCCTATTCATACATAAATATCCACCACTGTCTACAGCCAGGTATTCATTCATAGAATCAAACTTGTAACTGAGTGAACTGGTGCAACGTAGAGTGAATGAACTTGTCCAAGGTTTGAAACAGCAGCAAGAAGGGTCAAATCCAGACTCTCATTTGAGAATGTGATGAACACTGTAAACAGTACACCACTGGCACTGAGCTCTTTGTTCACACTTTACTAGCACTTTGTAGACAAACTTTTACTTGCACCTTCACAGTTGGCACAGCAGTTGTATGTACACACATTGGCGTCAAAATCCAGTCTGATGGACTATGCTCGTCAACTATTGCAGACGTATACATATACCATGGTCAGCATGCAATTCTTTTTAATTACAAAAGCATCAACAAACTGTAGCCTATATCCTCCTAAAATGCCCTAACAACACTACATCTACTCGCTATAAAAGTAATAAGTGGTGTCGTTTATTTTCGGAGTTTTCTGCTAGTCTTACTGTTGTTAGTGTTACTAGCGAATTGACAAGAGGTTTTTTCACCGAACGGATCCTTGCCTTCTTTGGAACAATGCTTTCAATTTATACAGACAGACAGGGCCAAAGAAAATGTGTTGACTGACCGATTCGATTGACGTCAGACTAATTATTTTCACAATTTTACTAGTAAAACAACATTCTGAATTTATAATATGGGTGATCTGCATCATGCATGAGACTCAGAAGCGATATCGGAGACGGATATGAGATCTGGATTTGCACGCACAGCATTTCAGGGATATCCCATTTGAGCTTTTATAGGGAACACGTTACACAGACATTTAATTATGGCTATGACCTTCCGTTAGCCCATACTTACACAAACAACCTCTGATTACCGTTGATGGACCGACAACATAAACAACAACTAAGCTCAGTCAACAGTAAACGGATTTCTAGTCTCAAACAGCGCGCGCTTCTTTGACGGTGCCACACAAGAGTTGTAATGTGGCTCGTAATTGGCACACGGAAGGGCCACTCCCCTGACAGCGCCAATCCACGTGGGCGTTACAAATGTAAGCGGATACTTGTTGGTGGGCCTGCGTTGGCGTGTGTCATAATTTGTTTACATGATCAATCCACTGCGACAATGACCTGTCAACGGCCCACGTAGACACCTACCAAGCAGTGTCCACGACACCTCGGATTGCCGACAAGTCGAAGAAGCTCGGCTTGATAATGGGAGAATATGTACAGTTACCGAGGTACGTGGCCAAATATACTGAAATACCCATATTATCGCCCACAACAGTCGCCCTCACTGGGGCCCACAGCCTGGGGCCAGTGCCCAATTATCTTCAATGGCAACACTTTTTAAGTTGGACTCTTTCTCTTGTGCTGATTTAGATACATTACATATGGATTATACTATTTATTTTATATAAAAATAATCACTTCCGGTGAGGCGGTTAGGCGCCAGTTTGGTTATGTCAGCGGCTCCGTATAACGTCACGTAGTCATTTTTATTTGTTTTTCCAGCTGAGAAAGAGTATTTCACCCTTAGCAGTAATGCACTGCACACTAATTGAGCCCACATGTTATTTTTAAATTAGCACTCTGAGTCTGAGTTCAAAACCAGACAGACATGATATTTGCTTTTGGTGTAAAAACCTGGCTCTCAACATTGTCATTGGGGACTGTGTATTCCTCGTGACTTGGAGATCACATTAATGTTGGTCCCGTCTCAATTCGGGACATAAAAGATCAACTGAGGACGACAAGCACCCTGGTAGTGATCACTCTCAGTGCCAACATCTAAAAGGTCGGTTTGACGATAATGTTCTGAAAAAGGCTGACTAGTTAATTTAATTAAGATCACTACATTGTAACTACAATAATACAAACTAGTCAGTTAATAGAACGTTGCCGAGCACTAGAAACAACTAGAACAACTAGTATTTTCCCGCCATTTTCTAGACCCTCTTATTTCCTGCAGAAAACATAAACAAATACTTTAAGTCAATACACTTAGATCTGCACTACCCGCTTCTGTGTACTATTACTACTAACAGGTTCATTTCACCAACGCGTCTATGATACCCAGAGTAGCCCTGGGTTGGAGCAGATAAATTTAAGTTTTTTCCTCATCGACTGCACAAACGCCTTGGAACCCACAACACGTACACATATGTGTATGATTGGAACAGGCACTTTGAATACAATCACTCAACCTCGGGATCCCCATATATATGATTAATAGATGTTATGGCTTGAATCTCAGAAAGTTGTACAGGGAAAGCTAGATTTTCATCTTGAAATATTTTGTTTTCCTTTTCTAAGCTTGCTAGTTCCAGAGAGCATGCTAATATCCCTGAATTCTTTGCTTATAATTAACAACAGCTAGTGTTTTAGCCACTTTTGAGATATTTTAGTATTTTCATTTGATCACGAATGCTTGATTTGCCGATAATTTCTGCCAACATGTCTGTTCATAACCATCCCTCTAAGATGGATTGAAGCATTCTTGTCTGATCGTATACAAAAGGTCAGCATAAACGGAACAAACTCTGAGTGGACAAGTGTAACCAGTGGCATCTACCAGGGGAGTGTCTTAGGACCAATCCTATTCATTTTGTATATAAACAATCTACCAAGCAATATAGCTTCAGACTTATGTATGTTTGCAGATGACACCAAAGTTTTAAAAAAAGTTAATAGCACAGATGACCATAACACACTACAAGAAGATTTAGATAAACTTCATCATGGTCTAACCAATGGTTATTAAAATTTCATCCAGAAAAATGTAAACTGATGCACATAAAAAAAAGATGAACATATGTATATTTACAATTTAAAAATAAATAATACGGTCCATGAGTTAGATCTTATAGAAGAAGAAAAAGATATTGGGGTTATTATTGACTCAAAGCTAGAATTTGACAAGCATATCAACCAAAAGATTAATAAAGTAAACAGCATCATGGCAATTATTAGAAGGTCATTTACAACATTAACCCTCTCAAGACCAGATTAATGCAAATATGTGCCTGTTAATGAATCCTATTAAATCAAGAGAGTGTGCTGTGAACGAATCGTGCTATATTCGGCTTGCATAAATGCAAATAAATAAATAATTTTGGATCCGATTCAAATAACATTTTCACTAGATCTGAAGAACTAATTCCTGGTGTAACTAGCCAAATATGTGACATATATGTCAATGTATTACCCAAATATGAATTGCTAAAGTTTAACAAAATAAAATACTGAAATAATTCTCAACAATTCATTTTTTAAATATTTTTCATTAATAATTAGTGCATACATGCTGTGTATGAAATGTTCATAAATTTCTATAATTTCATTTTCTCTGAGTGCATGTATTTTCAAGATTTTATACAAAATGTCTGAACTATTAAGTCGATGTTGTATTTAAAATGCGTAACTATAGTACAAAACATTCCCTTTCGATGGCAGCGTTCGATATAAACTCGACGCGAAAATCCCATCAAAAACCGCATCACCGGAGTTCAACATAATGACAGCGCCGAGAATTACAAGAAAACTAAAAAACACTACCCGCTTTGTCACGCGGCACATTAATACTTGTTTACAATAAAATAGACTGCTCAAAATCGTAATTGTAGAAATCGTCTGCGGACGCGTGTTTTGGGAATAATTCCCGAGTGCTTCCGTGTTTATGCCCGCAGAAAATGTTCAACTTTAATCTCATTGGCTGAAAATCTCCATTAAAATATTCACTGTGTGGCATAAAAGAGGCACTGGAAATTGTGTGACGCTGAGTTCAGCTACAAAACCAATTATTATCTGCTAACTGCGTAAATAAATTGCCATTATTGGCTGGCACTGTTTTGCGGTAGCAGTTTAAATGTGCCCCTGTATTCAGGCATATTCAGGCGTTCTGGCCATGAGTGGGAGTCGAGTTGATTCAGGCGTTCTGACCACGAGAGGGGTAAATGAAAATAGTTTTATACCACTATGTAAAGCTTTAGTAAGGAGTCATTTAGATTATGCAGTAAGTATATGGTCCCTTTATAAACCAAAATAAAGGATGCAATAGAAAATGTGCAGAGACAAGCAACTCCCAGGAATGAAGGATATTCCTTACCAGGAAAGACTTAAGAGGTTGAAACTCCCTACATTAGCACATAGAAGAACACACGGAGATATGATAGAAGTATATAAACCATTAAAAGGCAGGTATGATATTAATGTATCTTCTAACATTGTCATGTTATGCAATGCAAAGACTGAAATAAAGGAAGGAACAAGGGGTAAAAGTTTGAAATTATTCCAAGAACGTTCACACATAAATACAAGAAAGGAGAGTTTTTTAATCAGAGTAAAAAAATTATGGAATAATTTACCAGAACAGGTAGTAAATGCAACTAGTATCAACTAAAAACCGCCTAGATAACCACTGGAAAAGTGAAGAATTCCTCTATGACTACAAACCTGCCTTGCCAGGAAGCCGTAGAGCTTTTACAGAAACAAGTAAATTCATTTATTCATATTAGGCCTGTTGAAATTAAGTCATTAGGCCCAGTCAGCGTAAATTAATTAAACTTAAAGGTGCTCAATCATTTCGATTTTTGTGCTCCTCACGTGTCAGACTAATTTCACGAAACGTAAACGTATCAAGTATTCATTATTGATATACTGGTTCATTTGTACGTAGGCTTTACTTCGTTTTAGTGAAATTAACAGACAAACAATAAAATGATTTTTGGTTAGTCCTAACCGAATATCAAGACACATATCTGAACTTGGATGTGGTCTGAGATAGACCTCTCGTGTAATAGTCACGTGAACGGGAATATGCGGCGACATCGGCCTTTGACCCCACCTTTCGGTGCCTTGATTTAGTCAACATTGCATATTTACGAGTCGCCATCCATTTTTTGTACAAGTGATAGCTCGATAATTTTATCTGCGATGAAGGGACACCCACGGATATATGTCACCGACTCGGCTAAAAAGAGGGTGAGAGCGGAATGACAAAGAGAGTATCCGCGTACAAAGCTGTATATTGGAAAGGTTAGATATATAAGAAACGTCTGGCGTGAAAAGTGATGCAGCATTCGCCAAGTTTCTTCTGGACAGGTTAGTAATATTTAATTTATCAGCGAGCACACACACACACACGTCACACACACACGACTGTGTGTTCAATAGATGGAACAGCCAAAACAAAGCTGTCATCAGCTGCCATCTTAATTCCATCTTCGATCGACGTTCCGCAACGTTCCATCGCACATGAATATACATTATTGTAGATATTATGACTTTATATTGATGGACATGTTATATTATATCAATAGTTAACTATGTGCGAAGTATCAGTCTCATGCGAAGCACACACCAACGTTCCATCAATCCATGGCGCTCCATCACAAATTGATATACAGTAATGTAGATATTATGCCTTCATATTTAAGGACATGTCATATTATATCAATATTTAACTATGCATAATATAATACATAATACAACTGTAGCACCCACTGGACATTCACACTTTACTCTCAATCACTGACTGACACTGGCTGGACATTCACACTTTACTCTCAATCACTGACTGACACTGGCTGGACATTCACACTTTATTCTCAATCACTGACTGACACTGGCTGGACATTCACACTTTACTCTCAATCACTGACTGACACTGGCTGGACATTCACACTTTACCCTCAATCACTGACTGACACTGGCTGGACATTCACACTTTACCCTCAATCACTGACTGACACTGGCTGGACATTCACACTTTACCCTCAATCACTGACTGACACTGGCTGGACATTCACACTTTACCCTCAATCACTGACTGACACTGGCTGGACATTCACACTTTACTCTCAATCACTGACTGACACTGGCTGGACATTCACACTTTACTCTCAATCACTGACTGACACTGGCTGGACATTCACACTTTACCCTCAATCACTGACTGACACTGGCTGGACATTCACACTTTACCCTCAATCACTGACTGACACTGGCTGGACATTCACACTTTACTCTCAATCACTGACTGGACTGGACATTTGTCATTTGAGACTAATAAAATAATCGAATGCCTAAAATAATTGCCTGGATTTAACTATAAGTACTTGCTTCTTGGATGTCAGTTGAAACTTGAGTCACTGGCTGCTTGTAGTGTGCACTTTGATCATCAAAGCTAGTTACATTTACTGACAGCAGATCAGTGACAATCACCTCAGGAATCACATAATACCCAGTAAAACACAGCTACCAATTGACCTTTACCCATGCCTACTCAATAGCAGTATGGTACTATGAATTTGACTACCATGTTTTGTATGATATAAATATATCTTTACTTGCCTTCAGTAACGTAGAATACAAAATAACACTTCTTTACTGTTTTTCCATGTGTGATGTACGACATTGAATGCTGATTGTAATAAAATATAAATTTAATAATCTTGTATTATGTAAATGTAAAGAATAGTAATAATTTATGATTTCTGTAGAGAATGCTAAACATTTATATGTATATTGTGACCGTAATAGTCTACATATGTTACCAGGGGGTAAACGCCCCAAACTGCATGTAGTATGTATAGAAGTATGTATATAAAGAAAAGTTTATAAGTTACATCTCTGAAAAGTGTGGAATATGTATACACATTGATAGAGATCTTCTGGGCCTCTAAGTTAACCTTAGTTTGATAGGGAGCAAGAAAACAAGTACACCGGGTGTTTGAACATAGGAGGAACATTTATTTTATTATTTCTGACAGTTATTTAAATAGCCTGGATATTATTTTGATGTGTTATACTACGATGTCCATTTTGATGTGTTATACTTCGCTGTCCATTTTGAGGGGTAGTAGTACTATTAAAAATGTCAAATTTAACCAATTTTGGCCATTCCACTTTATGCCTCCACTTGAGTTTCACCACAAATATATGCAAATGACGTCCACACCAATCCAGCCACCACAGACAACAACCGCTGCATTGGCTCTATCGAGTATCAGTGATCGCAGTAAAACCAGCTCACTGTTAGGTATTCAGTCTCTTCCCGAGGGTGGGTGCAGCTCTGAACCATTACAACCAATGTCAGTTTAAGTAATGGTATTAATGTACTGTTATGTTCTGGTTTGACCAGTCTAATGTGTGTACAATTATTCCATCTTTGTATGATAGGGTGGTTGTCAAACTGTCAACTACATAGCACATTTAATTTGCAGTTCTTTTTTTCAACATAATTTTCTTTTTATTTAATTTGGAATGTTTGTATTGCAAACATAAATGTGTATATACATTGCAAGTAAATATACGTGACACAATATAGCCAAGCCTCAGTGATTGTCATTTCATAATAATTATGCTTATGCTGGGGCACAGATCTGCTAAAGGCTGCAACTGCTTCAATGTTAATGTTACGTCACATGACATGTATCTCTATAATCACCTGCTGGCTTGCACAGCACAAGATGCTTATGTTCAGTTGCTCATTTGTATCTTTGAATGTATATTTTAGTGTGTGTGTGTGTGTGTTCAGAAATCAAAATAACTTAATTTGACCTGTTTAAACATACAATGTGTGGAATTATTTTAATAATACGTAAGGTTGGGGAGACTCTTAATAAGACATATGATATAATGTCACTAGTACTATCAGTGAAAAATTGCAAAACTTTTTATTTATTTTATATTTTTAGAATAAAATTACTTTGTGACTTTATTTCCTGTGACCTTCTTTCCAGCCCACCTATGTTCTACCTGCACTTACAGGTAGTTAATTATGCTGGCAATTGGATGGTGCACAATCCAAATTGTTTCACATTGTTGGCTATGACACTTGTAAATTGTCTATTTGTTTGTTATATACTACAATTTTACAATATATACAATAATAACTTTTCCACTCTCATATAATTTATTGTAATTTTTTTAACAACTGGGCAAATGACCTTTTCACACTTGAGTGCTGGGCAAATGACCATTGGACAAATTATTGTGCAAAATATTTTTACCTATTAATGAAATTAAAACGTTTACAAGTTACACACCACATGTACACACACATATATATTTACATATACATAGATATAAATATAATATTATATATATTTACGTGTAGTAGTGCTGTCAAACCATGTTCACCTTCACAAATAATCTGACTCATTCCATATTCCAATTCATGACTTTGTTTGACAGCTTCAACACAAAGGCGTGAACTACCTCGACACCACTGCAGCCATCACATATGGCTCTATCGAGCATCAGCGGTCATAGCAAAGCAGGACAGTAAGTAAACGTAAGTATTAATTGCTGCTGGTATGCAAACGTGATATATACACATAAATCATAGCATAACATTTGGAAGATATACAAACATATGTGTTTGGTTGTTTTTACAGTTATGTTTTATTCTCCAGCCGAGACAGCAGAGCGGCTGAAGTTATAGTTATAGCGGCTCGGTAGCGACAAAATTTAGACTACACCATTTGGTTCAGCCGCCAGTGGAGGTTTTTGTGCCCCCCATACTCGATTTCTGGATCCACCCCTGTATGTGATAGTTTTGGTTGTCTGCATTAGGATTTTGCAGTAATGGGTGTCCTCAGTAAATTGCATATTGTTGTTAGAAATGCATGTGAATTAAAGTAAAGACAATTTAAATTAAAAACTATTGAAACTATTTGATGATGAGATCATGACTACACAATTATGAAAAGCACAATACAACTACAGGTACAATCATTGCACTTGATGTGTATAATGTAATAATTTTTCATATCACACACATAAAATGCTAAGCAACAATAGAAACAAAAATTAGGAAGAGGTTGAAAAAATTTCAGGTACATATAACAAAACAAACAGTTACTTATACCAAAATTCTTTGTTACAAAAAAACAACACTAGCACATGTGATATCAAATGCTAGTTGTATATTGACAACTCACAAAATTAGTGACTAAACAATTATGTGTATTTAACAACAAATTTTTATATTTAATGCCCGTAAAATGTAAACCAATGAGAACAAATTACTTAGTTGAACAAATTTAATATGTACATATCAAATAAAAATAACTATATGATGATTTAAAAAAAAAAACATCAATATGATATAAAATTAAAAAATGTTGTAGTTTGTGCAATGCTTGGTATGTTTACAACTTGCAAAAAATAGTGACTAGACTAGACAGGGTCATCACCATGTGACTGAGAATTACATGTACAATCGCTACATGCTACATTGCTCCAGTTTACTCAGCTATATGAAGAGTACAGACGGTGGATATTTTTGTATGAATAATCTTCGCATATTAATTTCAGTGTGGCTGAATTCTTCCCACATAAGTTAAGATGGTGTTTTCGATTTAACAGGTCTGCCAGGGAGTAAAGTTTAAAGCGCTTTGAGTAATCCTGAGGACTGGATACTACACCATATCAGAACTAAACTTACTCAATTATTTGTGAAAATATAAAACAGTGATAAAAAGAATAATTTAGAAAAATGATACATGGCATGAAAAATATATAACAGTCCTCGTGATACATAGAGAATTTAAACAAGTAAAATGCTGCTGTCAGTGTATCAACAGATTGTTGTTGAAAAATGTGAAAAGGCTTTCAATACCATTACTTCTTCACAAACTTGTGGCTGGTGTATGTTGCAAGAAGTAGCTGGCTGCCACAGACTATCAGCAACACAAAGACAATGAAACCCTACCACTGTAACAATTCTGGATAATTAATGTATTTTTTCATGGACACTGCTAAAAGTTATAGTTGAATTGAATACAAATACCTAGTATTATTGACTTTTGATAAATGTGTCGTCACATATAAAAATGTCATACATGTCAGAGCCATCCTAATTGTCACTTTGTCTCCATTATAGGTAGATGCAGACGTACAGCAAAAAGTCAGGAAGCTGCTATGCAGTACCATCAAAGACAGCGAAAACATACAGTGATGTCATCGATATCTAAACCGATGCAGTTCACCAAAGAATGCTCGACACTGAACCTGTCTGACAGCATCGAAAGTTGTTGCCATATCTGCAGACCCTGGCACTCACCGTTCCATCACCAACTGCAGCTAGTCAGGCGTCACCACATTCTTATGTCGAGCAACCTGCATTCTACATTGGTTTCCAGTCAGTCAAGCTAACTGACTGACCTGGAAGCCAGTGTACACCCCATCGGCACTGGGGAATCTGTCACGGATTCAACATGACACAATTGGGATCACTCAGTGGACATTCATATGACAAACTGTTAATATGCAGCATGTTGCATGGCTGTAGAATCTTGTCCGAGATCCTGGACAAATACAACTGCCCAGTATGCCATATTAACTTGGAGAACTAGTGGTACTAAGCACACTAGTTCAATCTCCTGTAAAAAAAAACATATATTCAGTAAACAAAAACAGACATCATAGTAGTGTTGGGAGTAAATAATTATGGAGTGTTCATTGTCATAATCAGTATATAATAATGTTTCATGTATAACCTCAGCATTTCGCAAGAAAAAAGGCAGCAAGAAATGTTCTACTACAGCTGCATCTATACATGTTGATATCTTAGGAACAGTCAGTGTTTACCAGGGTTGTTCTGGGGAAGGGTGGCTTGATACAGCATGCAGACATTAGTGGAATATGCATTTTTTCAAAACGGTGAACAATGTTAACTATTTTTCTTTACTAGGTGTTCATTGTCATTACATGAATTTAAAATTGTTCAATTTCATTACAGTGACGCCTGATCTTAGTCAATATTATAGACTGATTTGAATTCTGCTAATCACTAAAGCATCAGTAAAGAGCATTTATATTTTTTGTTTTGTTTTCAGTATACAAATTCATGTCAGTGTCTGCCATGTGTAACTACTATACATATTCATGTTTGACATTTTAAACCTGAGGTTGAATGATCAAGGTGAATGCTGGAAATGACAGAATGAGGTGTCACTGTGATGCAAACAATATAGTTTCCTCGTCAAGTATTCAAAGGTTCATAATACGTATGTCTACCTTCTTCAAGAATGACTAATTTATTTTATAAACTTATTTCAGAGTCATCGCCATATGCTAAATACTGTTTAAAGGTGTATTGATATGTCTGTGTTGATACACTTGTGGGTATAATATACAAGTGCAGAAGTCAATCTAGTTTTCTATGCCCAAGATGTTATTATTAAAATGTGTATGAAAACAAATGTGGTATATTTAAATGTGCACATTAAAACTTGTTGATAACTTATACATGGTTGATTGTTATAAATTTGAAATTACCTGCATTGATCAAATGTGGGCCTGCTGCAGACTATGTATCCTCCCTGTGTCTGCCTGGCCCGGGTGACCGCCTCTAGTACCGCCTCTGCCTCCTCTCATTCTCATTCATGGGTTGCAGTGTGGTCTCTAGCAATATCATAATTCAAGTTACATATATTATTATGTATTCATATATTGCTGTGGTGAGAGTATATACATATATTGGTAAATACATAAGAATAGCCGGCATATGTCAGTTGAAAGGTATCACAGGATACCAATTAATGCATTACATACACTATAGCCAGGCATCAAGGACCACAATGGAGACAAGTGCGTGCATTTTCTTGTGTAATCCTTATATATGGTGTACTCTAGGTGTATTGATATTTTATGTATTTACACGTTTACATTTTTATATTGAATAAAATCATCACCATCATGCTTGTCATATAAAAATCTAAATTATTTTGCATAAAATACAATGCAAATCAACAACATTCTGCAGTAATAGTATCCAAAATGTGAGTCACAAAAAATGTTTTAAGTCAGGTGTAGACGTTTGCAAGTTGCAATTCTAATACACGGCTACGCGTTCTTGTTGCTAACTGCGATAGTGTAATACGTACCTTTGTACAACCACTTTGGAATTATAATCTTCATCTTGATACGCTAAAGCACGTGTGTGTTGTTATTGTTTTCGAATGCCTGGGATGCCGATCTCGCGTAAAGCACGTGACCGAAGTGGCGCAGTAGGCAGACAGCGCAATTGGCTTTCACCAGCGATACCCGCTGTAACGACAAATCTTTTTTTTTGACGATTAAAAGAAGTACAGATTTTTGTATTAAACCGACTGTGCGCACTAGTTAAATTATTCACACATTACACATCTGGACATAAAAAAAACGGATTGGCGATGAGCAAACGAACTGATTGAGCACCTTTAAATGTAATTGAAAACTCGAGTCATGCCCAGTCTCAGTCATCATTCATGCAGTATCACTAACAGTGATTGTTGTCAGTGACAGTGCTGGTGTCGCATGTATGAATCGTGTTATTGCTTGTGATCCAAGTACTGACGGACATACAAATATGCCACATCATATTCATTTCTGTATTCAATACATATTTTAGGAGGAATACAATCATATTTCAGTTCCTACAAAACATCTTAATAAAGTATGTATTTTACTGTGTTAATCAGACAAGATTTAGGGGCATGGAGGTCGAGCAGTTAGAATGCTGGATTGTCGATTGGAGGAACCAGGCTTTGAATCTTGGTGTCGACCCCTCGATCGTATGGTACTGGCATCAGCCACTGTTTGGAAACTTCGGTAATTTTGTTCACCCTACATTGCCTGTTTCTTTCAGAAGAGACATTGTTAGTCATTGGTCCCTTCTGTCTGGTGTCTATGCCACAGGAAATAAAAAAACATGTGTGTGTTGATTGCCAGGCGGAAGCTGCACTGGTATTACAGCATCGCAGACTTCGCCAACATCTTCAAGGCTTTCATTGGAACCAACTACTTGAGCCTCGCCTACGGGTTCAAACAGAGTGGCCTTGGGGTAAATATTCACTTGCATCAAAGGCGTCATGCCATATTATATGAATTTCCTGCGTACAGTACATATTTTAGGTGGAATACGGCTGTATCTCAGTTCCCACAAAAATCATATACACTGTACTTTACAACTTTAGAGTTGACAGAAATATTCGTCATTAAAAATCTGTGACATTACTGACATATACACTTTTTTGCAACAGCTTTATCTTAACATCTGGTAATTTTAAAATATCATTTGTTTTGTAAGATTGTACATTTTGCATCCAGAAATATGCTACTACAAGACTAGACAAATGAAGCATAATGAAAAATGCTTTCATAATGTATAAAAAAAAGCCTCTGTGCAAGCCTCTCTAAACAAAATGGAAGATGTCTTCCAAATTTGGCTCTGAAAAAGTAAGTTGGCAAAAAACATCACTTAGTGTAATGGGTAAGTGCTAACCCAGCCATCTTATTACAGGTTACAATTTAAGAATAAGTCATGGAATGCACATTATACAAAATAGATATATTTTGTGACTCAATGTTGCAGTTTGGTATTGCTGGCTTACTCCTGGTGGCTGTCCTCACTGGCCACTGCTGTAGGCTCATCGTCAAATGCAAACACATCGTCATCGATGACTTGTGTCACAAGTACGAGCTGTCCAAAGAAGAAGACAATGATGCTGACCTTAGTGACATGGCGATGTTCCGAATCCGTCTGCTGCGTCGTCTCGACTACACGGACATTGGCAGGCTGATCTGTGGGCGGTGGGGAGGCTTCGTAGTCAACTTCTGTCTCGTTATCACACAAGTTGGCTTCTGTGTCGGTTACTTCATCTTCATAGGCAACACCATCCACGGTCTCTTCCCCAAGACATGGGTCTCTGTGGCAGCCGATGGGACGTATTCCCTAGTTGACCAGCCATTTACACACATCAACACAACTCTGTCACAACATCACAGTGCAGCACTGGCAGCTGTCAATGCAAATAGACATTTCAGGACTGCAGAGAATATACTGGAACATCACAACAGCAATATTTTATCTCCTAACAGGTTTATTCGTCAACTGAATAGTTCACTTGGCAGTCAGCTGTCGTCAAGTGAGGATGGTTTATTTGACAAGCTGACAGAATATTATGAAAATGTTAATGAGACAAGTACGATAACAAAAATTAAATTCGCCAGTGGGCATAACTCAACTGGCATTGACCACATAAAAACAATGCACATTGAATATGAAAACTCCACAGCTGGATCATCACTCGTGAACATATCATCCGGTGTGTCAACGACCAAAATATCAAGCGATTCTCCAATGGACATGACAGCTATAAAAACAAACACTGCATCGTCGAGTACGCCAACAGTAATTGAGGATTTTATTTTAGAGTCTCTCGATACAACGGTGTCACCCAGCAATAGCGAAACGATGCAGCAGCCACAGGTAATGACCCTGACTTCAGAGGACACCACGAGACTGTCAAATGTGACCAATGTCCCAAAGGAAGAGACGCTGTGGCGGGTCAGTTCCGCTCCCTCCCTCGTGCTCCTTGTTCTCTCCCCGCTGCCTCTCCTCATTCTCTTCACATTCTTCCGCACTGTCCGCCAGATGGCGCTCATCAGCGTCGGGGCGAACATCGCAATATTGATTGGCCTCTTCAGTGTCTTATTCTACATTCTCGCAGGTGAGTTGGCATACATTCTAATGGCTTGTATGAATTCTTCATCTGTTTTCAGTAATTTGAGACAAGGAAATTAATTAACAAATTAAGATTTTTCAAAGGATTCAATCATGTAAAAAATATTAATGAGTTTTCCAAAGGAAAAGATCAGTACAGGTGTGTATCATTAATATAAAACAGTTAACTTACATTAGGGGGAAAAATTATGTATAATAAATTAGTCTGGTTAATTGCAGTCATTACAGAGCACAATTATGATTTCAGCATCTCAGAAAGGTCTTATTTACCATATAAATGTTTAATCAAATATTGTAAAAGTGATTTTTCACAAAATATGTACCACATTGTCAGAATCTTACAGCAGTTACTGGATGGTAGAAGCTATGTGTGTGTGGCCTGATGTATTGTATGATTGTTGAAATAGTATGCGAGTAATTCTCATTGACTATTGTAGACTTCCGTCCCTCTTCGACCATTGTCTGGTACCGCTGGTTGACGCTGCCCGTCTTCTTTGGGCAACTGACAGGCGCTTATGAAGCCATTGGCATTGTAAGTACAAACACATATGAACAATTCTTACAAATTATCCTTTGGTACATCGAAGCAGAACTATTCTTCAAGAGTTTTTCTTAAATACGTTTTTTGTAACACAAATCTATGGATAGGTCATGACCATAACTGATATTAGCCTCATAGATGATATAATTTACCTGAATATAGGGGTGCTATTACCGGTAACTGATTAGCCAATACTTGTCAAAATTACAAATTTCGACTAAAGCGTGGCATGTGTAAGATGTGGTTATGCAGTAGTGCTGACGTCTGGTGTTCATGACAGATTATCCCAATCGAGTCGAGTATGGAGGGCAACCAGCACATGTTCCCCGGCTGCCTCAGTGGCGCCATCTCCATCTTCACAGGGTTACTAGGAGCGTTGGCAGTCGTTGGTTACACCCAGTTCGGGGAGGATACAGATCAGATCATTGCTCAGAACCTCGCCACCGACAACATGGTGGGGCTCCTCATCAACATCACCCTTATCTTTGGGGTCGTTTGCACCTACCCCCTCCAAGTGTTCCCTGTTGTTGAGATCATGGAAGGACTTCTCTTCGCTGATGGTGGGTTCATCGTATCTTTTTGTCATCACAAGTCATTTTAAAAGATAACATAACCACCTAGAATAAAATCAAGTCAAAGTATGGATGTTTAAAAGTTTAGGTCAGTCATGCTGGCATTGTGGCAGGTAAATGTTTTGCTAAAACTTGTTTTGTTATTTATGTCGCATATTTTATTAAAATATGAAAATAGTTTGCTTTTGGCATGGCGTTTTCCCCTACATGGGCCTATTTTCTTTGAAATTCCACAATAACAGCAATTCCCATGACCTCAACTATCAGAGGTTAAAGTTAAATATGTGCTTTAAATTTGTTATAGATAGTCAGATGTTTTGCAATTTTGCAGTTTTTTAATTCACTCCCTGTAGCGTCAGCAAAAAACAGACCATTTTGTAGCCATCTAGCAGTGCATGTCTTCAATGCTGGGCAAATGTTTTATAGTTTCAGCATAACTTACACAGTAGTACATGAATGCATAAACACTTGACACAATAGAATTCTAGGGCCAATGGTTATGTTAATAAGGAATCTATAGAGGTGAGAATTTGAAATAGTAGGAAATGTAATTTGGTTGACTCTTCAGTGAATATTTGAAATTACATAAGTTACAGTTTCCATCAAACCTTTGTAATCCTTTCTAAAATAAAACCTCTCAAGTTTTTTCCACCTAATATCTGCTTGAGGTCAGCACATGTATACACAATTTCATCGGCATAAGTTATTTTAGTACTTATGCTGATGAAATTTATTTTAGTACTTAATAAATTATGTTTATGGGAAACCATGCAGCTTACATGATCTGAGAGCAAAACACAGTTAATAAAACAACTGAAAACATTTCTTGGTGTTATTAACATTAAGGGGCACGTGTCTTTGGCTTTAAGCTTTACTAGGAAATATCTCTTGCAAGTTTTCACTTTCATTTAGTCATACTGATGTCCCGTTTTATTGTCTAGTATTAAAGACGTGCACAACTACTTTTCTTTATTCTTGTATGTAATGTAGGGCTACTTACCGTATTCATCCATCAGTTGGAAGTTGTTAAATTGTATTATGGTTTTTGGCTTGCATAATTTTTTTGTTTTGAATAACACCCAAACGTAGGTTTCCATGGATTGTGGCCCTACGTTTTGGATTATTTATGCAATAATTTATGTGAACAATGCAATTATATTAGACTGTCCTGTATGGATTGGTTGTTTTGTAAAACCAAAGGTACCAATACCATTGTGAAGTAATGTTTGTGTGTGGCTGTAGGGAAAGTGTGTGGACCAAAGACGATGGAACAGAGTGATGAGTTTGACCTGTCGGACAACGAAGAAGATCCTGAGAAGGCATTGTTGTCGACAGAGACGCCTCAGTTCCACCTGCCAGTAGCATCCTTCGTTTCCAAGTCTGTGAGTCACACACACATTGATGTTCCCTTGCAGTATGCACCAATTTAACAGTGCTGGTAACAGCATTTTGCATTGAATAACAATTATTTAAAGCAGGACCATATCCATAACCTTATTTGTTTGCATGGTTTCAAACGTGCATGCATATATATGTACATATTGAGAAGGTGATAAATTAGTGATGAAGAATTGCTTAATTCAAAGCTATGAATCTGTTCGGTTTCGTGAATTAGCTCATTAAAATGTCGATAATTTTCAAGATTGAATGGCATGTAGGTATGTAACAGTGTGTTTTTATTGCTATATATACATATACATATATGGACACAAAATAATGACCATTGTAATAATTGTTTACAATTACTATAGTTAATTGGTGATGCAATTCACATGTGGTCAACATGTTTTTGAGTAGTACACATGCGTTAACCCCCCGCCCCTTTCATAAACTTTCTATAAATAGGTAAATGGTAACGGCAGTGAACAACCCCTGTATATCATGTAACAACTGTGAACAACCCCTGTATATCATGTAACAACTGTGAACAACCCCCGTATATCATGTAACGACTGTGAACAACCCCAGTAGATCATGTAACGACTGCGAACAACCCCTGAAGATCATGTAACGACTGCGAACAACCCCTGAAGATCATGTAATGAATGAACAACCCCTGTATATCATGTAACGACTGTGAACAACCCCCGTATATCATGTAACGACTGTGAACAACCCCCGTATATCATGTAACGACTGTGAACAACCCCTGAAGATCATGTAACGACTGCGAACAACCCCTGAAGATCATGTAACGAATGAACAACCCCTGTATATCATGTAACGACTGTGAACAACCCCTGTATATCATGTAACTACTGTGAACAACCCCTGTATATCATGTAACGACTGTGAACAACCCCTGTATATCATGTAACGACTGTGAACAACTCCTGTATATCATGTAACGACTGTGAACAACTCCTGTATATCATGTAATGACTGTGAACAACCCCTGTAGATCATGTAACGACTGTGAACAACCCCTGTATATCATGTAACGACTGTGAACAACCCCTGTATATCATGTAACGACTGTGAACAACCCCTGTATATCATGTAACGACTGTGAACAACCCCTGTATATCATGTAACGATTGAACAACCCCTGTATATCATGTAACAATAATTTGCTTGAATAATAATGATACCGGAATCCTAGAAAATGTGATGCTTTGACAGTAGGAATATTGGTGTTAAATGTAATTTTTGTGTTCCTCCTTCAAGGTGCCTGCTTGGAAGCGCAATCTGCTTCGTTCAGCCATAGCGATTGTGATAGCTCTCATTGCTGTCTCATTGCGCAGGGTCTTTGCCTATGTAGGAGCTCTTGTAGGTAAGTCTCGCATTTCGCTATTTTCCCAAATTAATTTGGAAAGACAATGCAAACACTCTTCACTGGTATTTAGTCATGTCATCATATAATATAGTAAGTTAAGTAGATACAGACCTGTGCACCCGATCTCACAGCTTTCAGTATCCGCAAAGCTATTTTCAGTATTCCTAACTACCTTTCAGTAACACTTTTACTGTGAAAAATAAACACTTGTATAATATTCACACGCAAACTTTTCATGCATCCCACAACAAAAATAATGCAACGTGAGAAATACTATATTGTTAAAAATGCACATGTATACAATACAGGTGTCAATCAGACACTCAAAACATCATATATATCAGACCAGCTTGGAATAAAAATAATGCAAAGTTGCAGATACAAATAAAACACGATTTGAACAACCACAGCAAAGCCATTCAAAGCCTCAAGCCTGACCTTAAGAGTGCTGGCGTGCACAGTCGATAGGATGGCCCGGCTGAGACATTAAAAGGGCCCTGTGTAGATTGCGCTATTCCACGGCATAAGTATTTTGTCGGCCGACGCTTGCCGTCTGTGGTCTACGTATATAACAGGTTGGTGCAGGCGATATGTTTGCTGTCGTTAGTTCTCGGGAACACAAGACAAGCGTGCGATGCATCTAATGATTCTGTTGTTGATAAGGATTTATTTAGTTAGTGTTGTTAGTTTGCAACAGTATATATCATAAATAAATCCTTACCAACAAAACAATCTCTAGATTCAGTGCACGCTTTTTTTGTGTTCCCGAGAAATAACGACGGTAAACGTATCGCCTGCACGAGACTATAAATAGCCGCAGATGCCGTGGAATAGCCCAATCTATACAGGGCCCCTTTAACAGCAACAGAGCTTCCAGTATGTCATCCGACAATGAGGCTCGCTGATCCGTTCGGTTCTTGTGGACAATCAAGAACACTTTTTCACAATGCGAGCTGCTGTGAGGGATGGCAAGAATGCCCAGCATCGCCGATGCCAGGTGCTGCAGAGGTCTGCCGTCATCTTCGTCTCTCATGCTACCGATCGTGAACCACGTCTCATCCATGCGAGCCTTCATGCAAGTCGTGATATCAGTAGTCTGGTAGAGTGATGGCGTTGTCGGTGGCGTTGTCGATGGTGCCGGATTGACTTTCCGCTTACTCGAATCACCATTCCCGTCCGTCGTTATCGTCAAAGTCCGTTCCCGCGGGTTAATATTTTCGTTGAATGCTCGTTATCTGGCCTAACGCGAATTGCACTTGGCCCGATAATGTGGGTATTCAACGTGTAGCATGCGCATCAGATCGTTCTTAGCTGTTAGAGGACAACTGCAAACGTATCCAAAAGGTGGCGCCACATTTTCCACAACAAAATTACCATATTTTGGGACCGGCGATTCTGTAACAAAACTAACATTTCCATATTCAGCGTTTGATTCCGTAACAAATGTGGAAGAATACGGAGGGTGCACAGGTCTGTAGATACATTAATACCTTGCAGGGCTAGAACTTCAGCATTTAGTTTACTGGAGAGCTGGACTAATAAAGAAAAAAGTTTACTAGTCCACCAAAATGTTTACTAGTCCTACAAATATCAAAACATAACACAAATTTAAATCGCAATAATTTGGTTTCAACCACAAAAAACAATGTCATCCAAGCCTGGTGCTAACACTGCCTGCCAGTCAGTCAGTGTCACACAGCGTCGGCGGCACTACTGTCAGGTAGGCCTGGGCCCAAGTGGCTGAGAGTCTGGCCTCCCTGAGGCCAGACACTCAGCCACTTGGGCCCAGGCTGTGCAGAACATCAAACCTTTATCCTCGTCATAAGACAGCCATATGTGGATGCATTCCAAAAACTTTCAAGTACCCGTGCTGTTGTTTCTGCTGGTCGTACTGCGTGTCCCAGAGACGCTTTTCCAGCTTGGGCTTTACTGATGGTTTCGCAACCCCAGTCAAGTAACGATACATTGTGCATAAACGTAGACTAATCAAGTAATGTAGATGTAAACCATATTCGAAAACCGTGCATTTGAAAAAGGCCACCAATTGCACTCATTAGCCATACCTCTCTACTAGATACGCTAAACCAAACAACTGTCGTTTCAGAATTCGATGTCACACAACAGCCACTCAAAAGCACCATTTCACTGTCACCTCATTAGGTAAAGAATTAGTTTGTCAATGGTACGGATGGTGGTGCCACGCAACATGCTGATTTTTACTAGACAGCCGGACTAATTGGTAGGCAGGTTTACTAGTCCGTCGTAATATTTACTAGTGTACAGACTAGTGGGTAGTTCTACCCCTGCAGGCTTATCATGCTCAGTGGTGCATGATACAGTATCTAGGATTTTGAAAGGGGGCCAAGCTTACTTTCTCATATATTTACTTGCTAAAATGTAGTGGAAAGAAATTCCAGTTGAGAGGTCTTGGCCCAATGCCGCCTCTAAATATGCCATTGGTCCTGCTTGTTTTAATCTACGAAAGCATTGAAGGGAGTCATTTCAAGGTCACTATCTCAGATAAATTGGTTACTTCACAGTGAAACCTCACTAATAAGGTCACCCTCGGGACTGGGCAAAGGTGACCTGAATGGCGAGTGACTGTATTAGCAAGGTATTTTTCCTATTCTTTACTGTTACAAAAATAATTTTGGATTATCATAGGGTGACCTTAATTGTGAGATGGCTGCATGTATTACCAAGGTGACCGTAAAACGAGGTTCCACTGTAGTAACTAGATTGGATGAAGCAATGCTATCATCACTGATGAAACTCATTTTACAAACAAATAAAACATTATGACTCCCAATATTATATAAGCCAATAAAGAAAATGTCCAACATTTAGAAATAGAACAGTGGATTTTTCTAAAGGACACTGAACATTATCATTGTGTTATATTGGTCTTCTAGTGGTCAGTCTGTAAGTGTCCAGCAAACAAAACATGTAAAGACATTTAGGGTCATATGCGTTATGTATGAACTTATTTTGGCTATTCTCTCTACGAGTTACAAAGAGAACTAAATCTGGTCTAACCCCTGGAGCGGTCAAGTGTGATGATGGTGGACAGGAAGGTGTGGCAATCAGATAGACAGAACCTCATTGTAAAATCTACATAACTAAAAATTATGTCTGTTTCTCAGTCAACACACTGCGTTTGTTTTCTTTCAGGAGCCATTGGAAGTTCACCTCTAGTCTTCATCATGCCGTGTCTGTTTCACTTCAAACTGAGGCGCCATGAGGTGTCGCCATTGATCCTCGCCAAGGACGTCGCAATCATCGTGTTTGGTGCCATTGCTGGGTCGCTCAGCTTCATCGTAGTTGTACAGGAAATCATAGATCGAGCGTGATGCATGCAGTGCCATCTAGTGGTGAGTTAGAGCAGCTATGCAGGAATCCTGTCCACCACTTTCAAGACAGCCGATGATCTTTCATAGTTGTTGGCCGGTCAGCAAGAACCAAACAAGCTACTTAGTTGAAGCATGCGATTCATTTTGAGACATTCCATCTTTGATGAACAATGGCCATCAATCGAGTATAGAGTTCAGCCAAAAGAAGGCAATGGGGTCCTTGTGAATCTATGCTTCTCCCATTGTCATGGTAACGTATTTTTGTTGATGGTATAACTAAATACTGTACTACTATTTTCTGAAAGACTATTTTATTAGTGTTTCTGTAACATATTTACATACAAAAACAACACTTAAAGCAAGAGTTACCCTGATTCATCCATGGGTGGTAATTATTAGCACAGTTCACTGACTTAGTTGTACATCTGTACTCGGTCCCAGTATGTGGTCAGGATTGTGAGAACCATCCAACTTCAAATGTACTTCTTCATAACTGCCAATAATGACTGTTAATAATTTGAGTGTTTTTATTACAATTCAAAATTGTTCGCGGGTGTAACATTCACATTGCAACATTGTTTCAAGCTTGTGAAACACAATTTGCCATAACAAATTATTCTAGTTTTAATAACATTATATAAAAAGAAAGAAACAGGCAGTCTCGGCTTAAAATTCAATTGGTATAGTGTCATGTTACAAGTGTGTCATTATATAAATTTGTCATTAAGGCCAAGTAATAACAAGCCAAAAAAATAATAACAAACATGGCTCTCCTCCAGACTTTTGAAAAAGACAGGTTCTTATTTAATTATTTGTTTGCAGTTATTCTTAGATGGACACTTTGTCTTACATAATTGCTGTGGCTGTTTTAAAGACACTGCGGTGTATAAATCATGAAATGAAAGAGTCTAACACAGCTTTTGCTTAGCATGTTTTGGACAAAGATTTCTTTATAAAACTGAAACTAATCATTTCTTTATAAATAGCAAATATTAAAACAACAGGCAAAAAGAAAGTGAGTGAGGGCTTATTACTTGGCCTAATTATGCACAGTTGTTTGCTCAGATCGTTTAGGATCCTGTATCCAATGTTTATGGATTCAGTACTGCTGCTCAATGTAGCTAAAATAGTATTATTGTAGTGCAATTGTATATGTGTAGTACTTCACAGAAGTATGCTGTAAACGCCATCAGTGAGTATCAAACTATATAACACACTGTCATACATGTCAAATTGTTGGGAACTGTGCAATTTTGTGTACTCTTTCTTTAATTAAATGACAGCCAGGCAAATTATTTATTTTAAAATTATTAAATATTTTCTGTGTACTTTAGTCAAAAGACAGTATTTGTTTATATTTGTGGCTTTCGTTTGAGTGTGTTCTTAATAATATTTATGCAATGGTCTATTTGAAGCAATGCAGTTGTATTAAGCTATGTCTGGTTGTTTTATTGGTAAATATCAAGTTGCATGTTATGAAGAAGCAGCAAGATTCTGGTAATTTTTAGTCTAGGTGTTCTTTTAGTCTAGGTGTTCAAAGTGCTTAATAACAGAAAATCTTTTGAGAAAAGTCTATGTGCATACATTAGTTTCTGAGGACTTTTTGTCTGGATGTAAATGTGTTCAACATATGCTCGGTACAGTGTATGTAGGGTGCAAGAGGGTTGAATGTAAACATTACAGTTGTGATTACAGTATCAGTGGTGAAATTCTGCTTTGTAATCAATCATTTTAACCAACATAATCATGATCAAAGCATTTTTAAATTATAAAATAATTCACCTGTCAGTATAAGTACAATTCTTACCATTTTATTAGCAATTTTACAAACAATTCCAATTTATCTGTGTGTGTATATTGTTACCAGATTCATTATGTGAAAGGTACATGAGCAGATACATTATACAAATACACACACATCTTATTAGGACAATTATACGAATTCTTATTTGATGAGTAGTGAAATTGTTTTATGTGTAAGTATGTATAATATATAAATTTTATGTGATATATAGCTGTAGCTCTTAATAAAATGAGCCATTGCTGGTTGGATTTTGTTATAAAATGTCTCTTTGATTGTCTCATGTGCATGCACATGTTAAAATGTACAACAAAATATACTGCTATTTATAACGTGTAGTCTTATATATGGCACTGGTAGCCACTTGGACAAGGAGTACATGACACTTGCTCTATTATCCGAGCAAGTGTTTTAGCAACAGCTAATGCAGTGTCCGTATGGTTTTTGTAGATCAAGATCATTGGCTCGGTGAGTCCATGATAGATTTTTCCATTTCCTGTTAAATCTGACTTCCCCTGGCATAGATACCAGGTATAAGGGATCAACAACTTTGCATCTGTTATAAAGCAAGGCAATGCAGGGTGAACAAAATTACCCAAGTTTCAAAATGCTCGTAGTTGGATTAAAACTCAATCCTTTTGATTGATCGTCCTTTGCCGAGCTACCATGCTACACCATACACAATTTGATAGTGCATATACCCCCAAATACAACGCTAACACATTGGTGTTTATCAAATTTAATATGTTTCAAATGATATAAGTACACTTGAAATCTGCACACATTTCTTTACCAAACTGGGCAAAATATATGCACTAGCAACATGAATAAACAACTAATTGAGCAATCGCAATCACCCATAAATCTTTTTAGGGGTATAAATATGTTGGTACTGCCAGTACCTTGGTTAGTTAAATACAATGCTCTGCATTGAATGTAACAACATATAAGTAAAATATAATCAATATTCCTTTGATACACTATTAAAATAAAACAAAATGTCTGCTTCTTGTTTGTGAAACAGAGCAGAGCGAAGAAAACACCATATTGGCAAGATGACCAAACAGAAGCATTACACAGCCCCAAAATGAACTGACAGTCACATAATCCAGCAGTGCGTCTCAGTAGAAACAAGCAACTAGTTGAGTGGTATTCTAACCACCAGTAGAATCAACCTTGATACCTTGTGCAACACCTGTATGACTAAAACAGATTAAACAAACTGCAATATAAAACCACTTACAATTCAAACTACCCAGTTCTTCCGTCAATGCATGAACAGAAGTTGCACAGAGGTACAACACATGGCTTGTATATGTCATAGTAATGGCGCATTGTGTCAGCAGGCGCCACAGCATACAGATTATAATATTGACATTACTATTCATCAAGTTTCTGTGTTGTGCTTGGCTGTTTGTCATCTGACACGTGTTACTACTTTCAGATAATTATAATTAACAAGTAGTGCTTTTACCTAAATCATCTCACGTTACACAACTGAGAAGATCATTGCTGTGTGGCTACTACCATGAAACACGTCTAACACATTCACAAATCAACGTTCACAAATCAACACCCTCTTTAAATGCTGCCTTTATGTACAAATACTTTACAGATCATCTAAAAACACAGATGGCACAATGTGTAGGTTACTGCACTATTCTGCTTAATGCACTCGGTAATAAATTGTTCCCAATATTTGGACACATCTCTACTAGTCTAGTCTAACCATGTCTCCTCATAGTCTTACTTTAACATCTTTACATCTCTGGTTGTGTTTGCTGATGGAGTTGCCACCAGTTCTTCTCCAGATTGTGTCATATGACCAGCATCATGTGACATGCCCACAGCAATTGCAGTTGGAGACAGAAGTATTTGGAGGAGTTTCCTGTCAGGTACATAATGTCTAATTAAATGTCTTTATCTCCAAGATCATCTAAGTATAGAACAAAGAATATATTAAAATGTAACTTTTTGGGTATCTTGAGAGACTAGACTTTCTTGTTTTGCACCAGACCCACACTGGACATGATCTAAAACAAACACAATGATATAAATCTTTATTAAAAATTGTTATAAACCAGACCTGTGTAAGTTACAGCACCAATGACATACAAGTTTTCATATTTACACTCTGTGACTTTTTAATGAAGTGCATTCCGATTCCCCACAGCTGTTGAACAAATTCAGCGTGAATGTAGTTGGGGGTAGAATTAGATGGGCATAACATACATACAAGAATGAGTGAGGAAAGACTAACAAAGAGAACAAGAAAAAAGGAAGTGGATGGTAGACGGAGAAGAGCCAGACCAAAATTACGGTTGAGAGACAATGTGTGAAGAGATCTCAAAGAGGCAGGTATGATCAGCTGAGAGCAGAAGAACATTGCAGAAGATTGGGAATGTTGGAGAGGAGTCACTGAGATAGTGAAGTGGATCAAGGAGAAGAAGAGACGAGCTATGATGCATTCTCACTCACCTGTTCATACACAGTCCATGCCATGGCAGCCATCATGGTGCGACGCATGATGCGAGGTATGATGCCTCGCAGAAAGCCGACCCAGCCCTCCTTCTGCCAATCCAACACAAGACGTCGATGAAGGGTGTATGCGAAATAAAACATTTATTTTGCCGTTCTCTTAATTGTGCGGTACACTATCCATCTGCAGCTTCAACAATGACTCGGTGGCCAATCTAGCTGATTTATCCCTCTCGTGCTGTGACCTGTCATTTCTGTCAACTACTGAACATCATTAGCCACACATTCGACACAGCCTTGTACAAATTCTTTTGTACAGCCAAACGAATCCTTATACCAAATCCAACCGGAAGCAACACCTACCCTGATCACATGCCCAAAGCCACGCACACCCCAAACCACATCTACCCTGAAGTTACATCTTCAAATAAACTACACCCATCCTAATAACACAGCTGGGGCCGGTTTCATGAAGCCTACTTAGCGGCTACGAATGGTTACTTAGCGCTACGAAGGTCATCGTAGAAGATTTCGCCTTTCATGTCATCTACTTAAGACTACACAGACACAGTGGCTGCAACGCCCTACTTAGGCTACGGCACCTACCCCCGTGGCGTAACACCACTAAGTTGTTCTTAATGGCGGCTTTATGACCAGTTCATCTAATAAACGGTGCAGTTAGACGAATTTTCCGGCGAGAGAGTGTTTAGATACATGACACACTCATTTGGTGTATACGACAACGTTGAGTTGTTTGACCGGTATCGTTTTCGTCGGGAGAATATCTGGCATTTAATAGATTTAGTCAGTGACGACATCTCGATAGTGTCGCGGAAGGGTTTCTTAACACTGACACTGCAAATACTCATCGCATTACGTTTCTTTGCATGTGGTTGTAGGCGATTTGTTTTGTGTTAGCAAGGCAACCGTGAGTAGAACTGTTCAGAGAGTTCCACCTGCGTTCGCCAGGCTACTGCCACGTCACGTACGCTTCCCCCAAGTAGGCGAGACGGAAGCCAAGAAAGTGCAGTGTCACCACATCGCAAACGTCCCTAACGTTATCACCTGCGTCGACTGTATGCATATTAAAATTGCAACACAATCGGTCAACGAACATTAATATATCTATCGTAAAAACGACCATAACATAAATGTCCAACTGATCTGTGATGCCGATGCCATGATCATGAACAGTGTTGTGAGGTGGCCGGGATTAGTGCACAACGCACGCATTCTGCGGGAGTGTCCCGTATTCAATGTGTTCGAGACGGCACCCTGGCCACTGGAAGGATACATCCTTGGTGACAGCGGCTACATGCTCCAAGACTGGCTGCTCACGCCATTTATCCACATCACAAATGCAGCGCAAACAGCTCAACTCATCATCACTGAAATTCGATTTTCTTTCTCTTTTTTCGGAACCGGCAGCGTCACTTGCTGTTGCCATGTTGCTAGCGGGAAAGTGGGAAGGGGAATCCCGGGGGTTACCCATATCATGACGCTAATCTAACCACGTGACAGCTTAGTTAACCCATTAGACCCCGCGCTTCCGAAAGCGTCCGGGTGTTTTCTCCCCAGAGCGCCTGAAAGCGTCTAGCGGTGGCCCCATCTTACGGATACTTAAGATATTAATACTGGCTGATTCCTTGACATCTGAGCTATGAATTGTGGGTATTTTAGACATGTGCTTGCATTGAAAAATTTAGTTTTTCGCGATAGAAGTTTGCCACCTGTGGACCTTCAAAAATGGCGGCACCTTGGACATCATAGTTGTTTACTAATGACGAAATTTGCGCTATTATTTCGTAGGATGGGACATTTCTGACACTGAACTAAAGGTAAGTTGACATTACGTTCGAAAGGCAACTGAATGAGCGATAAAATGGATGACTTGGCCTTGTGTTTTGTTTGTTTCGTTGTTCAAGTTTGGTCACCGTCTGTTGGGTTTTCGACACGGAGACTGCTGTTTATTTTATGTTACTATATGAAAATTATGGGTTTTATTATTAGAATAAAAGGGTACGTATTCTAATTCAATTGTTCTAATAGTCAACATTTGATTGTTTCAGGTGTCAATATGCTAGTGATCACAATGTCAACACTGACGAGTGACGTTGACGCGACACAGAAGCCATATGTAAAATGACAGCAACCAAGATAGAAGACTTATAAAGCTGTGTTTGCTGTCTATATTTATACAAAGTGAACTGATTTACATTGTCTCATGTCTAAGCAAGGCATGGCAAGTGTAAATACACAGTAGAATGCATTTGATGTCAATAAAATGTATGATATTCCACTCTACAGTTGTCCAGAATATAAATTTTCTACGTTTGTCACCAATAAATAACAACATATATTTAACCAATCAACACCACAGTCACATCATTTTAAAGATAATTCAATGGACATCAAATTAAACAAAACTTGCAATTATAGAAAATCAATAGTTTTGAAGATACAGCTTACAAACTGCTGGCACCCAGAAATGTTGAGATCTGTGGCAGCAGCAGCCTGGGGAACAGGGACACATGCCAATATAACTGGCTGGGGTCTAATGGGTTAAGAAATAGGTCATGCGCGCTACATGAAACCCGCTTTGCTTAATTTTACGCAACTACTTAACTACGCAAGAATTGGAGTTTACGCACTTGCGTAGCTAAGTAACCGCGTAGTTTAAGTACGCTTCATGAAACCAGCCCCTGCTCTGAAAGAACATCAACACTTCCAAAGCCACACTTCCTCCGAGACCAAACCCACAGTTTGAACAACCCAACAGTCTTTCCGTGACACTCATCCTGTCACTCACCCTGCAGTGGTGTGTAGATACTGGAACCTGTCACTCACCCTGTAGATGTAGGCTGCAGTGGTGTTTACTGGAACCTGTCACTCACCCTGTAGATGTAGGCTGCATTGTTGTGTGCTGGAACCTGTCACTCACCCTGTAGATGTAGGCTGCCGTGGTGTGTACTGTAACCTGTCACTATGTCACTCACCCTATAGATATAGGCTGCAGTGGTGTGTACTGTAACCTGTCACTATGTCACTCACCCTATAGATATAGGCTGCAGTGGTGTGTACTGTAACCTGTCACTATGTCACTCACCCTATAGATATAGGCTGCAGTGGTGTGTACTGTAACCTGTCACTATGTCACTCACCCTATAGATATAGGCTGCAGTGGTGTGTACTGTAACCTGTCACTATGTGTACTGTAACCTGTCACTATGTCACTCACCCTATAAATATAGGCTGCAGTGGTGTGTACTGTAACCTGTCACTATGTCACTCACCCTATAGATATAGGCTGCAGTGGTGTGTACTGTAACCTGTCACTATGTCACTCACCCTATAGATATAGGCTGCAGTGGTGTGTACTGTAACCTGTCACTATGTCACTCACCCTGTAGATGTAGGTTGCAGTGGTGTGTACTGTAACCTGTCACTATGTCACTCACCCTATAGATATAGGCTGCAGTGGTGTGTACTGTAACCTGTCACTCACCCTATAGATATAGGCTGCAGTGGTGTGTACTGTAACCTGTCACTATGTCACTCACCCTATAGATGTAGGCTGCAGTGGTGTGTACTGTAACCTGTCACTCTGTCACTCACCCTGTAGATGTAGGTTGCAGTGGTGTGTACTGTAACCTGTCACTATGTCACTCACCCTGTAGATGTAGGTTGCAGTGGTGTGTAGGTACTGGAACCTGTCTGGGTACAGCTGCATGTGGGTCTTTACTACATCCGCAGGTTGTGTTACCATGCCTGCCAGACACCCCGCTAGGATGCCACACGCAAAGTGCACCAAGGGGGCGCTGGACTCTGACACCATGCCACCTGGTGGATAAGTAAATAAAAGGTAAAACGGTATATATATCTTATATGGCGCAGTATCCAGTCCTTAGGACTGCTCAAGTGCTTCACATTAACTCCCTGACAGATCTGTTCAATTGAACACCACAACGGCTTCTCTGGGAGCATTAAGCCATATTGCAATACAAGTGCCAAGACTATTCGTACACAAATAACCACCACTGTCTATAGCCAGGTATGTATTCATACAGATGAGTGAACTGGAGCAATGTAGAGTAAATGAACTTGCACAAGGTTTGAAAACGCAGCACAGGATTCAAACCTTGATCAAGAGTCCGATGCTCTAGTGACTGTGCCAATGCATTCCACAAATACTCTTGTCTATTTCAGTACCAATGTAAACCTGGCGCTAGAAGAATGAAAACCTCAAACAATTTGTCTAGGGTAAGTAAGGCTGATGGGGTGGAAAGTGCTTTGATTGGTTGCTTTGTTGCCAGTGACTATAGCGTGATAGGTATAACATTTGTTATTATCTTATTTTATTGACTGTAATATTTGTTCTACACCTTTGTTGCAAGTTACTGCCTACAGACATGAAGACACCTGCATTCCTTGATGCTAACATCTCATTACTCATCCAGTAACCATTTCACAAATTCAGTAACATTTCAACACAAGTGAAATAGAAAAGAATTGGGCTACGTACTGTTCTTGACCATTTTCTTTGTCTGTACATAAAACGTGAGGTAGAGACCGGAGAAAGGTGCGTCTCGCATAAGGGTGGCCGACAGACCACTGAAGAGACCTGGAGCACAGAACACTACATGTCACACAACAGAGTACAGTCGAACCTCGATTTACGGTCACCTCAGTAATGCAGCCACCTCGCAAATAAGGTCACACTAGGATAGTCCCAAATTATTTTCATAACAGTAAAATATAGGAAATGAGTGCCACCTCACTGTTCAGGTCACTTTTGTCCAGTCCCAAGGGTGGTTCCACTGTATGTAGAAAACTATATCAAACTGAACACTTGTGCTCATACCATCAGACTTCAATTCCAATCATAAAATTACAATTCATGCATCAAGAAAAAAACAGCAATACTGGCACCAGGTGCAGATCTGGAGGTGGGGAATACACCCCCATTTTGCTTGAACAAGCCTTAGTTCAGGGTATTTATCATTTTGTAGTTTTGCTGTCAAAGGAGGTGCAGTTAAAGGATCATGGCGAGTCTCAAGGGTACAGTTTGGATGTCTCAGTAATCAACCATGCTAGCTGCCTGATTAGTTACACTGACTGAAATGGGTGGCTGCAAACCTCTGTTGGTTAAACCCTAAATTCGCCCCTGGATGTATCACCCACAGTATATGATTGTTAGAATAAAATGAGTAAGCTGTACAACATAAAATGCTGCCAACAAAGCGGCCAATCACCCACCTCTAGCGCCCTCTGTGCGGTAGATAGTGACCAGTGCTTGAGCCACACTGCGGTATGAGAACTGACCGCTCTGTTACAGACAGAACACACGCAATGTAAGATAATAAATAAACATTATATACATTGCGTGCACATCACATATTATATTGTATGGCTGAGTATATTCTTATGATTTTTAAACAGACATTGAGAACATACTGTAAGCCGTAAGTCAGTGGTACGAAAGAACCAACAACAAGTCAAGCTGCTGCTTTGGTGCATACAATTCCAGATGGAATTATAAAAAATATAGCTGATACGTTAAGGCCACTTGCTGGTATTTGAGCAGAACATGATTCACATACAACAATTGATGCCCAGGACAGAAGTAAGACAGCTATCTGAGTCATGAGAGACTGCAGAAGTAAAGCTTGGCTTGCAACAGTTCAATAGACAAAGGAAGGGCAGGGCTGAGTAAGCTCAACCACCATCTGTATGCCATGCTCTAATAAATTTCATAGTTCCATGATGTATACAATAAGTTAATCATAAATGTCTCTCTCAAACTCATTATGTCAAACACAACTATGCTGTGAGCAACCTACAGCTGAAAACAGTTTAGAGAGAACTTGTGACATCACAGGATTCAAAGGTGAGTTTTCTCGCTGGAGCGGCAAACTAGTGATATGTCTTACCTCATAGCGGGTCTTGATGACAGTGAAGGGCAGCATACAGAGGCCAGCCATGCTGCGAGCACACACGCCCATGGAGAGAGACTCAAGGGGGGAGGGATCGGAACATCTACAACAAGACTACAACTAGAGACCTACACACACACCCATGGAGAGAGACTCAAGGGGGAGGGATCAGATCACCTACAACAAGACTACAACTAGAGACCTACACACACACCCATGGAGAGAGACTCAAGGGGGGTTCAGAACATCTACAACAAGACTACAACTAGAGACCTACACACACACCCATGGAGAGAGACTCAAGGGGAGGGTTCAGAACATTTACAACAAGACTACAACTAGAGACCTACACACACACCCATGGAGAGACTCAAGGGGGGTTCAGAACACCTACAACAAGACTACAACTAGAGATCTACACACACACACCAAACCAAAAAGTAATGCCAGTTTTTTAATGTGACCTAGTTTTTCCATTGGATGACGGATTTTCTATTAGAAAGCCACACCAGGCATGATACTCATGGCAATCCAAACTGCACACTGAAATTGCTGTGCCAATTCCACCAGTTTCCAAGTGTGTGCATTTGACAAAACCAACCCTGCTGATCAAATGAAATGTAGTGCCACTTTCTCTCCATCTGGCTACATTACAGTTATCATGTACAGGTGATGCATGCACTACAGGTGTACATAAAGACTCAATTACACTTATATAATAATAATAATATATATATTATATATGGCAATGTATAAAATACTATATGACTTAACCATTGTCAGCCTGAAGGATGTTTATGTGACGACTTTTGTATTCATGTGTTTTAAATGACTTCTTGTTTATGAGCGCTTTGATAATCTAGAGACTGGTGTATACAAGAACTTTTATTACCCCACATTATTATTTGTGTCTCACAAAAAGTACACATCAAACTTGGATGTAATTTTGCCATAAATTCATAATGTGATAATTTTGTGTGTGACTGCAGATGAAAATCAGATCAGAGACATCTCTAAGTTAACAACAGGTGAGGTTGAAATTCCTTGTTAATCACTGCAGTTTGACATGAAAACGTGACAAGATCGATTAATCAGTAATGCACAAACAAGTGCTCACATGCTGCCAAACAAACTGCTGTACCTTTGTCGTATACAAATTATGACACTGGCCACGTCACTCTAGATAATATTACAAATTACATTCATATTATTGGAATATATAACCATATCAAGGTAATTTCAAGAATTAAGATCTTACAATCAAAATATTTAATTATATTTTACAGAGTCCACAAGTAAATGGTCGTTAGGCTAAACTAAAGGTATTTCTCCTTTGAAACCATTCTAAAGGGGTTATAGAATTCACAGTAGCAAAAACCAGTATTAACTGGTATGAAACATTGACCTACGCAATCACAACTACTTTGTGGACATTCACTCAACAAGGCTGGTCAGACATCTACAAGAATCTGATTCACTCTAGTCACCCCAGGATGTTTACACACCCTGCTATGTTTACCCACACTAGTAGATGTTGTTTATCTTGGTCAAGCATCACAAATCTGGACAGTAAGACGTAATGTGATATAAACAAATCACAGATCTTGTTCAAATCACAGAAATTCTGATGGCATTACCTGATTACACTTAAGTTATTTACATGTCATAAAGTGCAGCCTGCAATGTACTGCGGTCTCACCCAAATTCCCGTTGTAGAGCATGGAGACAGGTGAAGTAGACACCAACCCCAGGTACGGTGCGGACAAGTGACTGCAACAGTCACATAGCGCACGTGAGCTACCATCACACACATTAATGATATTAATCCCAGTTTTTACACACTTCAGTTCAGTTGCATTGGCACATGCCATAGATCGTTCAGTGCAAATTTGCTTGTCATATTCATATTGGCACTTGAACAAAATTAACTTAACTTGAGGCCTTTCCACAAGGTATTTACTGGCACGAGGCCCTTCCTAGTAGTTACTGGCACGAGGCCCTTCCACAAGGTACTTACTGGCACGAGGCCCTTCCATAAGGCTGTTGGCTTTTCTTGTCTGACGATATTGATAAAGACTGTGACGAGACCAGCCGGCCTCTCACTGCACAAAGACAACACACGTAACAATGATAGCACTCACTCTCAGTGCTTACAATCTTCAGCAATCTACTGGTAGAATTTATTAAAATTTACCCTGAAACATTAACAATACCTCTATATTCACGAATTTGCATAATGGTTCTTGTATGTTGCACCTCTTGAGCTCAGATTCCTGGGGATATAGGTGCTATAGACTAGATGTTTACTATTATAAATATTATTATTATACAGGAAGAAATCAGAAAATGTTATACAGTTAATAAAAACATTACTTGTAAATTAATATGGTTCTCCTTGACTGGTCAGTTATTGGTAGTGGAGGAACCATCGACTATTCTATACAGGCAAATATACTTTTTTACTAGTTATGACATTTATTACATTGGCAGACTATCAAAATATTCACACAAATGGGGATGATAATAATCACATTGGAAACCAAGTATAAAGCTACTATAAACATACCATATCCATCCTATTTCATCCATATATGCAATAATAAGCATACATCCTTGTTTTAAATTAAGAATATCTCGGCTGCGTGATTGAACTTGTAATCTTTTATACATTGATGATAAAAAAAGTTAAACATATTTAAGCAGACTCTATATAATAATCTATGCCACTGATGACAGAAAATGTGTTGGCAACCAGGTGGCACCACTTTCCCACTGATGTAGAGTTTAGTACTTTTTTTTAAATGTTGTTGTACATTTACCGGTGTATGCTTACCGGTGTATGCTTAATATGATGAATATATATACAGGTATACATCAGATTGTCATTTGACATGACACGACACATACCCGACAGCTACAGGGGACTGGAGTCGAGTCTTCACCAAGTCCAATGGCTGGAAGAGGATTGTAGAACATGTGCCACTGAACGCTCCAGCCAGGAATGACTTCACCAGTGGAGACTGAAATCATTCACCAACAGTGAACACGTTAAGTAGGCTGTGTTCAAATCTTATTCGAACAACGAATAAGTCATAGCTGAATTTAAAATAAACTGCATTTTAGCATGTCGACAGTCAAATATTTAAATCCATGTTACCACAATACAAAAAATGGATTCACAATTAACAAATATTGCTCAAGTACTGTATTTTTAGTAACTGTTAAATATATCACCCGTCTCCCGATTCTTCAACATCCAAATGCACAAACAGCGTAATAAACTGTACAATTATAATAAAATTACCTAAATAAAAAATTTATTTAACACTGAACTAATTTTCTATTCTTGATACAATTAGCATTGTTCATACTCAAAGTCGATGAAGATGACAGGAAAATGATTTTTTTTTTTTAATTAGCATTTGTAAAAGTTATGTAAATATACTTAATAATAATTAAAATAAATATTAACTAAATCACATAAGATTACAATCACAAATTAATAAATTAGGCCCAACAACAACATACTGTGATACACTAGCTGTCACTGATAAGTCATAGACATAAATTTGATAAAATAATGCAAGTCAACACACGTACATTTTTATACGTGTCCATAACTTTGAAACATCGCTCCGTTGTTGGCGGTATTGTTGGCAATATCGACGGCTCTGGCGCGACAGTAACACTGACAGTTGTCTTGGAGTTATACATCTGGAAAGTTGGTCGGTAGTTTCTAATGAAGTAATACTAGCGGCAAGCTACATCGATCAAGAGACGTCTTTGTTGGGTTCACATGACATCATCACTGGCACAGCATCTTCGATTTCATTTCGGAATAGTCAGAATAATAAATCGGATCTATGCGGCACTCCATATTCACAGTTGTTCAATAACAAAGTTCACAGAGTCCAACTACACAAGACACTTGCGATTGACATAGACTGCACTAGCCTACACCCACCCCCGTATCACACATATACAAATAGACGACGACCAGTCGGTGGCCGGGGTTTATAAACCCCAGGCCCAGGTCATCACCGACTGTCTGTATCCGCCAGCCGCTCTACTTTCGGCAAGTAACTGGTCTGGTTTTGGACATATTTGATTGATAATTGGCGACTATTTATTACCATGTATTAAGGACAGAATATTTCAACCGGTGTTTCTGTAACATCATGTATTTCTTGTCATTTTAGTCAACCGCACTGCGAACTAGTTTGCCTCACCCACGTTTACGACATTGTACGCGCACGATGCGATCGTCGCGCCGTCTGCTGGAGTCTAATTCGAGTAAAGGACAAACTGTTCGCTAGATGTCAGCGTGTGCGTGCTAATGAACCTCACTATGGAGAAAGCTTCCTCGCTGCTACCATCCTCACGCGCCAGGTTTTGATTACGTCAGTCCCAGCCAGCAGTACCCCTGGCTGATCGCTTTGCGAAACTCTTAATTTAAGCTCAGCCTATCAAATCGCTCACTAGATCAGTAGATCCAACAACAGACTAAGCGGATCGAGAAACTACCCCAAAGGCAACTATGAAGCAATCAATGAATCCCTGAGCAAGACTGACTGGGAGAGCAAGTTTCAGGGAAACAGTGTAACACTAATTGGACTAAACTCAAGAAGGAGATCTCAAAGGCCGTGAGAGAAAATGTCCCTCTCGGGAAACCAAAACGCAAGATGGCTAACAAACCTCCTTGGTGGAGTAAACAAATGCTGAGAACAGTGATGTGACGATATCACAATTAAAGTGATAAACTGAAACGCCACCTGGCGAATAAGGTGTATATCGGCATGCCAGTGGCTACACAAAAGCCAACGTGTTTTGTGTGTGTTGTCGCCATGATGTGCGTTGACCCGGTGTACTGGTCTGGATGGAGGTTCCGGTCTGAGAGTAAGTTCCGGTTCCGTTTTGCGTATTGCGCATGCTCGCGCAAGCGCAGTATATCAAAATCGACCAACTGTGAGCAACGTGACCTCAGGTGACCGATCAACTTTGACCCCGTGCCAGAAGTATGCGGCGACTGAGTTACATCGCTGTGAGCAACGTGACCTCAGGTGACCGATCAACTTTGACCCTTGCTCGATGCACTCGGTGACTGAGATATACAATTAATCATTTTTCGTTTGCTGTAGCGACCGTTACTCCACCGACCTATTTTCCCCCTACGTTGCTGAACAGGATCGTACATCTGGGGTAAGACCACATTAAGGATTCGTCCGCCATTACCGAAAGAGTGCCCTTGAAAATACCGTTTTGGTGGCATGTGTGAATTTTGTTCGAGCACTTTGGCATGGCACATGTCAGTCCAGTGAATACTAAATGTACTACTACACTAGATCTTTCACGAGGTAGCAATAAACATACGCTAGTCGATCGCGTATTCGCACAGTGGCTATTTTGCAGAACGCACCAATATTTCAAAATCCGTCACCAGATTGGGGCGAAATTGAGGGGTGTCAGGTTTGGGTGGATTTTTCTGAAAATTGAGGTATGAGAATTTTACGAGTTTTCCATAGCACTTGTGTCAATGGAGGTTAAATATGCTGTGAAATTTTCAAGAAAATTTTTCGTCAAATTTAGTAGGAAATGAAGGAAACGTTATAATGGCCGCCTATGTAAAATTTTAATGTGGTCTTACCCCATCTGCGTGTGACCACTGTCTACTGGCACATTGGTTAGTATCAGCTAGTTCACATATCTTTTGTTGAGAAAATACCTGTGATGCAGCGGGAGAAAATAGGAGATGAGTACCGACGGTACATGACTTGCATAAGGCATTACCTAGTCACAAAAAAGCACTTGGTGTGTGAAAAGCGAATGCGCAATGCTGTTTTGAAAGCTACGCAGCATGGCAAATATCAAGTAGACGGTGAGTAGACAGTCCAGCCCCAGGGCCAGGCTAATAGTCTGTAGCGTAGCGTATAGTATACTATGCCATAACCCAGTCTATTAATATGGGTTTCTTAAATGATATAGGTGTCAGAATAGGGGCCTATGTTTTTGACAAAAGTATAATTACGAAACGATGGCTGGACGCAATGCCAATAACGTGGCTATTAATACAGCTGCTCTGCAGGCCCACTGTTTATTACCTAGAATGGTTATTATTCTTATCTTTCTGTGGGTTGTACCTCTTGATTTCCTGAAGCATAAATAAATATTCCTTTGACAAAACAGACACCCATGGCAGTCATTACAGGTTGGTGGTTATTTTTTGGCAAATATTAATAAAAATTGCACTCAACCTAAGATGTCAAATGGCTTCAGTCTTATATGACCAAATGTACTGCTAGTATGTCACTACTTGAAATTAGTTAATTGTGAATTCTATTTTGTGAATATTCTTTCAGCTGAAATTATTAACGCTATTAAACAATCGTTTTACCTAAAAATGTATAGGCTTAGCCTAGGGGCCTACCACTAAAATGTACACCAACCTAAATACCAATGTATTTGACCATATATAGTGCAATTAATGAATGAAATAGATTAATAAATCATGGACAATCACTCGCTATCAATATTGCAGTTAGCACAGGTACTTACATTGTTATTGTCACACTGCACTGTACTGTATTTGTGTATGAATAGTTATATTTCCTTTCTCGGAAGTAGACACAGTGACACATAAGCTTATTGACAGTGTGTGGGAATACTGTTACATGACAGTAAGGAATTTACTAATTAATTGTATCATACTGACTTGGTACTCTTTGTAGTGTTAAATTGTATCAAGTGAATTATGACATTCTCTGCATAGTTTGCTCAGGCCCTTATCACTAGAATTTAGACCCCTACTGTCCTAGGCTATGGCAGTGCAGCATAGGTAACTTGTGTTGGTAATTTCATCCATCATTTATGTAGTAAGCTTTACTGATAATTGTAACAAGTGAACAATACTATTTTGCAGCATCTGCAAATTTTGTAAATGGCCTTTATTAAGTTGTCTGTTTTTAATTGAAACTTGAAACAGTGGTTTCCTTTTTAACATTGTTTATTTTAAATTAAGAGTACACCTGTAGATGCTAATGTCTCAGTATCTGTTGGTGGTTCAAATCCGCCAGGTAAATGCACAAACCTTTGTGCACAATTACCCCTGGCATGGGCTTATTGACCGATACATTGCATCTGCGAGTATGATTATGTCGATATTTAATTAAAATGACTTTCAATGATGCAACAGTTGAAGCATCAGATATAGTCAATTGAAAAAAGATCCAAACAACTGATTTACCCCATACCTTCATTGTCCACCTAACAAGATTGCCACACAGAGAATTAACTCTAGATGGCAGGTGGACAAGGAAGCCTTTTGGCTTATTGAGAGCCCAACCCTTTTTATCCAACCCTTCTGCATCCCGCCCTTCTGAGGTGTGTCGATTGTATGTTTACACATATTAACGCAGCAAACACCCACACAATCAGCAGATAATCTGTTCTATTCATTTACAGTCCTTTGTGAAAAGTAGAACATTCTTATACCTAATCTACACTCCTCCTTTACTAATATAACTTCATGTCCTCTAGTACTTCTATCCTTCCTGAGAAAAAAGTATTTCTATCAATATTTTCATAACCATTCAATATTTTAAACACTTCTATCTCATCTCCTCTCAATCTCCTGGACTCTAGTTTTGTTAAACCATCTTCTTTTAGGTGTATTTCATAACTAAGATCCCTCAGTTTTTGTATAATTTTAATCGCTCTCCTCTGTACTCTTTGTAGCATTTCTATGTATTTCTTGCGATATGGTCTCCACGCTTGTATACAATATTCTAATTGAGGCCTGGTGTTGAACTAAACTGCCAGAAGTCAAAATAATGGAACACCATGTAGAAACTGTAAATAACACATTTTATTTAAAATATAATCAAAAATACTAATATATTTGATTATCTGTAAATTATTTAACTATGTTATTTGTAGCTTAGGCTAATGTGTTAATATTATATTATTAAGTTTCGACCACCTGTACATTGTTGAGTGAGTTAGTCTGATTTTGTTCAAGTAACGATGGGTTCAAACTGTGATACCCTTACACTTATGTTTTTTTACAAGCAGTAATGTGTGTTACTTATTTTTCACTAGGTATGCTTTGCCAACTACCATTGGATCATGCTGCCCATCTGCCACCAGAACCATTGGTTCCTGCTGGTGGCAAATGCACAGGACAAGACAGTCGCAGTGCTGGATTCACTGCCGCAGGAGACAAGACGAAACAAGTTTGTCGCCCTATGGCAGTAAGTGTTACCTTCCAACAAACTAGTGTAACCATTCCCACCGCTTGTGTGCACTACAATCACTTTCTTATAGCTTCTAGCCCTATGTTGGTTAACAACTGCTATAACACCACTTACTGATAATGTGTGTCTTTACACATGTCCATGTTTTCATTGGTGTAGTAAAACAGTGGAGACAGGGCTTGTTGTCTACTGCAGTGTTTATGGTAACAAGCCTTTCAGTCATGCCTGCTGTTGGTTAGTGATATGTTTTATGCAGGAGTATGTAGATTATTTTAACATGTGCCCCTGTAGTCAGATTATACTTTCAATACACTTTGCAAATAATTGTTATATCTGGATAGTATGGATATTGTTTCTCCATTCGTAGGCCCGTTATTTTTAAGAGATGCCTGAATTAAGGTGCAAAATGACTGATAAATGTGAACAGATTTCTGTCCTTCTTCCAGGAAGTACAAGCGAGAAATGCAAAGCTGGGCTTGCCATTGGAGATATGGACAGCCATAAACGTAAGATGTGGTCAGCAGGAAGACAGCCACAGTTGTGGTGTGTTCACAATGATGGTGAGCATCATTTGAGAGACAATTAGGTCTTACCATTAATTGTAATTTAGGATATATTAAGACAATAAATTCCTGCCAATTTGAAAAAAACCAGCAAATGTGCCAATCCTCCACATGGTGCTATATACACAGAGGCACAATAGTCTGTTTCCTGGCATATTCCTACATGACATTTGCTATGTTATATATTTGAACAGTTTTTTGCAATGCTGGTTACATAAAACGTCCCTCACTGATGTAGGAATGAAAACTTCACATGATACACACTAATTGCCAGCTCGATTACAGTAACATTGAGCATGTTATCACACTACCAAGTAGGTTTGTGTAAAGTAGTATACTTCACAGAAATAGCAAAGGAAAATTGTGACCTGTGTCTATGTATGTTATTAAGGGATGATATGTTTTCAGATGAGTGTATTATTTATGTAAGGAAATGTTAACATTAATGTGTATCTGTATTCCAGTATGCAAAGGCTATCATCATTGGAGTACCACCTTACAAGATAGGCCAGTGCCATGTCAGAAAGGCAGTATTAGCAGAGTTCCTGCAATACAAGAAACAGTAATGGCACATGCAGCACTGAATATATGCTTTAGTTTGTCATCTTACTATTTTAATCTCACCTCATCCTATTATTTGATGGCTCTTAGTGTAATTTATTATTTAAACGAGTTTATTCATTACCTATGTTTTAGGTATAATGCCCTTATATTTAAATTGTTTTTTAATTCAATGTACGATTCTTAGTTGTATTGTTTTTATGATATTTAACTTAATATGTTAATGATCTAACTATACAGGTTTGGTATTATGATTGTATTGTAAAGCATCATAGAGCACTGTGTGATTATGGCGCTATATAAATATCTTACTTTATTATTATTACAGTCATGCAGTCATGCTATATATGAATTAATGATTACTTGTGACAATGGTTTTATTTCTGAATAATTGAATTTTATATTTCTTGGCTGATTAAATATTATGATATACTTTATTTGTAGCAATGTTGTATTGCAAGCGAGTGCAGCGTTATATAACGGGCTACGTGGTTTGGTTCTTTGTAAATGTATGCCAATCATTTTAGTGTATTCCTGTTGTTTTATGTTACTTTGTTTAACGTAATAACAATCACAGCTTTAGTTTCATAAGGATCTCCTCAGTTTAATTTACGTTACATTAGATTGCCCATAATGTGACGTAAATATGTATAACCAGAAAGGCTAATGTTATCTACGAGTTAATAATTATTTGTAACAATAGGTTTATTTTTTAATAATTGCATTTGATCACTTGTCTGATGAAACATCACAGTATTATACAAAAAGGGCTAGTTTTGATCTGTTTAAATAAATAATTTTTTACATTTTATATTTCATTTAATAATACTACTTGAACTGTTATGTCACACATAATTATAAACGTTGACATGATAATAAATGTTTACTTATGTAAGTCGTGAATGCATGACCCGTTTCCATAAATGTATTATTAAAGAATTGTTGAGTTACTCGGAGTTGCGTTGGGAAAAACTGTTTGGAAATGGTGACCCCAAGATCCCCACCCTCCGTACGAATTTTGAAGTGCCTCAATGGGACTTCTAGACTGCACACAAAATGTCAGCCCCATATTTCCAAAACTTATGGAGATAAGTGCTATTTTTTAATTGTGACCCCCAGTCCGCCACCCCGGACAAATTTAGAAAAACATAAAACTACGAACCATCCCAATGGGTACGCTAGATCGCATAAAATGTCTGCCCCATACAGGCATGGCTGGCCCAGATAAGTGCCATTTTTAAATTGTGACCCCCCACATTTTGAATTTTTTTTTATATCTAGATCCCAATGGGCTTGCTAGATCAAACACAAAAAGTTCAACTCCACACATGACAAAATGACAGAGATAAGTGCAATTTTTAAATTGTGACCTCCCCGAGACCCCCACCACCTGGATGAATTTCGAAAAAAAACTGTACAAACTACCCCAACGGACACCCTAAATCACACACAAAATGTCAGCTTCATACATGTTAAATTAACAGAGATATGTGTCATTTATAAATTGTTACCCCCCAAGATCCCTACCCCCAACGAATTTTTAAAAATCTAAATCTACGAACCACCCCCAATGGGCCTGCTAGATTATACAACAAATTTCAGCTTCATACATGCCAAACTGACGGAGATAAGTATGTGTCATGTTATTTAAAATGCGGAGATTTGTGTTTACCACAAAACCCGCTATGCGTATAAAGCAGTGAAAACTGCAGCTCTGTGTGACGAAGTCGTAAGATACACAACGTCAACGCTCTGAGACAATGACATCAAAATAAACACATTTTGTTTTGCAAATAACTACAAGTTATGCTAATTATGAGGTTTTTTATGTATACTAACAATTACAAAAGTAACCGTATCATTAACGTAAACTATCACACATTCTTTCGGTAAACACCGTGTTAAGCTGGCTAAAAATAGGCGCTAACCTTTGACATGTATTGTGAGTACGTAAAACGGAACCGGAACTTACTCTCAGCCCGGAACCTCCTTCCAGACCATACAGCTGCGGGCCGAAAGTAGGCGCTAACCTTTGACATGTACAATCGCATGCGCAATACGCTAAACGGAACCGGAACTTACTCTCAGACCGGAACCTCCTTCCAGACCAATACACCGGTATGAAACATTCCAGTGGCAAGAGGACGAAGACAAGAATTAGATCGATGTCGTCATACAGAAATTTGATGACAACTGCATTGCCAAGACCAATGAAACCTATGAATCATACAGATTTTTCAACAGATCGCAAAATGCAGGTGAGACGGTGGAAGCCTATATAACAGCGCTATAGGCTAGTATAGCCTATACAAGCTGTCAGCCACTTGTAATTTTGGGACACTGAGAGAGAGAGACTGATTCGAGACAGGTTGGTCATAGGTATAAAGGACGATAAAGCAAGAGAAAAGTTACTTGCAAAGGAAGACCTAAATCTGGAAACTTGCGTAGCCATGTTGAAAACATTACAAGTGACACACACACGTGCACAATAAATAAGTACAGAAATGACCACTCACTTAGTTCTACACAAGGCGGCGCCATGCAGTCAAGCCACCAGCTGCAAGTCCATACAATGCAAATTATGGCAATCCTGCAAGAAAGTACAACAGATCTAGACGTTCGGATACTAGCAAGTACACACCCACCAGTAACAGGTGTGCACAATTTTCTGGTGAGGGACGATCAGGATGTAGCAGGTGTGGTGTTATACATGCAAAAGGGAAGGACAAGTGTCCTGCTCGTGGCGCCACTTGCCATGTGTGCGGAAAAGTAAATCACTTCGCTAAGATGTGCAGAAGCGCAGCTACTCATCAAATGGTCGAAGAAGCGATCATACACACAGTGGGCAGTGAACGTAAGACGAAAGCACACGTATCACCGACAATAAATGACAAAACAAATGTGTCGTTTCACATGGACACAGGGTCATCGGTGGACATCCTGCCATATCAGGACTACGTATGTGCAACAGCAGATCACTCATGCAGCAAGTTGGAGAACACGAACATTAGACTCGTCATGCACAACAAGTCGGTAGTGAAACCGATAGGACTGGCGCGTTTGCAAGTCCACCGCAAGGGAACACAGAGACAGATGCGTTTCGTTGTTGTGCGTGCCAATGTTGTTCCACTTCTGAGTTTGCAGTCATGTCTGGACCTTGACTTAATTCAGATAAATGACTGTGATGCAATAAATGCAGTGACCATGAGAACATACAGTCGGAACCGTGACAGAGGTGGTGACAGCCAACAGACAACGATGGAGACAACACAAACACTACCAAAGACTGGTAAAACATGTCCATCGAAAGAAGACACGGTGCACATTTCTGTGATGAGTAAGCAATCACAAATGTTACAGGACACTGTACTCAGAGAATACCCAGATGTATTCGAGGGACTCGGTTGCCTCGATGGCAACTATAGAATACAGATTGATCCAAGTGTCAAACCTGTTGTCCACCCGCCCCGCAGAGTTCCTTGTGCGGTACGAGAAGTCGTGAAAAGGGAACTCGGACATCTTCTCACTGATGAGGGACTCAAGGTAGACGAAACCAAGGTTGAGGCCATCATGAAGATGCCTACTCCAACGGATGTCACAGCACTGAAGCGAATTCTCGGCATGGTTGGCTATCTTGCGAAATTCTTGCCACATCTGTCACAAGTCTGTGAACCACTGAGACAACTAGATCGGAAAGATGTGGAGTGGTGTTGGCTTGAGCAACATCAAGATGCTTTGAACAAGATCAGAGAACTTATCACAGCAGCACCAGTGCTCGCATACTATGATGTAAAGCAAGCAATCACAATCCAATGTGTCCCAGAGTGGTTTGGGTGCAGTGCTCCTGCAAGAGGGAAAACCAGTGTGCTACGCCTCTCGAGCACTCACGAACACATGACAGAACTATGCCTAAATCGAAAAAGAGCTCTTAGCAATTGTCTTTGACCAGTATGTGTACGGAAGACCCATCACCGTGCAATCGGATCACAAGCCACTTCAGACGATCACAAAGAAATCGATGATTGATGCACCGAAGAGACTGCAGAGAATGCTGCTCCGCCTGCAGAAGTACAGCATAGATGTCGTGTACACGAAAGGAAACGAAATGCATATCGCAGATGCGCTATCTCGGGCATACCTTCCATACAGCCACGCACATGACCCAGGGGATCATGTGTTCGACATTGAACTGCAACAAATGGACATGACAGAAGATGTTCATCTGTCGACCAACGGAATACACGAAATCATGTGCAAGTCACGTAAAGACGACGAAGTGAAAACTGCAGTTCGCTACACACTTCAGTCGAAGCAGTCGATCCACTCGCGCGACCGTATTTCAATTGCCGTGACGAGCTCAGCACACAGGATGGCGCACTATTCAAGGGACAGAGAATCGTCATACCCCGTAACATGCGAGCCATGCTCATAAAGAAACTCCACTCCTCGCACTTGGAAGTCGAAGTATGTCTTAGAAGAGCACGTGAAGTGATGTATTGGCCAGGCATGAACCAAGAAGTGAAAGATGTCATCAGTGCTAGCAGTACGTGCAACGCGTACAAACCAGAACAATGTAGAGAGCCGTTGTTGTCACATGAGATATCGTCACGTCCATGGTCACGAGTTGGAGTTGACCTGTTCCACCTTCATGGACAGGACTACCTCATAACGGTGGACTACTTCTCGAACTTCTTCGAAGTTGACAAGCTGTCAATGACCAGTGCAACACAGGTTATCACCAAACTGCGTATTCACTTTGCGAGATTCGGTGCACCAGACAAAGTGATTTCTGACAATGGGCCACAGTTTGCGTGTGAGGAGTTCAAGTTGTTCTCAGAGCGTTGGAAATTTGAACATATCACATCGTCACCTCGTTACCCCCAGTCAAATGGAAAGGTGGAAAACGCAGTCAAGACGGCAAAGCAAATCATGCGGAAAGCAATTGATGACAGGGCGGATGTGTATTTGGCGTTTCTGGACTATCGAAACACACCTACAGAAGCTATGCACACATCGCCTGCTCAACGGATGTTCGCACGTCGAACCAGAACACTGCTACCAACACTGCCAGTACTGCTGCAGACCAAACCAGAATCTTGCAAGGTATGGATGTTAGGCTGATTGCAGCCTAACATCCATACCTTGCAAGATTCTGGAAGCAGTCGTCAGAGAGAGAGCATGATCAAGTTTCTCAACGAACACGGCATCATCAACGATAACCAGCATGGGTTTCTGGAAGGCAAGTCCTGTTTGACCAACTTAGTAGAAACCTTTGAGGAATGGACACGAACACTGGACGAAGGATACGGTCTGGACGTCATATACCTGGACTACAAGAAAGCATTCGACACAGTTCCTCACTGCAGACTGGTAAAGAAGCTAGAAGCTTACGGCATCCGAGGCAAAATGGTTCGATGGCTGAAAACTTTCCTGATCAATAGAACTCAGCAAGTGGTAATCAACGGATCTAAGTCAGAGTGGGCCCCCGTCATCAGTGGAGTTCCCCAGGGATCTGTCATAGGACCGCTTCTTTTTATCCTCTACGTGAATGACATTCCAGACCTCGTCCACTGCAGCATTAAGATGTTTGCCGATGACACGAAGCTATACGCAACAATCCGTAACCAGGAAGACCAATACCAACTGCAAACTGACATTGACACCCTCGAAGATTGGAGTAAAGAATGGTTGCTACAATTCAACCCCGAGAAATGCAAGTTAATGAAAGTGGGGAAATCGCCACACAAAACGTACACTATGACACACAAGACTGGAGCCATAGTGAACCTCGAGACAACGAACGATGAAAAGGACGTTGGGGTGTGGGTGACCACCAACCTAAAACCGACTGTGCAGTGCCAGAAAGCAGCAAAGAAAGCTATGCAAGCTCTTGGCATGGTAAAGAGAAGTTTTAAGCACATGACCAAGAAATCATTTGTGACACTCTACCGAGCATATGTCGGTCCACACCTCGAATTTTGTGTAGAAGCATGGTGCCCATATCTGGCAAAGGACATTGACATCCTCGAAAATGTACAGCGAAGAGCAAACAAGCTAGTTACCAGCATAGCAAAGCTCACATACGAACAACGATTACAACAACTGAAACTATACTCGTTGTATTACCGACGTCAGAGAGGCGACCTTATTGAAACGTACAAAATACTTAAACGGATTCGACAAAGTTGAAGCTCGCCACTTCTTCCAGGGGAGGGACAGTACAGCAACACGAGGACACATGAGAAAGCTTTTCAAGCAAAGAACAAGACTGCTGGTCAGATAGAATTACTTCTCAGTTAGAGCCGTGGATCAGTGGAACAGGCTCCCACATGTGGTAGATGCCAAGACCGTCACACAGTTTAAGGCCAGACTCGACAAGCACTGGGGCGGGTATTTGCGCAGTTCTCACGGGTGATGCAGTCGCGACTGGCGAAGTCATTTACTAGTTTGACTCGGCTAACTTCTGCACTTCGCGTAGGGGATCAGCCAGGGCTAGTTTTGCATGGCAAACATCCCTGGCTTGTGAGGATGCCCTCTAGGCTATACGTACATCAGTAAAAACGTCAAAAAGTGTACAATTGACTAGTTGAGGTTTCAGTTTTGGTCAACAATTTATTTTCATTGATTCATTTCAAATTTGACATGTGGATCAAGGGCGTACCCAGGATTGACAGGGGCGTACCACAGGATTGACATGTTGGACGGTTTCCAAACGGGTATTACCAGTGGCAGTGGCGCGGAAACAAAATTCATATTGGGGGGGGGGGCTACCGGAGCTTCAGCACCACTAATAAATTTTCTTCACCGCCGCTCCGTCGCATATCTTCACATTTTCCTTAAAGGAAATAAAAATAAGGCATTAGCTAAAATCCTTTTTCCATGTGTACACACAGTTTAACCTTGTATGTAACATTTGACAACACTAAAAAAATACATTTGTAGCATAAATTCGATTTTAAACCCGTCTGTGTAGCGATTCCCGCGGAAAATAAAATTTAATGAGCTAGGCGATCACGTGGTATCGGGACGTCACTTATGACCCACACTCGCATCAGGCCGACCCTTTCCATGCATTCAGAGCATGTTTACAAGTATAGCTTTTGGGTCGAAACGAGCGTCAGAATTAGTTATTGTGCAATATTCCGATGAAATACAAACACTAGTCATCATAGAGGAACAAGCAGTTATCTTACCGTTCCACATGAATCGAACTTTATTCAAAACAATGAATGCGAATGTGCCTACAACTAAGTCGACTAGATTTCGCCGAGCTTGGGCTCGTTTTCCGAATAATTATATCGAATGCAACCAACGAGAGATAATCTACACCAATAAACATACATAGCAAACATATATCGTATCCAGCTACAGAAAGTAACGTGTATAATCTCATAATATCACTAGAATATCGATGTACGAAGGATGAGTTGTTCAATTCATCATAACAACTTAAATCAGGCTGTGAATTTCAATCGGTCATGTTAGCTCGGTTGGTAAAGGCGTTGGTTTCTTAGTGTTTATTTTGCAATCGGGCGACGCCGGTTCAAACCCCACACCAAACCATTGATTTTTTTACACTTTTTTGGTTTATGTTTTCACGAAGTAATATAAACCAAATCATTGTTATACTATGATGCGCTGTTTATAAATATTTTGGTAGTAATTATTTATTCGCCACAAAAATGAAAATATGGGAATTATATAACGATTTTTCTAAATTTTATTCATCCAAACAAATATAATGTAATGGATATATAATTTATTAATTGTATATATATTGTACGGAAATATATTGTAATCATATATGTGAAAACAAATGGTGATCTGTGTGGATAAATAAAATTTTGAAACATCGCGTTATATATAATTACCATATTTTAATTTTTGTTATGATACAACTCCTTCATACATCGATATTCTAGTGATATTATGAGATTATATACGTTATGAGATTATATACGTTACTTTCTGTAGCTGGATACGATATATGTTTGCTATGTATGTTTATTGGTGTAGATTATCTCTCGTTGGTTGCATTCGATATAATTATTCGGAAAACGAGCCCAAACCTTGCTCGGCGAAACCTAGTCGACTTGTAGGCACATTCGCATTCATTGCTTGTTCCTCTATGATGATTAGTGTTTGTATTTCATCGGAATATTGCACAATAACTCATTCTGACGCTCGTTTCGACCCAAAAGCTATACTTGTAAACATGCTCTGAATGCATGGAAAGGGTCGGCCTGATGCGAGTGTGGGTCATAAGTGACGTCACATCTCGGCATCCCGAAAAGCGCGCCAAAAATATGCATATTCGAAAATGTCCGGATGTACAGCATTAAATGTGGAATTTCTAATTCATTAATTTTTTTGGCTTGGTGGACATGGAAATAGATAGCAGGATGTAATATAACATGAATTCAAGCCATATATGTTTTTATTCCCTTTAAATTCACCTTGTGGCTGTCTCGGTTGGCTCGACTAGCTGTGACTATGGGTATTACCGTCATCCGTCCGTGTATGCTCATGTACATTGCCATACTTATGATCATTATATACAGCTTTGCAGAAATTTGGAGGGGTTTCCGGGCAAACAAAAAATCCCCCCTGGGTACGCCCCTGCTGTACGTTACCGGATCATCCAATAGTGAGGAATTTTGGGGGGTTCCGGGCAACCAAAAGCCCCCCTGGGTACGCCACTATGGATAGAAGTAGTATTGATCGAAGTAGTATATTGAAAAAAATATTGAATTTTATTCAACATAGACAAGATGCAGCCATACATAACATAATAAATGAACCAAACATAGCATCTGTATGCTGTGGATACCTAAAAATCAAATCATTTTTATACTATAATGTACTGTTTGTAAATATTGTTTTATTTTTGTAGTAATAATTTATTCGCCACAAAAATGAAAATATGGTAATTATATATAACGATGTTTCTAACTTTTATTTATCAAGACAAATATAATGTAATGGATGTATAATTTATATTATATATTTATATATATATATTTGTACGATAATATTAAGTTGTCTTTGTAATTATAATGTGAAAACAAATTGTGATTTGTGTGGATAAATAAAATTTATAAACATCGTTATATATAATTACCATATTTTCATTTTTGTGTCGAATAAATAATTACAAAAAAATTACAAAAATTGCAAACAGTGCACCATATAGTATAAAAATGATTTGGTTTTTATTACTTGGTGAAAACATAAACAAAAAAGTGTAAAAAAACAATGGTTTGGCGTGGGGTTTGAACCGGCGTCGCCCGATTGTCATATAACTAAGCCATATGCCTGGAAATAGTCTGCTGCCCATAGTCTAACCATAGTATAAGCCTAGCCCTTTGCCATAGTCTAGGTTATGCTTTGGTATAGACAGCCACAAGTAAAGCCAATTAAAATTTTAGATGTAACTATTAAACAATTTTGATTTTCAAATTAATGGTTTGCAATAATTTTTTTGGTAGTTATAATGATGCAATATACTTTACTTGGTTTTGATTTACATGGTTTTTATGTTTCATAAAGAACTGATGGTATTTACTTATTTACTTGCAGGTGTGGATGTAAGCTAAATGGCGGCAACCCATGCTACTCCCAGTTTCCACCGCAGGAAATGGTGTCGAAACGGCTGGACATGATAGAAATGATTCCACGTAAGTGTTTCAATACATTGATGCTGATGATAAATAAGCATTATGGTGCTGTGTGTGATTACCGATCCAAGACACTGCATTAGTGGATCTGCATGATTATAATCCCATAACATTTGCAGTTCTTAAATTGTCAAAAATTCCACCTTATGGCTTAATCAGTACATCGTCTTGCACAAAAGTAACGCTAATGTCAGTATGGGACTTTGATTCATTATGATTAAGTTTGAATTACATTTTTTTATAATTGTGTGGGCAAGGAAGCAAGTAGTGCACAATTTCTTCATACATAATGTTTTGACTGTTAACTATTACTAGTAATAAATTTTATTGTAAAGTGGTGATTATGCTAGATTTTGTTTTGTGCATTGTCAGGTGATCAGATGCTGGTTCTTCTCGGCAAACTGTCATGCGGGATGAACTTCTCTGAGAAAACATGCTCAAGTCATTGATCGGAAGCGTCTCAGAAGATGCGAGTGCGCCCGAGGACTACGTACACAGTTGAGAGTCGCCACGTGTGTGTCAACACATTCAAGTTCCTGCATGCGTAAGTCATTGTTGTCATGTCAATGTTTCTGTTGTACGTTTACGCATTAATAACTGCCTAACCGGGTAAACTTAATAATAATGTTATTATAACTTTATGATAATAATATTTTTATGATATCCAATTTGTGATTATACGCCTTGTATGTCAACCTAATGCAAGGGAATATCTGTAAATTTCAGCACAGTCATCAACATACTGATGATGGCATGATTATTAGCAGAATTGTCTAACTAATATTTAACATCGTTCAAAGACTGATGTGAAACTGTCAGTGTTGAAGTCAATACAATGCTGTTTGTGAGCATGACTGTTGTACTCTACTTACATCTGGAATAACTTTATTGCATGTTTATAGCATCAGCAATGACCGACTCACTGCACTGCTGAAGTGGTACCGTGACAATGGCCTGCAGCCCAAGGAGAAGCGCAATGCTGGGCGCGATAACAACCTAAGGGCTTACAGTTTCGATGACGCTAAGAGAACCGTTACGTTCATATCGAACTACGCAGACGACCACGCTCTGGTTCTGCCTGGACGAGTGCCTGGCTACAAGCGGGATGACATCAGGCTGATGCCATCGTCAGAGACGAAGGTGAAAGTGTACACAGCCTACAACACAGCTATGCAGAATTTAGGTATGTAATAATATACTGATTATTACAAGATTTCACTGAAATGCTCACCTCTTCATTGATGCTTTGTATTATTATCATTCATTTATAATAATTAATTATAATCATTACTGAAATGTAATTTTATGCAGATTGCATTGAAAAGTAAAAAAATATGTTTTAAAAAGTGTAATATTATATAACTGATAATTATATATTTTTTTATTTTAAGAAAGTTCATGAAAAAAATTGTGCTTTTATTTAAAATATTACAAAATGTTTTGTACTTACTGCTAGTCATGCCCTAGTATTGTGTATTCTATTAAATACTTTTTTTGGGTATGTATATTTCAGGCCATCGCATCATGAGCGAAACTGGTTTTCGTAAGACATGGAAGGCCCTGCTGCCATTCATCGTGACAGCCCGGCCGATGACTGACCTCTGCTGGGTATGTCAGAAAAACAACATAGTCATCTACAGGAGCGCCAACCTGCCAGAAGCGGACAAAAGCGAGCGTCTCCGTCAACAGGAACGACACCTCCTGGTAGTACAGCAGGAGCGTTCGCTGTACAACGAGATGGTTGTCCGCGCGAAGGACGTCTGCCGCCAGCTGGGAATTGGTGAGTTGACTGCTAGCCCTCCCTGTAGCCGTCAGATTGAGATGCACTACAGCTTTGACTATGCGCAGCAAGTCCACCTGCCTAGTGACCCACTCCAGCCAGGGCCAATCTACTTTCTGGTTCCACGGAAAGTTGGATTGTTTGGCATCTGCTGTGAGGGGGTCCCTAAACAGGTGAACTTTCTGATTGACGAAGCCCATCTCATCTCGAAGGGGTCAAATGCGGTGATTTCGTATCTTCACTATTTTTTTGAGCATTTTGGCCTGGGTGAGACCGAAGCAAACCTTCACTGCGACAACTGCCCTGGACAAAACAAGAACCGTTTTGTCCTGTGGTACTGTGCGTGGAGGGTTTCCATCGGTCTCCACAAACGGATAAATCTGAATTTCCTGATAGTAGGACACACCAAATTTGCCCCTGATGGATGTTTTGGCCTTCTGAAGCAGGCATTCAGACGCCACGCAGTGTCATCGCTGGACCAGTTTCAGTCTGTGGTGAATGGGAGTGCTCGCGTCAACTCTGCCCAGCTGGTTGGAACAGAGAACGGCAGAAGCTACGTGCCAGTTGGGGACTGGCATGCCCACCTGAGCCCCTTCTTCAAGCCACTACCAGGGATCAAGGGGTATCAGCATTTCCGCTTTGATGCTGCGGAACCCGGGAAGGTGTTTGTAAGGGCAACGCTTGACTCGCCTGAGACAGCATTCACAGTGCTGACGAGAAATGCTAGTGCCTTGCCTGCCACCGCCCCTGTCGCTGTGCCAGCTCCCGGCATGAGTGAACAGAGACAGTGGTATCTATATGACACCATCAGGGAGTATGTGTCAGATGAACAGAAGGACATTCTGTGCCCTCTTCCAGGTGTCCCCAAGCCAGCAGCAGTTGCTACAACTGTGCCAGAACAGGGGAAGGGGAAGGGGAAGGGGAAGGGGAAGGGAAAGAGCATTGGTGGGCCAACACCACCAAAGCGTGCTCGGTAGGGTGTGAACAATGCTGGAACATAACTCGGCAATAACATTACATTTTGAGCGCTATATAAGTCAATAATAACAACTTACCTTTGTTTACCATAACACATAATGTTTGCCAAATGCTATACTTGTACAGCTGTTTTCACTTTTTATTCCATGTACAATCTGAAATTATTTTACCACTTGCAGCAGCAGCTTTTTACTTCTAGTGCGCAATTATACCATAACATGCATGGTATGTGAACCAAATTTGAATGTTTATGCAATCAGTATTTCTATACATTCTATGTACATAAACACTGAAAAATCTTAACAGCCGTTTTGTTTTCACACCCGTGTTCAATGTGTCACATGTTAATTTTTGCTGCATCATATTTTTCTACTATGATGTAGTTGTATCATAATGTAGATAGACTTATTAATGCATGCCAAATTATGAGTGTCACACAATCTGTATTTCTATGTACATAAACAATGCAAAACCGAAACCACGGTTTTCTTACTTAATCTTGTACCCCTACCATGTAGTGTCGCATACCTTTGATATTTTTGCAGCAGCAGCTTTTTACTTCTAGTGTGCTGTTGTAACATAAATTTCAATGTTGCCTGATCAGTATTTCTATGCTTTCAGTGTCAATAAACAATGAAAGTGTTAAACAGTCGTTTTCTCTGTTTTTACCCCATACCATGCCCCTACCATGAACAATGTGTTATTACGTTGTTTAGTTTTGAAACAGCAAATTTTTACTTCTACAATGTAATTACACAGTAACATACATGGTGTGTGCCAAATTGGAATGTCTTACAAACATTATATCCATCTGTGCCATGCAAATGGAGTATGCAAAACTTTAACAGCCGTTTTCTCCATTTTTACCCCTAGTGTATACAAAGTGGCATAACTTCGCCAGTTTTTGGAGTAGCATCTTAATTTTTAGAACACTGTAAAGCTGGATGGCTTCCCTTTCCAAAAATATACAAAAATGCATGTCAAAATTTCCCTACTTATCACTGGTTTGGTCAGCCGGGGTCACATATATATTTATATATATATATTTGTACGATAATATTAAGTTGTCTTTGTAATTATAATGTGAAAACAAATTGTGATTTGTGTGGATAAATAAAATTTATAAACATCGTTATATATAATTACCATATTTTCATTTGTGTCGAATAAATAATTACAAAAAAATTGCAAACAGTGCACCATAGTATAAAAATGATTTGGTTTTTATTACTTGGTGAAAACATAAACAAAAAAGTGTCAAGAAAATCAATGGTTTGGTGTCTGGCTTGAACCGGCATCTCCCGATTATAAAATAAATGACACGAAACCAACGCGTCTACTAACTGAGCTACTGAGATTGACGGATATTCACTGACTGATTTAAGTTGTTAAGATAAATTGTACCAACTCCTCCTTCATATATCGATATTATATAGTGATAATATTATTATGAGATTATACAACGTTACTTTCTGTAGCTGGATACAATATATGTTTGCTATATGTTAATTTATTGGTGTAGAATATTTCCGGTGGGTTGCAATCGATATAATTATTCTGAAAACGAGCCGAAACTCGACGAAACCTGGTCGACTTGTAGGCCCATTCGCATTCATTGTTCTGAATAAAATTAGATTCATAACTCATTCTGACGTTCGTTTCGACCCAAAAGCTATTCTTGTAAACATGCTTTGAATGCATGGAAAGGGTCGGCCTGATGCGTGTATATGTAATATGTGACGTCACATCTCGGCATCCCAAAAAGCGCGCCAAAAATATGCATATTCGAAAATGCCCGGATGCACAGTATAAAATGTGGAATTTCTAATTTATTGAATTTTTTTATTTTATGGTTTGGTGGACATGAAATATATAGCAGGATGTAATATAATATGAATCCAAGCAATAGGGGTTTTTATTCCCTTTAAATCTATAAATACTGCCATTGAATACTGTGAGTTATTCATAGCCGTTGTAATTTCTTCTACAAGTTCCAGCCATTAATGTTGAGTGTTTTTTTTATATGTAACCGGCAGGGTTACTGACGAATTAGTTAATTATTTACTTCTATTATTCCAAAACTCCAAGTACTCTTTTTGTTCTCATTACTTTTAATGTGTTAAGTCTGTAGACCCCATTTCACCAGTGTAACATAAATGGCCTGGAAAAGCCTATAAGTCAGCTTCCCCAGCGGTGTCAGTTTCCCCAGCGGTCACCAAGTGAGGGTCATACCCCGGTCACTAAGCCAGGATTAATTAAGAGACGCCATCACAGAGTTTCCGAGAGAAGCTGGACAGACATAGCGCTCCAGTGTTTTTCCACGAGGTTTCGTGTTTTAACAGAAAGAAAAACACAAATGAAGATGTAAGACAGTGCATGGTGTGATTGCACTGATCAGTGCTCAGGCGCTGTGTTAGACTGCAGTTCCCAGTTGGGGTTTTAGTTTTATTTTGTATTTTAGATTATTAACACAATAAATGATAGTCATCATTTAACCATGTTGTGTCTTAATGGTAAATCCCCCGCTACATATAAATCCATATTGACCATTGTACAGTATTTGTTTAACATTAAAAAAAGACTGAGTCTACTATGAACTGTCCTTTCTAGTATTTTTTTTAACTGAGGTAATACTGATACCGGCCTGTAGTTTGATAACTCGTGTGCATCACCAGTTTTGAATATAGGGATAACACGAGCAATTTTCAAGTTATCATGAAAAAGTCCCTTTTGTAGCGAATTGTTGAATATGTGCTTTAAAGGTTTAAGAATATGGTATAACCAGCTTAACTAGGCACATGTCAATATCATCATTATCTTTTGTTGAGTTTTTTGTTTTTAGCATTATTTACTAGTGATAATATCTCATCATTGGTAACAGGGTTAAGAAATAATGTTTCCTCTATCTTTTTTATTCCGATAATGGTTAAAGTTAGTGCTGCATTTAGGTATTATATTCTTAGCTAGTGCTGAACCTATATTTTTAAAAACATTATTAAAACCATTTGCGATATTCTTTCTGCCACTGATTTTATTTGTGTTATCTTTAAACTGAGTAGGGTATTCAGATCCTTTTTTCTTTTTATTAATTAGAGTATTTAAAATTCTCCAAGTTTCTTTTATGTTCTTCTTGATTAATTCTAGAAGATCGGAGTAGTGTTGTTTTTTCTGTATGTCTTAATATGGCTTTCAGTTTATTTTATATTTCTAGTATTTTTCCTGTTTCGTATACGTTCTGTTTTTAAAGAATTGTCTATATAATAGTTTTTTCTTACATGCATTTTTAAAGAATTTGTCATCCATGGTTTATCCTGTGTCTTTTTTGTGTGTGTGTTTTATGTGTATGGCTACTGACGGGACGATTTATGTTATACAACTTTGTAAACAAGTTTATAAATTTATTATAAGTAATGTTGACATCTTCATCTGTCACTATTTCATACCAATTAGGGTTAAGGTTAGGTTGAAGCAACCTCGCAAGCCAGGGCAGTTTGCCATGCAAAACTAGCCGAGTCAAACTAGTAACTGACATCGCCAGTCGCGACTGCGTCACCCGTGAGAACAGCGCAAATGCCCTTCCCAATTTGAAGACTTCTTGGAATCCCAATATAATGACCCGTTCGCCCATTAGCACTAGCAGCTAAACGGTATTGTGTATTCGAATAATTGCTTCTACTTCCTAAACATTACATGTGACACGAACCACGGTTGGTTGAAATTAGTTTTATTATGACCACCTAACTAGAGAGCGATTTCATAGGCTGAGCTTAAATTCAGAGTTTCGCAAAGCGATCAGCCAGGGGGTACTGCTGGCTGGGCTGAAGGTACTTTTGACAATATTTATATAAGGTGTTTACATGCATTTGTAGGTGGAGCGGTAGCAGGAGCCTCTCTGTTAGACTACTACATCTGAACGTGTAGGGTCTGCGTCGAATAGAACCATATATACAACAAATTGTTTCTTTAGGGTGGGTGAATGTATTGTATACTTGCCAACTTTCCTGTAATTTTCGGAAGTCTACTGGACGGTGTCCCGGAATACAGTCAATTCCCCAGGATTTTATCTGAAAATCCCCAACAGCACCCCCTCTCCCGGGATACGTGCTGAGACGTGTTGAATCGCTGAATTTCCAGCGAGAACTCTCCAACAGCATACACTCACACACACGCACACACGCCCACACCCACACACCCCCGTCTCCCGATTATGTTAAGATTCGCGACAGCGCAAAACGGGAACTGTACTGAACCGCTGTCTGGTATATGAATGCGTAGGTATGTTGGTTTTGCGGGCCACTGGTAGCTGAATTTCGTTGTCTATGTGATCAATATACCACGTGATGCGTTTATATCGAAGGGCATACATCATTCTTTATCCCATAACATATATTTTAATTTATGCGCATCATTTGTTAGTCTACAAACTCTAAGCTGTGAATCGCACATATACCACAGCAAATGTATAAAGGTCGGATTTCTCGTTTCCACACTTTTCATGGTACCATTGGCGATACAATGGACATTGCAGCCAATCTTCTGTTGGTGGCGTGGTATAGAGCTCACTTCAATAGATGCACCTGTATTCTTCATTCGTAGGGGTCGCAACAACTTTACGCACGTGCTTGCCAGTGGTTCGTTCTTTGCCCTTGTGCATTTCGCGCTTGTTGGATTTCTTGCATGTCTACTTATTGGCTTGCCTCTCAAGCTTCTCGTTCAGTTGCTGATGCTTTTCTCGCAGATTATCCTTGTATGGCGATGACGTGAGATGTTCTGCAGACTGGGAGCGTCGTTTACCCAGCCGGGGCCCAGCCTTGGGGAGTGGTGATATGCCGTGAACGAACGTGTTTATAGGCGTCATTGGTATAGTGCGGCCAGTCGATGCGGAGGCTCGCGCGTTCGGAGAGGTTAGTCGCTTCAACATGGGCGCTGCTCGGAAGAGGCTCAGACGCGACAACTTCATTAGGAGCAGTTACCGTCGGTGGGGCGCTGCTTGCTGGGGCTGCCTGTTCGCTATCCGTCATCAACGATGGCGCAAAATCTGCATCTCTAAACATTGCATGGTTGAATGGCCACAGTTCACAACTGGAGAACCCTGACACGGCTTTGTCGATCGTGCAAGCCCTTGTGTACGCTGCTCCAAGGAGGGCTGCGATGTTATAGAAGGTGATTCGTTTTCCAGCGTTACTAGTCATCCAATAGTCGCATGCCTGTCTGTAGTACTCCTTGAGCGGTCCGAAGTAGCATTTGTCGAGCGGCTGGAGTCGATGAGTAGTGTGCGGTGGAAAGGAGATGAGCTCGACGCCATTCGCCCTGGCGAGTTCCACTGCTTCGAGCGACTTGTGGCTGATGTGTCCGTCAACAAAGAGTACGACCTTTTTGGCAGGCGTCGGTTTGACCGCATCGGCAAAGTGATTCAACCACTGCGCGAAGACTTTGCTGTCTGTCCAGCCACTGTCTTCACCACTCCCACTGTACCAGGTGGACAGCCAACGAGCAAGTGCTACTTCATTTTCTTCCTCGGGTAGATCATAAATGGTGCGAGATAACGCCCACTTGCACTCATGCGGCATATGATAGTGACCGTTTTCCCCTTTTCGCCACTCGTCACTTTTCCAATCTGTTTCTTATCCTTTTTCGCGACGATTCTCCCAGGTTTGTGCACAACCGCTAAGCCGCTCTCGTCCATATTCCAGATTCTGTCACCATCTATTGGCCCAATGCTCTCAAGAAGCGACCTCCATATCTCTAAAAAATTATCGACTTGTGCCTTATTGAATCCCACTGCCCGATTTATACTCGTCACTTCCGGTTTCCTAATAGAGTGTTCCGTTTCTGGCAAGAAATCCAGCTAGCCAGTATCGACCAGCCATCTTTTTGGTTTGATCAAAGGGGTGTGCGACGCCTTTGTACTCAGCCACTTGGAAGGCCATTTGTCGGAGTTCGGTAGTTGTTAACCCGTAGAACGTTTGCTGCATGTCCATTGCATGGTTGGCGATAATATCTTCAATGTCGGTGTCTAGGATCTGGCGAAATCTCCCTAGAAGTTGCCGACCTGGCGTTCGAACCTGTAAGAAAGAGCCGAATTTGTATGGATAACTTCACATAAGCCTTTTTATAAAGTTTGAAACAACACAGTAATACGGTAATATGGTAATACCACACCATGGCAATTAAAATTAAGCTGTGTGGTGTTTTTTTTTTTAAATTACTTGTAATATTATTCGAACGCATAAAACATTGACCGAGTTGCAACCTATTTTATTGCAATAGTAATAATTATTGTAATTATGACTACTGAATTATAAAAATCTAATTTTCAGACAATTTTTGATAAATTACATAAAAATTACCTGGCCGTATGGTGTCGTTGAAGAGTTCGCCTGGGGATTCCGTATTGCCGTTCAACGCTTCTATATGATTCGCCATGTTGAAGAGCAAAGAGGGCCTCCTGTAAATCTGCTCCTGTAAATCTCCATATTTCCGCTGTTGTTGATCACGTCCCATCTGAAATAAACAGTGGTTGTATAGTTTCAATTTCGGGAAATTACATCAATCATCGCAATATGGTATCTGAATCCGCAAGAAAATTGTAAGTAAACTGGTTTAACATACGAAAATTAATTAAAGTAGTCTATCCTAAATTGTGTCACATTCGCGGGTCCGCAAAACGCACCGGTTGTGAACCGTGACTGTAGTACAGTGCGTATTAGTCCAATTTGTTTCTAGAACGCGAGAAATACATCATATTTTCATAATAAATGAATTAATTTATGATATACACGAACAAGTTTAATGTCCCCAAACCACACCTGCAATTGTATGAGTTTTGCTGCTGTGCGCTTTGGAGACATGGGGGAGGTGCGCTTTGTGGAAAACTGTTAGTGACACTAAATCGGCCATTAGAAAAATTGTATTTATAAACGAAATTCATAGTATTCGCGTATGGTTCGGTCATACAATTGAACTACTGACAGTGTCATCGTAAGCAGTAATCATTATCATTTGGCGCACTGACAAGCCTTCCACTAAATGCACAAAATAAGGTAAAAAGTGTCATAAAACTCACCGAACGTCGTGTCGTGTCAAGGCGATCGCGAATGTGCTAATTTTTTCTGCGCATGCATCAAATAGCGACATCTATCGAATGTGACAAGCAACGCCTGCATTGTGCTGGTTCAATCCGCTAGGGTAGGGATGGGGCGCTTTGGAGAGGGGGTGCGCGTTAGGGACTTTCCCCTACAGCTAAGAATGACGTGGCATCCTTTCTACGTACTTGATACATTTAAGTAATAGGACAAAAATAACTACAGCTAATTCAGGATGCATTGCGAGGATCTTGGGGGTCACGTACACGCATATGATTGCCTTCCCCCATAAACGCTGGGCAGCTCGGTTAGTTGTTCAATAATACATCATTAAATCATATTCTTAAAAAGGCCCAACATAAGTTGTGTTTGAATCATATTGATATTTAGAATACCCTCTTATATTCAATAGGCGGCAGCGGTCACCGGCCCAGGTCCAGAAGTTCGAAGAAGATGACAAGGAAGATTATTTTTGTAACTGCCACGGATACCCATATATAATCGGTGCAGTATAGTGCTAACCCATACTTTAAAAAAATGAGTTCTAGATGCACAAACATACAGTGCTAATTAAGCCACATATAGATCTACAAATCCACAAAGTTAGAAGTACAAAGTATACTACAGAGGGTGCCACAATACTTACATATTCTTACCTCTAAGCATAGGCAATGAAGCCTTAAAAACTAAAACACGATTATCTCGGAATCAACATGTTGTGGATTAGCACTATACTGCACCGACCCCCTTAATTGTTTCATTGTTCTATATTTTCAGAACGTTCCCAGAACGTCAAGAAAACTCTACAAAAATGTTCTGCTAACGTTACGCAATAACGTTATGCAAAACGTACTCAGAACGTTAAGAAAACTTTCCAAAACGTTATTCTAACTTTACCACTAACGTTATCGTAACATAGTAATAACGTTCAGGGAACCTGTGTTTGTTAGCTGGGTAGAAATTAAGTATAGCTAATTCAGGGTGTGACACAGGTATGTGTGTCTAGTATCGTAGTGTAGTGAGTAGTTTGTAGTGCATGCGCTTCACACTCTCGCTTTCAGCTGCGACCGCCAGCTAGCCCTCTAACGGGGTGAAAAGGGACACGAGTGCACACAAATTAAGCCTCCCCTGCTGGTACATAGCCTCTCCATAGACAAGACTCTAGCATGACCTCCTTGTGGTACACTACGGTAATTGGGCACCTTACGGCCCCAGGCTAGTATGTTAGGGATCTAGGAAAAGGACAACTCTGATTCCAAACCTGGGTAGACCCAGCTGATTAGCCTTGGCAGGCAGTGGGACTAGGAGAAGGAAAACTCTGATTTCAAAACCATATAGGCTTAGCAGTGGACATGTCCAGTGGACCTGTACGGGATGGAATAAGACGCTCCCGCCCCCTCGAGTCTACCATCTATGGGTAAAATACGGTGATACTTGCACGACATCACAGGGCGGATGTCTTCCTCGACGAAGTCAACGGCCAGGGCGGAAGGGCTCCATCTTCTGGTGGATATCGGCTGTGGTCAACCAGCCTGGAGAGGGGTGGGCTCCGCTAGGTAGCAAATCTGCCCAAGACATACCATGATCATGAAAACCAGTTCAAATCACATACCGGATCGGTCGCAGCCCGGGTCAACAATGACCGCGCCTTCCGCCGTACACCAGGACGGAGGTGATAAGTATGCTACTGGTGCCCCTACCAAGAAGATCCGTGGAAGAGACAATATCGCCATCGGCACATGGAACGTCAGGACACTGAGAGCTGCAGGGAAACTGAAAGAACTCATACATGAGATGGAGAGATACCGACGGAAACTGCTTAATTTGGACTGTCTGAGATGCGTTGGAAAAACTTTGACGAAACATCAACCGAAGAAGGACACAAGGTCTACTTCAGTGGCAAGAAGGACAAACGTACGAACATGGCGTTGGGTTTCTTGTACACAAAGACAACTTGAACACTGTCATGGGTTGTCGCCCCGTCTCCAGCAGGCTCATCACCATCCGCCCGAGAGTAACTCCCTTCAACATCACAGTCATGCAAGTTTACGCCCCAACATCTGACTACGATGACAGTGAGGTGGAAGATTTATATGGCCAACTGCAAGACATCATTAAGGAAACTCCAAAGAAAGACAATCTAATTGTACTAAGAGATTGGAATGCAAAAGTAGGAGAGGATGCGCAAACCTACTGGCAAGACACTAAAGTCTTGCGGACATTTCTGCAATGCTGAAACAAATGAGAGTTTGCAACATACACTGAACTAATACTGGCTAACACATTTGGTCCACACAAACCATCCAGAAGATGGACCTGGCATAGCCCAGACGGAAAACATCACAGTCAGATCGATTACATCTTGATAAAACGGCGCTTTCGCACAGGCGTGAACATTGCCAGGACACGAAGCTTTCCAGGAGCAGATGTCGGAAGCGATCATGACTTGTTGATGACAACCTTCCACATTCGCCTGAAGAGGGTCAGCAAACCAAATCACACAAGAATCAAATTTAACATCGAGAAACTTAAGGATCCTGATGTAGCAGAAACATTCAAAGCAATGATAGGTGGGACATTTGCATATCCCTTACCACCCTGGATGACAAAGACATTGACTTGAACTTGCTAACCAACACCTTCAACAAAATAGTGACAGACGCAGCCAACGAAATCCTCGGTAAACGTCGTCGGACAAAGAAACCGTGGGTCATTGCAGACATCCTTGATCTCTGTGACAAAAGAAGAGAATTGAAGAAGAGAAAATGTGATCCTGAAGGAGCAGCAAAATACACAGAAGTCAACAGGAAGATCAGACAAGGTACGAGAAGACCAAAAGAGGAGTGGATAACAGAACAATGTTGCGAAATGGAAGACAGTCTGAGCAAGAACAACAGCAAGAAAGCCTACCAAGTTGTGAAAGACCTGACACCAGTGAAGAAAGGGATAACCACCACCATCCACTCCAAGACAAATCAGGGAAATGCCTTACAGAAGAACAACATGTTCAAAACCGATGGAGAGAATACTGCTCAGAACTGTACAACTACAATACCAACGGAGACCCAGAGGTACAAATTGTCCACAGACCACCGAAGAGGACGACTACCCCATTCTTCGTGGGGAAGTGGAAGCTGCAGTGAAATCTCAAAAAAAAAAAAAAGTCAGCTGGAATTGACAACATACCAGCAGAACTGGTTCAAGCTGGGGGAGAAGCCTTGATCATCATCCTCACAACAATGTGCAAAAATCTGGCAGACAGGAAAATGGCCCACCCCATGGACCCAGTCACTGATCATCACGCTTCTCAAGAAAGGCACCCTACTGCTGTGCCAAAATTATAGAACAATCAGCCTTATTAGTCACCCAAGCAAAGTCATGCTGAAGATCATACTTAACAGACTCAAACCCCAGGCAGAAAAGATCATCGCAGAAGAACAGGCCGGTTTTCGAACAGGACGGAGCACCAGTGAACGTATCTTCAACCTTAGAATTCTTCAACATCAGCAAAGCCTGTACGATGCCTTCATAGACTTCAAGAAGGCCTTTTATAGGATATGGCGCATGCGGCTCTATGGGCGACCATGAGGAACTACAACATTGACTCCAATCTTGTCCGAACCATTGAACACCTATATGACAAGGCCACCAGTGCAGTCATCTTCAACGGCAGCATACAGGAGACTGGTTTCGAACAACAGTGGGACTTCGATAAGGATGCCTACTATCACTAACCCTCTTAAACATCGTTCTGTATAGGATCATGAATGATGCCTTGGAAAACCATCAAGGCACTATCAGCATTGGAAGCAGGACAATCACCAACTTTCGCTTCTCTGATGATATCGACGGCCTAGCAGGAGAATAACAAGAACTTGTCAACTTGGTGGAGTGCCTGAACAAAACCTCTATAGCATACGGCATGGAGATCAGCGCCGAAAAGACCAAACTGATGACAAACAACACATAAGGCATCAACACAGAGGTCAAAGTTAACGGACGGAGACTTGAAACAGTAACAAGCTTCAAGTACTTGGGATCGATCATCACAGACGAGGGTTCCAAATCTGAGATACTTGCCAGGATTACACAGACAACAGCAGCACTTACAAGGTTGAAACTCATATGGAATGACAGTAATATCAATGTCAGTTCAAAAATTAGGCTGATGCGCTCCCTTGTCATGTCCATATTTCTATACGTTTGTGAAACATGGACCCTCTCAGCAGATCTACAGGAGAGGATACAAGCCATGGAAATGAGGTGCTTTCGGAAGATCTTGCGCATATCATACAAAGACAATGTTACTAACAAAGACATTCGAAACAAGATCAAACAAACCATCGGACCTTACGAAGGCCTTCTTACAACAGTAAAGAAGCGTAAACTGAAGTGGTACGGCCACATCTCACGATCATCTGGCCTTGCAAAGACCATCTTGCAAGGTACCGTGAGAGGGGGGAGAAGAAGAGGTAGACAGAAAAAGATATGGGAAGACAACATCAAAGAGTGCAAGAACGGGACTGGAGTTCGCCGACTCCCAGAGGGCTGTGGAGAACAGTGAAGCGTGGAGAGAGCTGGTTAAGAAGTCGCTAGTAGTGCCCCAACGATCCTTACGTGTTATGGGAAAAGTGAAGTGAATTCAGGTTGCATTGCGTATGTGTGTGCTCGCGCATGCGTGTGTGTGTGTGTGTGTGTTTGCGTGTGTTTGTGTGCGCGTGTGGATGTGCGCGTACGTATGTGCCTGTATACACTTTCGCGTGCGCGTTTGTGTGTGCACGTGTGTGTGCGTGCTAATTTGCATGTTATATTGTGTGATATGATTTAAAACATAATATACATTTTCATGAATCCTCATGTTATTTGTTCAGCTCACTGGTCCAACTTCCAGGCAGTCTCTGTGACACAGACAGCAATTTTAAAGGAGAAACAAAGCTTTATATGATAACCATATACGCTAAAACATTGTTGTAATTGAACATTCCCAGGGTGTTGTGGACATTCCTGACCCCAAAACTAGTAAGTCCTATAATAACTGGCACAGAAGATTCGGCCGATAGCTAGAACTCATGGATTATGGATGACGTGTTTTATGAGTACGAGTTGTCGCTATCCATTAGCCCACCTTCGTCCAGCGTGCCTTTCACTCGGTTTCACCGAAATAATGCAGCTTCCATTAACGACCAAGATCTGTACACGTTCTGTTGCCGGCTCTATTCTACTGCCGCAGACTTGCATTCAGTCGCCTGTCGATGGGCAACTCGATCACTCATGTAACTAATTGTCTATCAACGATTTGTTGAGAGCCTTGTTTCTAAGAGGCAAAACCGTTGCTGCCGGGATGTGGCAGGTAGCATTATCCAGTACCAGAGCTAACATTCTATCTCCCATGATCGTCCACCGATGATACATTGGACTGAAGTACTGCAAAAACGTATGCACACATGCACAAGGTAAAGCAGAAGCCAATATACGCCTGATCTAGTCTACGGAGAATGACAGGATCTTAGCTGCTTATGCAGACGACGTTACAGCCACTCAGTGGCCTAGAGGCAGAAAAAGCGAACCGGAGATGGGGAACACATGTGGTATAACCACAGTTTATAACCAGAAAGAGGTACGTTTCTTGGCCGTTACTGAGCACGAATAATGTTTACACAGTAAGTACGTGATACTTGTGACGTAACCATTGTTTCAATTTTTTTACTATTTTCTAACACTGGCTTCAAATAGTTCAGAAGAGTTTTCAAATTTTCACGAACCCAGTCCTATTTTAGCATACTATTCTTGCTACCACACTTTGCTACCACTTGCCCTCCTCATGGGAAATGTTTTAAACATTTTATAACTCACTAATTTGTTGTCACACTACTAATCTTTTAAAAAACAAATGCAAAGAATACTATTTAATAGTTATGTAATTAATGAGTAGGTATTTTTGAAAAAGTGGCTGGTGTTAGGGTTATATTATTACTTTAACTTAATTTTTACGAACAGCCTGCCATGACTTGGACATGAGAATTAATTGTCTTATGTATCCTAGATGATGTCACATGCGTAAATTTATACTGTGTTAAACAGTAGTATATAGGTTTTGTATGTGTAACAGGGCAAGTACTTACACTTCTTGCCATTCTTAACAATTGCATACATCTGTAATTCTCTACTTTATTATATATGTTGTTGCTGTTGAAATAAAGATTCATTCATTCAGTCATTAAGTCCTAATACAACCTGTTGTACCACTACATATTCACGTAAAAAACCTTATGTGACAAGGCTTGTCCACCTCTCTAAATAATAGCTTCGGTATTTGTTTCTGTGTCCATTAATTATTATTAGCTGTCGAATATTTTCTTATGGTTTTTTATTGGTTTCTGCTTTCACACGCAATTCTTTGTAATTTTTTTATTGTTCATTGTCCATGCTTATGGATCATCCTACCTCCATATTTTATTTTTGTACAATTTCTATGATAGGTTCTTTCTACCAGTATATCTTCGTTGACCGTTTCTCGTGGTATCTGTGGTAATGTGGTTGTTAATAATGTCATCTATCTCATTGCAACATCTTGATGCTTTTCAGGAAGTTAATTAAGCGAATGTATCTCTTTCTAAATGTCAACTATATCCTCCTATTTATTTTTTACTTTCAGCAAACTCACAATAATTTTCTTACGATAATTAAAAATGTTCGTTTGTTGTGTTTTTTTGACGTCGTCTACTCATGGGTAAACTTCTTTTTTTTAATTTGGTTAATGCTGATTTCAAGTTAACACCAACCACAGTCCAATCACCTTCCAAGTCTTAAACGGAGGCAGTCTGTTCATCGTTTTTTAATTAACTAATTAATATAATATACTTAAGACAATACTAAATATGTAGAAAGTATACTGTCCGCCAAATTGTGTTTAGTAAGTTAGTAAGTAACAAAGTTTGCAATTTGTAAGGTACAATGCCGGGGCATGTTCAAATAGTAAACAAAATATTTAGTTTCAAAATAAGCTTATTTGGCAAAACGGCCAAGTTGGGCTGAGTTAACTGCAATGCATTAATTTTTAATGCACAACGATGTCGCATTTTCCCACGTTTAACACAACAAACATCCTGTTACAAATTACTACGCGCGGTAATTCCGGGTAGAAGAACTTTAATTTTATTATTTCGCTAGCCTGCCATATTATTAGCTAATCACTTACATAAAATCTGCGGAAAGGCATACAAACATACTTTAGTCCTATTGATCTTAAATACACACTGTAGTCTAAAACCTGGACATGTTACATCTACAATAATATATAGTGAATAGGCCTATATAAGTGGATGTGCCCGCGCTAACGTGACGTGGCCCCAGACCTTCAAGTGTTTATATTTTGACCATAAGTTTTGGTATTTTTGGTGAGACCCAGGGGTGCAATTGGAGGATTTTTGAGTGCTTGGAGTGTTTATATTTTGGCGTGCCTCGTGGGCGAAATTGGAGATTTTTGGAAAGCCTCAGGTGTTGGTATTTTGGTGAGCCTCAAGGGGGTGCAATTAGAGTGTTTTGCCCGCCCCAACATACACACACTGCCCTGTCGGGAACCGTTTCTCGTACATTAACTTTTTGTCGACATTCCTTGATTACCTCTTATCAACGTCAACGCCCGATCTAATGACGATCGTTATTCCGTTTTCTGAAATAATGATATCCGAAACGTAAAAAGTCCACAACCACAAGCATTCAATCGTTGCACCACGCATATTTATTATTAATTAGATTTAAGTCAATGGTTAGGTTTCTGACGAATAATTAATCGGATGTTTGTGCACCTTTCGCAAGTGAATAATTGCTGCTTCTTTTCATATTGTAATTATCATTGATGGAAATGTATAAAGTAATTCCTCAATGTCGCAATATTGTGTGCGTTAAATGTGAAGAGCAGCAACATAAGTGGTTTATAAAATGGCGCCCACGTCACCTTCATGTCGACGCCATTACGAACGTTAATGAAGATAGCGAGAACAATTTTACGACGCCGTGGGAGGTTAATGCACTACTGAACAAATGAAAATTCAAATGATTAATTAAATGGAAAAAACAAAGTTATTATGTGCCACAATTCGATTTTTCGCTCGTCTCATTTCAAATTATTCGTCCGCAAATGAAAACATGTTTAGTATCCACTAAGACATGCTTGCCCGATTACGTAATTGTTTGAATGTAGTGTTGGTAATATCACCAAACAAACTGTTAGTTTATTAAATTCTACTTGTAGAATCAATCAAAGTAATTATCAAAATTTTAATCCTCATGTAAATATTCGGTGTTCTTGTTTTTGTGTTGATGTTGCTGACATTCTTCTCTCTCAAAAATACGTTACTGACAAATTCAGTGGGTTGAAGATTAGATGTCAGCCTGGCCGTTAGCAAATTACCAGATATAACGATCAAATATTAGGACATCAAAGACCGGATTCGTATTGAGCCCAACCAGCTGAAGAAGCAGCTTTAACAAGAGCAAGTAAAATTAATCTATATAGTGTATTACGTGTAGCGACAAAATTTGGTTAGAACTCGGAGCTTTGGCGGGAGGACAAGGACAAGAAAAAACCGCCAGTATTTTATTGACATAGTTGCAGGTATGTAAGTGTGTGTGCGTGTGTGCGTGTGTGCGTGTGTGTCTACAGTGACAAAATATCCAAAGGAAACCTCGAGAAGTTTGGATACGATGTTTCTCGCAACGATGTGAAACGTTTCTTTAAAAATCAGCTAAGCGCCTACTGTTTATTTTCGAGTGTATATCCTTTGTTGACATATATAATGATCCTGCACTAGGTATTGTAGCAAACAAGTATATTGTACTAGTCTCTAAATCTCCAGGAACCGGAGCACAGACGCGTAAAAAACGGCATTGCTGAAAGTGCCAGACGCTGTGCGAAGCACTATCCTTACTTGAAATATCGCTTCGTTGCACAGTGACCTTGTAATAATTACTATTAATTAATATTGTATTTACGTTTTCATAAATCACCACAATTATGGTCTAACTGCGAGTCTGAGTGTTACATTTCAGCACCAGAGAGTCCCTACGCCACACGCCATAGACGACATCGGTGGTTTCCGGGTGGACCGCGAGCATGCGCTGTATCAGTACGCACTGTTGTGTGTCACGCGATTGGCCGAGAAGTACATGTCAAACATGTTCCCGGATGTCCACACAAGTCTCGTCAAATTCGGTGAACGACAAATAGACTATCTAAACATGACCAACGAACTTTACAACGCCCTGAGCTTCCCAGAACGATCGCTAAAAAACAGCGAAGTGAATGCTACTGCCGACTGTCTCGCCAAAGAGGCGATCAGCGAATTGACCCTCTTCTACTTTGGCATGTGCAAAGAAGAACAAGAACATGAAGCGAAAGTGAAACCGGAAGCGGAAAAGAGACCGGAAACGGAAGAGAGACCGGAAGCTGAAGAGAGGTCTCAACCGGAAGTTGTCTATCAGCCGACGCAACGAAAGGATGTTCAGGACCAGGCCGAGTTTGAAATGTTCTACGACGATACGCTCAAGATGATCATAACAGACATAGAAAAGAAGAATGTCTGGCACGACGTCACCTTCTTCAGCAACCAGGCCAGTTACGTTACTGAACGTAAATGTGTTTACTCACTTAAAATTAACATATACAGCTTTGGTAGGAACGCGGTCATAATGTGTACGAGACGTCTAGACAGTACATGCAATACACATCGTCGAAATCGTTCACTTGTGTAAAACTGGGAGATTGTCCATCCTAACGCTACGCCTGCCCACCATAACTATATTTATGTTCGGTTGTTTGCTTTGAAAATGCACTATACACATCGTTTTAACGAAATTAATTCTTCCAAGTGGCATGGCGCTACACTCGGCTTACCTACGCATAAAGTGCGCAACAAATATCGGTACCAAATCAATTGTTCTTGTTACAGCGGTTCCATGACCTCTTGGAGCGGAAAGAGCCGGAGTTAGCCAAGTCACTCAGCACCGCACCTCGGGCGGAAGTGGCCATTTACTGACGACCCCGTGTCCAGCTGCAAGGCGACCGCAACACCAGTCGATCGAATATCAGCTGCGGTGGTGAATGGAAGGCGTGCAGGGAATCGTTTGCAAGTTTCTTGGAATTCCGAGAATGACATAACGTGCGGACACTGGAAACTTACTCTCCTGTTCCACTAAAAGTAACCGAACGTCCCTGACTAAAGACCGATTCAATTCTTTCCTTTGTGTGATCTTAAATTGTATGCAACTGCTCTAGATGTTAATTGTCTTTAATTTTCTAGCAAAGGCATGTGTCCGTCCTTTGCTATGCGAGGCTTTTGACAAGTGACCTGAATACTGATATAATTTTTTTTATTTACGTATTTCAAATAATTTATTTCACATTTATGCTTATAAAATTCTATGACATACAACTACCGCTGTGTAATTCATGTGTACAACTCGCCATACAACAAACATACTTTATGTAATCAGACAACACGCACAAGTACAATAGTTATATTTTATTGTATGTTATATAAAACTATAATGAACGTCAATAATATTGTGTTCATTAGTGTAAAAATATAACATAGCTTGTACAGCAGGTTATGTGTAAAAAGAGCACCAACATACGACATATAAACCCCTCGTAAACTATCACTGCTTAATCGTGAAGAATAAACAGTGACTGGTGCAAAGGCAGCCCCCGTCGTCAACAGTACGGTACAGCATATCAGACCCTTTGATAGATGTATCACAGCGTAGTAAAACGTGTCGTCTTAAAAGCTGGCTACCCCTGCGTGACGCAACAACAATATACAAAGCACCAGTGTATTCGCATCATCACGCATACAAGTAGCCCAAATCTCTGTGCGGGTGAAAACACGTGAACATGATCACCATGCGCGTCATCATGCATTTGACGTCACTCCAACAAATGCCTTGGTGGCATTGGAACAATGCGTCTCATCGGAATGTAGTATGTTGCAAATGCCGTTGATGCAATATCTAAACAAATCTTTTATAACATGTTGGTGTAAACAAACTACGAAATCAATCACAATCTAGACATACCTACCAACACGCAATAAAACACAACGTAGAGCTAAAGTGTGTTTACATACAATGGCGGACCTAGGTATTCCACATGTGTTCAGCTGTTATCGATCGTGTGCACCAATTTTGATTTGAAGGTCGCTACCCACGTGACCTTATTGCACTTGTTGTTAACGTCACAGGTTCGCAGTCTGAGGTCATCTGCATAACGTTTCTAAACAAATTCAATAAAAATAATGTTACAGTCAATCATACTAAATAAAACAACAATGTATTCCATTCCAATGTACATAAGAAAACCACTGTATTAAAACAACATAAAACCCTGCTTTGTCCATCAACGAACGTCAGTAGTCGCATGGATAAAAAACCTTACATATGCTAGTTACTTGGTTGTACACGCTGTTAATAACAAACTGCATTGTGCTCGATATTTGCATAAGTGCACCTTGGTGATATCATTATCAGATAAACACACAAACAAACATTATGTTTCAAAGTGAGCTATTCATCCGCCCCTAGCGGCCGAGCTGGGAGCTACCACCAGTTGGTCGTCAGCCCTGAGTCCAAACTCTGTCCAAGAACCCTGGAACATGGCAAAGTATCATAACCTGTTACATGCGATTCTAAAAAACAACAATATAGCAGAACTACACACCGGAATATATAGTGTTGTCATCGTTTTGCCAATAATGGTTACTGTTAACATATTAAGGTGACAAGAACATTACTCTCCAAGTATTGTGTGCCCATTTCAGATGTAGAATCAATCAGGAAGCAGTGCTCACTAAAACAGTAACAATTACAAACGAGCTAGGAGCGTAAATGTTGTAAGTTCAACTTTTGGTAAACTGGGTCTGACATGAGAGGATGAGTGTAGGAAAACTATATGCGTTAATTTTATTAAGTCACAAAGGATTTTACAAACATTGAAGCTACATTTCTAAATGTGCTGTCACGCATTCCAGTATAATAAATGGTGATAATTTATGTAACAACTAAAGCATACAGAAACCTGCAAAATACAGATGATTAGTAAGAACTTCGGATTGGTTACAGTAATTAAAAACTTACATAATAAACAGCGACGTCGTCCTTTCCGATGACGGAGGCAGCGAGTGCCATGAGACACGCGGCATGGCCGTTATAACACATCGTCGTCATTGGCTTGCTGAGGTCAATGCCAGCCTGCTCCAACACTGTCAGATCAAAGACGAACTTCAACATTTTATGAGCAACGACCAACTGCGCACTGCAGTTTAAAATAAAATATTACCAGTACTTAAAATGAGCATAAACGAATGCCTAGGCAAGTGTCAAAATGCTACCCACGATGAAATTATATACAACAATCTTTATGAATATAAATATTAAGAAAGTAAAGTAGTATATTATGACATATCAGTATAATATGAATTTTCAATATGATTTTCAGCTCGTAATACAATATATAATGCATTAACTATCGCTCATTATTACAGATAATACCGGTAACCTAGTGCACCGTGATTGGTTGGTGAACGCTCCTGTTTCAACAACAAATACGAGCACCAGGCTATGTGGAAGTATAAACAGTAGGTGAACACTACTTAATTACAAACAGTGTAATTATACCTCAACAAACTGTACAGATTTGTGAACAATAACGTTGCACATATTGCACGTTCTATAAATGTAATGCATACAATTTCTTCAAAATTGACCATTTATTTAATGATTTACAGCAGCATTGCTTTTGATTGATTCAATTGTGGAGAGTGGCAAATAGATCACTGCACTGGTGTGGCATTATGTATATATTTAGTCTTATACAATATAAAAAGCATGCCTTGTTCAAAGTCTAAAACTTCAAACCACAGCTTTCCTATGTAATTATCAGAGTCTAGCAGCACCACATACCAGGTACTTTAATGGTTATTACTACTTATTAACATCAATATCACAGCGCAAGAACACAACGTATTATGTGAATTGGATTATCTTGCCATTAATTCTTACAGATGGACATGTACCACAGGCTTGTAGAGACTAACAGTTTGACATACCTTTACGTATTTCTTCTGGTGAATACAGTACTTTCTCATCCTTGTTGACAATGTAGTCCTCCATTAGGTTGATTGCACCCGACATGTGGCCACCTTTCATCACGCTGGGAATTGGCAAACCGACTCCTTCAAATGCTTTCTTCGTTGCTTAAACAGAGTTGGCAAAAATAACCTACTATGTTGACAATAAACTCAGTTTTACTCATACATATTTTCAATGGTTTCAATGCAAGGAAATACAGTTTTGTTCACATAAAACAATATCTTCTCACTCACGATCACACAAGTGTATACTTCTATTATTGTTTTATTATTTATACGTATTGTTTCAGTTATCAATCCTGTTACTGGATCCACTTAGTTTCAAGATGAAAATATTGAGGATATTTCCAAATATGGGTATTAATAGCAGCTCCACCTGGTGTTGGTTCTTCTGCCTCGCCACGGAAGTGTTCCGGCTTCCTGCAGTCAATGATCTGTTCTGATTTTGATTTGATGATTTTGACGATGTCCTCGAAGTTACGCATCACAGATTTGTTGAACTTCACTGTGAAGTCTCCTTTCTAAAATGCACCATATAATTCATTTGTAAATAATGGTAAGTGACGGCTTTGACATGATTCATAGTAATATCTCTACAATATATATTAGCAGACATGTGTCATTGACAAGAAATGTAAAACTGAACGAGAAACAAAATATAAATTTTCAACACAAATATAAAAAAGAATATTAATTTATAAAATTGTCACACAAATATGCTGATTTCGACACTAAATTTATGACAATCAAACAAATGAAACCAGTTTTTAGGACAATCTAAATGAATAATATGTGATTGATTTTAAACTATAACTCAAATTAGCATTAAACAGTAACCTTAATTATACTACATATTGCTTCATTGCACTAGCCTGGCTCCAGTGGCTCCAGTGGTCGAGACCTGGGTTGGAGTTCAGTGTCACAGCTCTTATAAAAACATTTTTCTCTACGGCTATTATAATCAAATGATGTCAAGCGTTGCAATTTTTATTTATTTGTTTATATTACACAGTCATCAAAAGTCTACATTTACATAATGACCTTATCTAGCACCACACCTGTGCTGGTTGTTCATCCTTGTCAGTAACAACATCGTAGCCCTCGTCAAGCCATTTCGCGAGACCACCGTCCAGTACTGACACTTGGCTGTGGCCAAACGCCTGCCGGGAGAACAACAGTAATGGTCACTGCAACAATGACCACAATACAACAGTATTTGATACTGCAACAGCAAGAGGTCGTTCATGCCTATTTTATTTTCTTGTGCAACCCGTTTACATGTTAGCTCACATACACTCTCTATATTTTAGCGACAGCCATTTTTGGGCATGTAAATATAAAAATGTTATCATTTATCATACATATTCCCCCAGAGATAAGCCCAATGTGCTTTATGTTTGTGGCAGGAGGGACTGGATTAAGTTATCTTGCTTTTGAATGGAGGAATAACCAAAATTGCGATCTGTAATTTTTTGGAACCGCACTGCCATTATCCTATGAGACGACATCGGCCCAGTGTTGTATTCTTGAAGAAGTTGCTGCGCAATAGCGTATGCCAGCGTTCGCGTGAGAAAATAAGGCTAACAAAAAACTATTACAACATTGTGTAAATTGGTATTCTCGAACGATTTAGATTTTCCTTCAATAAAATACTTCATAACTAATTTGTAAGTTCACGAGTTTGGCTGCCGCCTACAAGATAGAAAATAATACCCTGGAGATGAGCAACCAAATATTTAAATCGCTTGATACACTCAGCACAAAAACGTTTACTAAACATTAAAAATTTGAACAAGTATCTAATTTCGTCTTTCATGCAATCTCGAAAGATTCATGAATGCACATGTTGTGTGTCACTTGATAATGCAATAATGTATATAGAATGCTATATATGCAAGTGACAAGATATAAATAAAGTTATAATAAAACACTGAATCATTTAACAGCTGCCTACCTACATGAAGTGTAAATGGGTCAATCTAATTTACATATAAAATATTATACAGATTAATCTGGTAATATATCACTCACATCCAGCTTATATGAACGAATTAATCTTTATTTCAAGTTTTCAACAACAAACATATGAAAATATAAATAGTGACAACATAAAAAATTATTATTGAAAACCGTGTTTTCTTAGGGCATAGAAAAAAAAATATTTATGACATGCAAGGCAACAAAACTCTAAGAGAAATGTCAGAATAAAGTTGACAACACACCCTGAATGTCCACCAAGTGCGGGCCGCTGCCACCATGCCTCCGCGGTCACACACCACCACGTGACTGTCGTTGTCAATGCCCAGCGACTGGATGTACTCAGTGAAGCATGCTGGCTCTGGGGGGTTGCGTGCCAGTGTCGACTGGGGCTTGACACACCTGTTGAGGTCAAAGAACAACGCACTGGGGATGTGCTTACTGCAACAGAAAAGACACAGACACATGTATCAACATTGTCTCTAAAGTAACTCCAATATGGTTAAAATAATGCATGGTGCTGTAACTGCAAATAGCACTTTACATATTAAAATGTGTACCAAATGTATTTCTACAAGCGGCAAATACAAAGACAAATTCATAATTTTTTTTAAAGTAAACGGTAAGTTCTTATACAGTGCAGTATCCAGTCCTTAGAACTGCCCAAAGCACTTTATACTTTACTCCCTGGCAGACCTCTTCAATCGAACACCATCTTGACTTTTCTGGGAAGCATTCAGCCATGCTGCATTTAATGCGCAAAGACTGTTCGTACACAAATATCCACCACTATCTATAGCCAGGTACTCATTCATACATATGAGTGAACTGGAGCAACGTGAAGTCAGCGAACTTGCCCAAGGTTTGACACGGCAGCACAGGATTTGAACGTGGGTTCTCTCGACTGAGTCCGTCGCTCTGGCACTGCGCCACAGCACTCCATATGGGTTTATATGAATGACTTTAAAGGAATAATTATATTAAAAAATGTCAGTTTCATGGCATTTATTTTTAAATGTGCACGCTGATTAGAAACTGATCATTATTTTTATTTTGCAGAGCATAATTTGTTTATTATTTATGATCAACAATTAACTCCAGTGCAGTACTCTTGAGGCGATCGCTCTCGCTCCCTACCGCTCGCGCTAATCACTCATCTAGGGAGCGATTTATCGCTCACGCTAATTGCCATTATCGCTCGCGTCACCAGACCTGTTGCATGTGGTGCCCTCTAGCGGCAAACTATACACACGTTTGTTTGAAAGAAAGTCTGTTCTTGTCACGTAAATTAGCATTGGCGCGCAGTTGCTGACGTTTCCAGGGCCATGACTTGGTGTTTGCTTATTGCTCAACTGGATTCTTGTGAGCCGGCCGTCATTTGATAGTCATAGATTATTAATCAGCTGCAATTTTTCACACCGGGTAGTGGTGAAATCGAAACCGTGTCATGCGGTGCCGACAGCTAGCGTCTGTCCCATAAACAAAACAACTTAATCATCAGCGCCGTTACACTGCTGTAATTTTCTGTAACATCATCTCTAGTTCTTCCTATCTCAAATGTTTTATCAGCATGCAACGTTTCAATCTGTGTCAACGCTTGGTGACCCAATCGCGTATTCTTGCGTAATTGATACCACTGTATGGCATGGTTAGCCTCGATTGCGTTTTGGCATGACTGGGCAGTGGCGTCACCAGATGGACAAACAAGAATGCCACCTAGCAGATAAAAAGTAATAAATCGCTCGCACTAAATTATTTGGCATATTTAGGCGTGCGATTAATCACCCACCTGGTTTTGTCAAATGTGAACCATTGTAACTTCCACCAAAACTAAACATAACAAATTGTATAACAAATAACTGAGACTACAAAAATTGCAACAACAAAAATTATTTGTGATCTTACCTAACATAGTCACCATGGCCACTCTTCAGTGGTGTCCATGTTGCATCGAGGAGTCGCAGGTTCTTTGCTGAGGCTGAGCCTATCTGATTCTTTAGCCACATCCGAGACACGAGTGACCCAGCTCGACTGACAGACATCTTGTGGCGTCTACCAACTGCTGATGTCCACAACCACAGGGAGAGAATTAATGAGTTTATTGCTAGACACAATAGGATTGCTGCATGAAAACGTCTCATTTCTGTTTGGTTACAACTTAATGTCTCGCATTCAGGGTTTTACCCTACATCAATCGATGTACATTATTTCGTAGTGCATAGCTGAATAGCCATGGGCATGGCCATGGCATAGCCATGCCCATAGCCTAGGCTTGGCTTGAACTAGATTAGTCGTTAGTAAATTATATATGATCGTCGGCACCAGGGCCTCACCCAGGATCAAATTTTTGCCTGTCCAAATTTTTTTAGACATGCTAAGAAGTGCGGTCGGGCTCGCGATTGAACATGTGATCAGATGCACGATAGGACACGCAACTATGAGTATATATATATATATATACAGTGTGTATATATATACACCAGCATGGTAAATTTTGGTAATCATACTTAGTGTGTCCAATCATAAAATAAACTAAAAGTAGTGTACATATTATCATTTATGAAGGCAAGGCAGAGAACATGGCTGAATGCACATCTCACGTGTGATCAGAAATGTAAGTAGCATTTTTTGTGTCAAATTATGCATTTTCTGTTTAAAAGTTAAAAAGAAGCCCATTTCTGTTCAGAAAAGTTATACATTCTGTGAAATATTTAATTATCACAACATTATGATCTCTGCATCTAAATAACACTGTTTACTGTGTGGTTAACTTTTCTAATAACATTTATTTGTGAAATATTTGCAACACAATAACAACTGTACATAATAAATTTAGATAATACAATAATTCCTGTCACACAGTAACATAAATGTCTGGTTGTTTCTCATGCAGCAGTGTTTAATATATACATTGACAAATGTAAATTACACAAGCAATCATATTAAGAATTCTGAATGTTCAAATCATTGATGCTGTTTCATTTTAGCTAGCGCCATATATGATGCCATCCAACGGAATTTGTTAGAACTACAAAACGTGGGCTATATCACTTCCAGCCAGCGTAACCTAGGCTGTTGTTATTCCTTTGAGTTTTGTGTTCGAAACCGGAATGTGTACACTTATGTGACAATTACGTTTAATTAGCAACATGTCTTCAATGTGCTGAGCGGACAGCCAGACAAAGATCGTAAAACGGTTTATGTTAGCGCCTTTCGCCCGCTTCTCTGTTTACGTCGGTTGATACCAAGGTCAAGGAGCCTATATTTAGACAGGTGGCATCACTGAGCGAAATCATGGCAGTGTACAATTGGAGTTTTTGCCTGCCATTTGGGAAGCTACCACGTGCATCAATGCATATGTTTTGGCTTGGCGTGCCTCCAGAATGGTGGACTAACCGTTCCACTTACGTACTTTGAACAATGGAAATAGCGCATGCTGCACAGCCTTGTATTGATACACGGTCTTTGCCGTTGGTTGACACGACTCACGAGGCAGCACCGGCGCCATCACACTCATAATGATTTGCCATGTGTTTTAAAAATTTTCATACATTCACCAAGATAAACGAATACCTTTGCATAGCAATCCTGTTTGTTTAAAAATATCGCCAATAAAGTCAGTATTGTTTATGGCGTTGGTGATTCTACTCTTTTAGCGTTTACCGAGTTTCCGTTCAAAAACACAAATCCCATTTTGACATGTCGATTACGCGGAATTCCATTCGTTTTCCAAGAACGAGTTGTAACCGGAAAGTGCTTATGGTATCTTCTTGCCCTGATGTTGACCTCACATAGGATTATTTAGTGTCGGGTACCTTTTAAGGAGCCACCGCTAGCGGATAGGTAACAATTACCCTAGCAAGTCGCCGCTAGTGGGTAGGTGACAATTATCTTAGCATGTCGAGGCCTGGCTTAATTGGTTTCTGGCATGTGTCGGGGAGCTGGCCAGGCGATCCGGGTGGACGATTTTCAAAACCAGTCTCCGTAGATTTTGTAATTGGCTTCGCGGCAGTTTCAATGACGTCGTAAAAATGGCCTCCCAAAAAAACGACATGGACGGATCCGTCCACAATCGATTTAACACCGTCCAAAGTTTCTTGAATATACCCGTCCACATGACGGGTGGACGGGTCTCTGGGTGAGGCCCTGGGCGCCACTTGTTTAGTATCCGGACCCACCTCGATTTCGCCGTTGTAATTTGAGTTGTGCCAAACTTTGATACTTCAGGCTCACACTCAGAGGGCTAGTTCCATCATTCAACATCATTCCAGGCACATTTATATAATGAAAATATTGTGTCTTAGCGCACTTTTGAAGCCCAAATAGCGACCCGGTTTGCGCTAGTCTACACCGCTGCGGTCGTGTTACCGCTCGTAAAATGAGCGATGTAGCGGCGTATGTTGATGCAAACCAGGGCACTATTTACGCCTCAAAAGTGCGCTAAGACGCAATATTCTTAAACGTAAATATGCCTGCGATAATGTTGAATAATGGAACTAACGCACTGAGGTATCAACGTTAGGCAAAACTCAAGCTATAACGGCAAAATCGATGTGGGTCCGGATTCTACACAAGTGCCTGGGCGGCTTTTATATGGCTTGCTATTCCGTCATGAAGTGTCCTATTCGTAGATAATACATGTGATGTGATAGTGACCCAGAGATCGCAGATATCACACCATATGTCTAATAATAAAATTGCATAACGCGCTGTTGACGTAAAGCGGTGCACTCGTCTAGCGCAGCAGCTGGTAAACACGGCCCACGCCCAACTCAAGAGCGAGCTCCGTGACGTGACTCAGCCAAGTCTAAGGTGGCCAGTGATAGCCTGGTTAGATTAATGTTTGCAATAATACTGTCTAAATACACTGCTGTCAAAGCCCTTCAACACTTACGTCAAGATTGCAATGCTATAAGCTAACCGAAACGTTCCGCACAACACAGACAACAGCGTTATTTGAGCTGCTCGCGACTAAACTTAGCCACGGTATGAGTTAGTACTGTTGATCGAACCGGCTGTACTCGACTTTGTAACCTGGTTTAGGTCAGCGGGGTCAACATCGCTTATTCGCCAGGCGATGGCACACACACAATGTTCGATCGTTTGGTGCTGCCACCTGGCAATTAAGCGGTTTGACACACGATACTTATTTCAGACGCATGACGGCAACATTAAATTACGTCAGACATTAATTATCCCTCCATATATCTAAACACTCGCCAAAGACACCATGAATCATTGGTATAATATAATTTATTATTACATTTCATGTGCATGCATAGTAATTTATTTTAAGTTAACACTGTACACTTATGTGAAACAGTATAAATGCTAACATAAATTACTCTACTATATCACTGCTATAAAAAGTTCATATATTTTATATATAGTTAATTAGTTACATATTATCACAATTTTAGTAAATTAGCTTCCACACTAATTGTGCAAACAACTGTACAAATATATGCCCAACAATTATTTGCATATTTATACGGGAAACAGCACACAGTGAATAAAATGAAACTGCTTTTCATATTATGCAACAGTCCTGATTCACGTCATTCTGTCTGGTTGTCTACAGCAGTGCTTGGTGCAGTACAGCTTTCTACAGAGAGACTACTACTAGCCATCTTTACATCACTATTTACAGCCAAACCACTGAGTAATTCGAACATTCCCTGAGCAGCGAAACATGAAATCATCCAGCTTTCTTTGCTCTATGCCACTATTGTAAAGCACCTAATGTATGGTCGAGTACATGTGCCTCAGTGTAATTATACTGGTATATATCAATAGTAGAAGATTTGCAATACGCTGTACATGTCTTGCAATCAGAACAATTTAATTATAAGCTCTTAACTTTAGACTCTAAAGTTGAGAGCATTCAATGTCATACCTGTTACCTTTCACTAGTGTGTAAACTTGAATAAATCTATCAAGTATTATAGAAAAACTAGTTTGTTGATTCTTGCTGCGGCCTATTCTACTTTGTGGTATTCCAACAATGCTTACTGGTTGATGTGGTCTGTAATTTGGCAAACAATTCTATTGTTATTTCTCACCCTCTAAAATTATAAAAGAATAAAATATAAATTTGTGCAAGCACATCCTCAGAACATGACAGAATAATTTCCTACATGTCACATTATAATTATACTTTAACTCGGCCATTTGCCATTTGACTGTGCATGATTCTGAAAACATTTGATGCAATCTTCTCATACGTGAGGAACATGAGAGCGGCCATCAGAATAGTCTGTGTCAACTTTGCCTCCAGTCCCTTGTAGACACCCAGTAGGCCGTGAGATCTGCAACAGAGTAAACCTTTGTAGGCACCCTGTAGGCCACAAATCGTGCAGCAACAACAAGTACAGTAAACCCTTGTAGACACCCAGTAAACCATGAGTTCTGCAACAAGTACCGATACAGTAAATCTTTGTAGACACACCATAGTTCAGACATCGTGGAAAAACGACCCGGAGACTACACTTTGGTTGATTCCCAGGGCCATTTTGTGGATATCAGATAAATATTATACAACTAAATATGAAGCTGAAGACATGAAGATTTGAAACTCTGCTGTATGTTCTTACCGGATTATCTTGCGGAGGATCTGAATCATAGCCATAATTCCTCGACCTGTCTTGTTTTGTCCTGCCTACAAGACAAACACGAACAAGATGATTACTAGCAAGACAATCACAAACAAGTCCATAAAAAGACAAACATCAAGAAAACAGATCAGAAAGAAAGACATGAGGAAACAGAGAACACAGATGATCAGAACGTAATAAAACAGTTAACTCTGGCTGTAATACTGCAGAAAGCATGTGCAACAGAGGTTATAAATTGTTTAATATACCAATACCAACATAAGCCAGGTAAGATAAGAGGCTGTTGTGTGTATGCTCCAGCAATGAGGTTATAGGACGAGCTTAAGTGACCAGTGTAGAAGCCTCACCCGTAGTCTGGCCTGCACAACCTGTAGAGGGTATGTGACAAATGTAGCCACCAACTTGGCCAGCGCTCCAACCACAAAGATAACACCACTGCCGAGTTGCTGCAAGAGACAAGGTCACATATCAGCTGAATGTTGACTGGTCATGTTCTATGTCAGTCAACTGTGCTACAGCTCAAGGGGCATTCATTTGTGGCTATATCCAAGGTATGTTTGTACATGAATGTTCATACTAGTTCTAGTGTCACTCTTTTGCATGGTCTATGTATATATGTTTCACATCAACGTTCTTCACAGATTTGGTTTACAACTGGGTTTCTTATCTGTGATTTTACAGGAATTCAGCACATCATTACTATACAATAATCACAACATGCATGCGATTTAAAGACAAATAGTTGAACTACTGTTGTAGGTCAGTGTTCTGATGCACATGCATCGTGAATATTGCACGTGGTCAAGAGTTTCTGCCTAGACTTGTACCTTTCCACCAAGCCTCTTCTGCAGGTAACGTTTGAGGGCGTCGTAGACCATGAAGTGGACCGCAGGGTTGGAGGTCAACATGAGGGATGCCACAGTGCCACTCCACAGGGCACCTACCCCCTCCTGGCTGACTATCTTACTGAGACAGTCTACAACAAGACACCCCCTCAATCAATCATAGGGCACCTACCCCCTCAATCAATCACAGGGCGTCTACCCCTCAATCAATCACAGGGAATCTACCCCTCAATCAATCACAGGGCATCTACCCCTCAATTAATCACAGGGCACCTACCTGCTCAATCAATCGCAGGGCACCGGACCCCCTCAATCAACCACAGGACACCTACCCCCTCCTGGGTAACTATCTTACTGAGACAGTCTACTACAAGACGCTCCCTCAATCAACCACAGGGCACATACCCCCTCCTGGCTGGCTATCTTACTGAGACAATCTACAATAAGACACCCCTCAATGAACCACAGGGCACCAACCCCCTCAATCAATCACACAGCACCAACCCCCTCAAACAACCACAGGGCACCAACCCTCTCAATCAACCACAGGGTATCCATCCCCTCCTGGCTGACTATCTTACTGAGACAGTCTAGAACAAGACACCTCCTCAGTGGGTGCCTACCCCTTGCTGGCTGTTACACCCTCTCAATCATTCATGCAAAAGCGAGAAATGACAAAGTACGAGAAAGTTGTCACTATCACGAAGCTATATTATCATTTTCAACAGTATTCTGTAACATGACCACAATATTTGTAAATGCCACTTTGACTTACCAAATATGCCCTTATAGTGGGGATGTTTAGCTTTCTGGTTGTCGTTCCTCGTCTTCCACTTGATGCCCTGTAGTTTGAGGCGTGTGTTGGCCACCCACAGGGGTGTTGTTAACAGCACATTGGTGGCGCCTGAAACATGTCATCAACATCACTACATGGAGGTCATCCTAGCTGAGGAGTCATGCACACAAAACGTGATAATATTGTGATCTTTAACCTATTAGTATTTTCTTAAATACATGATTTTTTTAATGAATTTTAAATATATTAGTTTACTGCATGACATGGAGACTGGTTTACTTCTATTAAAATTAGACCAATAAATCATCACTTTTGAAGGCAAACTATAAAGTTTTTCACTATTTATTTATTGGTCAGCAGTTTTTAGTTATGATTATTAGTGGGCGGGTGGCTCTCACATCAGTGGCACATTTGTAAGCCTTTGCGACAGTCTCCCGACAGAAGTTTCGTTTTATGAAAATGCTTTTACAAGTTTTCTATTTGTTATCTATCAAATAAAGATGTTCCACTTCCAGGTCAGTCAAATTCCAGTTTTAGACAATTTCCCAAAATAATTATACAAAATTGACAATGTTCATTTAGAAGTATTTTTATTTTGAAATCAAAACATTCAGAGAATCTTGGCATTTTAGTTATATGAGACACCCAACTAGCTGTTTAATGGTTACCAAATGAAAATCAATGTGTGACAACTATAATGATGTAAGAGACCTGCAATGAGACCCAGCATTAGGTCCTTGGCAGCCGTAGGGTGACTGTGTGGACCATAGGCGATGGCCTTGAGACCATTGAAAACGTAGAAGTAAACAAAGTTGGAGCAGTAGATGCTGGTGACAACAGGAAACCAGCCTCGATAGACACCACTCCTGAAACACACCATCAACGTGGATCATGAAACCAGCCTCACTAGTCACCACTCCTGAAACACACCATCAATGAGGATCATGAAACCAGCCTCAATAGACACCACTCCTGAAACACACCATCAATGAGGATCATGAAACCAGCCTCAATAGACACCACTCCTGAAACACACCATCAACGTGGATCATGAAACCAGCCTCACTAGTCACCACTCCTGAAACACACCATCAATGAGGATCATGAAACCAGCCTCAATAGACACCACTCCTGAAACACACCATCAATGAGGATCATGAAACCAGCCTCAATAGACACCACTCCTGAAACACACCATCAATGAGGATCATGAAACCAGCCTCAATAGACACCACTCCTGAAACACACCATCAATGAGGATCATGAAACCAGCCTCAATAGACACCACTCCTGAAACACACCATCAACGTGGATCATGAAACCAGCCTCACTAGACACCACTCCTGAAACACACCATCAATGAGGATCATGAAACCAGCCTCAATAGACACCACTCCTGAAACACAGCATCAATGAGGATCATGAAACCAGCCTCAATAGACACCACTCCTGAAACACACCATCAATGAGGATCATGAAACCAGCCTCAATAGACACCACTCCTGAAACACATCATTAATGAGGATCATGAAACCAGCCCCGATAGACACCACTCCTGAAACACACTATTAATGAGGATCATGAAACTAGCCTCGACAGACACCACTCCTGAAACACACCATCAATGAGGATCACGAACACAGAGATTGAAGACTCAAAACACAATAACAAATAATAATAATTATTCTTTCACTACATTTTCTTATCAAGCTTTATACTTACAGTCCTTCCTCTTCAAATATCTCGGCAATGACCGTCGGTGAATACTGAGCCTTCCTCTGGTCGTCCACTGCAGACAATGAGAAACAAACCTATATTCCTTCCCAGAGACTTCCTAACACACTAGATCTCTTCAATCATGTGAAAATATTAAGACATTTAGCAAAAATTTGCTGTCTTCAAGCAGTGGTGGTAAAATGTTGTATGCGTGATTGGATCCAACCAATTTGATGGATTAGGAACCATCAAACATTCTTAATGTTGGGCATATCCTAATCTGCCCAACATTCCTAATTTTCCTATAGATATTCAAAGCACTTCTCAGCAATGTGACAGACCATGGCATCTTCACGTCACTTCCCATCTAACCTTGTCTGCATCGAGTTGTTGTTCTATTCTTCTTTCCCTGTATGTCCGAAGAGGAGTGAGAGTATTTTTGTCTATCTTTTTTGGTGACCTTCATTGCTTTGATAAAGTAACACAACCATAATCATATTCAGGAATATAACCTTAGTGAGTTTTTGTCAGTTAGTGGTAAAAAACGGTTGCTGACTTAAAACTGTGCATTGCAAACAGACATTGTTGGTGAGCATTCTCAAATGACTGTTTTTTAATTGATGTATCACACTAAGTATGCAGAGGTGCATTTGCAATTGTTTTCCTGTAATAATCAACTCAAACAAATTACATTTTTATTGTTCTGAATCAACTGTAATCTGCTGCTGCATGCTACAGTGATAAAAAATTTGAATAATGACAGGACAATGCAGGAAAGTAGAAACCCTTATAAATGAAATGACTGCCTGGGGGGCTAATGTCCCGGGACAGTAATATCCAAGGAGTAATGATCATAAATGAAAAGCAACGTTCAGATCGTTAAAGATATCCAGCTACAATTGTAGGAACTTGAAACTTGGTTATAACAACAAGCATCACAGTCACGTAACTGAACAGTTATTTAACAAATGTGACTTTGTGTGCTTACAAAAAACATGGCTCTCGAAACAAGATTTATGTGGGCTAAACAGCATCAATGAAAACTTTCATGGAATTGGTGAATTTTGTGTTGATGAAAGAGATGGCATAATATTGAAAAAACTTGGTGGTGTTGCAATATTGTGGAAACTTGACCTTGAAGCAGGCATCACCCCTCTAAAGTTTGACCTTAACTGGGTTGTTGGTGTCGAATGTAATTGTGGCAACAACAAAATGGTAATTTTGTGTGTTTATATGCCATATGAAAGTTATCAAAATAATGATGAATATCAGGAAAAACTTGGCACATTAATATCTATTATAAAAGATTTACAAACTACGTGTGTACTGGTGGTAGGGGATTATAACGCCGACATTTCTGACGAGACTTCGTCATTTGGAAGGTCCCTTATAAAACTTCTACACTGAATACAATCTGGTGCTGTCCAGTAAGCAGCATCTACCACCTGACTCGTTCACGTACATCAGTGATGCATGGGGTAGCACCTCATGGCTAGACAATTGTATAGCTATACATGATGGTAATGATGTGATAAATGACATTAGTGTGTGCTATAATCTTGCTACCACAGATCATATCCCTGTGATAATTGATGTCAATGTAGACAGTGTGCCAGGTGTAGTACCCGGTACTAACAATAACACTCAGCCATGTCTTAACTGGTCAACACTTGACAAAGGTTCCATTGATAATTACTGTAGACAGACTGATACTGAACAGAAAAACATTGTATTACTTATTGATGCTATTATATGTACTGATGTCAACTGCAATGACGAGTCTCATCACAAAGCACTTAATAACATGTATGATAATATAACCAGGTGTTTAACTGATGCTAGTGGCTGTTTGTCTACTCACAAACAAGGAAACTATACATGTCGGCCTGGGTGGACTGATTATGTGACAGATATCCATAAAGCTGCTAATGAAGCTTTCCAACTATGGGACAGTATAGGTAAACCTAAACAAGGTCCTGTTTTGAGATAAAAAAGAAAGCTGATGCTAGATGCAAATATGCAATAAGGTTTATTAAAAAACATGAAAATTAGTTGAGGCGTGAAGCCCTTGCCAAGAAGATGGCTAACCATACAAATGATAAATTTTGGAAGGAGATCAAAACTATTAACAATAGTCAAATCCCCTTGCCAACTAATATAAATGGTAACAGTGAAGAAGCTATTGTGAATATGTGGATTCAACACTTTCGTGACTTGTTTAATTGTGTAAATAACAGTAGTGCCAAAAACCCTAGCATTTGATGTTAGTTATGAGAGCAGCATTAAAGTGTTACCTGAAGAAGTCAAAGATGCTATAAGAAACCTTGACTATAACAAGAGTTGTGGCCTTGATGGTGTGTATGCAGAGCACCTGAAGTACTGCAGTGAATCCGTCTGAAGTTTTTGAAAAAATCTTGCTCAGCAGAATGGATGACTTTTTAACAACTAGTGACAACCAGTTTGGTTTTAAAAAGAAGCATGGCACTGACATGTGCACTTATGTACTAAGAGGTTATTGCTAAATATCAAGCCTTAAATAGCTGTTTGTTTATGTGTTTTCTTGATGCATCTAAGGCTTTTAACCGTGTAAACCATACTGTACTTTTTAAAAAGCTAATTGACAGAGATGTTTCTGGTTACATTGTTAGAATTCTAGTGTTTTGGTATGCGAACCAACAATTGTGTGTAAGATGGGGTAGTCGTGTGTCTGACAGTATTTATGTAAGTAATGGAGTTAGACAAGGAGGTATTTTATCCCCCTATTTGTTCCGTGTTTACGTGGATGGTTTATCCACTGTAATTAATGGTTGCAATGTAGGATGTTATGTAGGATATAATTGTGTAAATAATATTATGTATGCTGATGATCTTGTAGTATTTTGTCCGTCTAGCAGGGGATTACAGACCCTTCTCACTGTCTGTGATCAATATGGATTATCTCATGACATAAGGTACAATGCCAAAAAGAGTATGGTCATGATAATTAGAAACAAGAATTGTAAGAATGTTAAATTTCCAAGTTGTATGCTTGGTAACGACAAACTATGTGAGGTAGAATCTGTAAAATATTTAGGTCATATAATTTCAAATAGCATGCTAGATGACAATGATATATCTAGACAATGTCGCCAGTTGTACGCACAAGGCAACATGATCATAAGAAAATTTCATATATGTTCAAATGATGTAAAGAAGACATTGTTTACTACTTTTTGCTCACCTATGTATACTGCCCATCTATGGTGGAATTTTCATACCTATGCAATCAGGAAATTGTATGTCTCTTACAACAATATATTTTGAATGGTGTTAGGTTATGACAGATACTGTAGTGCTAGTGAAATGTTTGTTAAAGGGAATAAAAACATCTATGGCTTGAATTCATGTTATATTACATCCTGCTATCTATTTCCATGTCCACCAAGCCAAAAACAATCAACAAAATCAATTAATTAGAAATTCCACATTTAATGCTGTGCATCTGGACATTTTCGAATATGCATATTTTTGGCGCGCTTTTCGGGATGCCGAGATGTGACGTCATTTATGACCCACACTTGCATCAGGCCGACCCTTTCCATGCATTCAGAGCTTGTTTACAAGTATAGCTTTTGGGTCGAAACGAGCGTCAGAATGAGTTATTGTGCAATATTCCGATGAAATACAAACACTAGTCATCATAGAGGAACAAGCAGTTATCTTACGGTTCCACATGAATCCAATTTTATTCAAAACAATGAATGCGAATGAGCCTACAAGTCGACTAGGTTTCGCCGAGCTTGATCTCGTTTTCAGAATAATTATATCGAATGCAACCAACGAGAGATAATGTACACCAATAGACATACATAGCAAACATATATTGTATCCAGCTACAGAAAGTAACGTGTATAATCTCATAATATCACTAGAATATCGATGTATGAAGGAGGAGTTGTACAATTTATTATAACAATTTAAATCAGTCATTTAATTTCTGTCGGTCCTGCCAGCTCAGTTAGTAAAGGCGTTGGCTCCTTGGCATTTATTTTGCAATCGGGTGACGCCGGTTCAATCCCCACACCAAACCATTGATTTTTTTACATTTTTTTGGTTTATGTTTTCACGAAGTAATATAAACCAAATCATTTTTATACTATGATGCACTGTTTGTAAACATTTTGGTCGTAATTATTTATTCGCCACAAAAATGAAAATATGGTCATTATATAAAAAACTGTTTCTAAATTTTATTTATCCAGACAGATCACCATTTGTTTTCACATATATAATTACAATATATTACCGTACAATATATATATATATATACAATTAATAAATTATATATCCATTACATTATATTTGTTTGGATAAATAAAATTTAGAAACATCGTTATATAATTCCCATATTTTCATTTTTGTGGCGAATAAATAATTGCTAAAAAAAAATTAAAAATACTTTCAAACAAGTATAAAAATTATTTGGTTTATATTACTTCGTGAAAACATAAACCAAAAAAAGTGTAAACAAAATCAATGGTTGTACAAAAACACAATGGTGTGGGGATTGAACCGGCGTCGCCCGATTGCAAAATAAATGCCCAGGAACCAACGCCTTTACCAACTGAGCTTACAGGACCGCTAGATATTCACTGACTGATTTAAGTTGTTATGATAAATTGTACAACTCCTCCTTCATACATCGATATTCTAGTGATATTATGAGATTATACACGTTACTTTCTGTAGCTGGATACAATATATGTTTGCTATGTATGTCTATTGGTGTACATTATCTCTCGTTGGTTGCATTCGATATAATTATTCTGAAAACGAGATCAAGCTCGGCGAAACCTAGTCGACTTGTAGGCTCATTCGCATTCATTGTTTTGAATAAAATTGGATTCATGTGGAACCGTAAGATAACTGCTTGTTCCTCTATGATGACTAGTGTTTGTATTTAATCGGAATATTGCACAATAACTCATTCTGATGCTCGTTTCGACCCAAAAGCTATACTTGTAAACATGCTCTGAATGCATGGAAAGGGTCGGCCTGATGCGAGTGTGGGTCATAAATGACGTCCCGATACCACGTGATCGCCTAGCTCATTAAATTTTTATTTTCCGCGGGAATCGCTACACAGACGGGTTTAAAATCGAATTTATGCTACAAATGTATTTTTCTGTATTTGTCAAATGTTACATACAAGGTTAAACTTTGTGTACACCTGGAAAAAGGATTTTAGCTAATGCCTTATTTTTATTTCCTTTAACAATAATTTACCTAACTGTGCTGCTGTTATTAGAAATTTGACATATAAGTTTGTATGCCAACTGCAGTTCTAAAAAAACATTGATTCGTAGCATTATTATTAGTGACATGAAATACATGTCTATAATATAGAAATACTGGTTCAATTCCCTGTATATACATTTTGTTGACGGGTGATTTTTCATTCTGTACACTGTAACTATTGTTTATAACACAACTATAGAACCATGATAATGTACTTGTATGTTGCATGGAGTCTGTGAATAAAGCAATTATTATTATTATTATAGTGGTAAGACCGGTTCTGGGTTGTGAAGTCCATGAATAAGGATAAATATTAAAGTGATTGCTGAACTTAACTAACTAACCGCTTAACTGAACCTGACCGCTCAAAATAAATGTGAAAATGTTTCACTTTTTTGATTGAACGAGTTAAATTATACAGTACTATTAACATTATTCTTTCACGTGTGGGATTTTTTTCTAGTTTTGCCACATTTACCATACTTATTGAGTTTCTGCTAGTTTTGACCAGTTCTGGCATAAAAAATAAGACCACCTGAAATCATGAAAGACCATCTCTCTTTTTACGACCACCTCCTTGTGTGTGAGCAGTCTTAGATTAGGGTTTTACTGTGCGCTTACCTTGTAAGCGTGTTCTTGCCGTTTCAAAAGGATAAAACGTTGTGATTGCAACAGAACTGCCCTGGAAAAAATTAATCACAACATATGTAAGCTTGAATGCAAGATTGATATTATAATAATATTTATTATATTTTACAATTATGCCATATATATGGAGAAGACATCTGCTCAAGTTCAAGTGTATCAACATTTGCAGAGAAGCTTATAGTATAATATCTATAATATATACCGTTTTTGTATGGTAATCTTGCATTAGATGGACCTGAATTTTCCGATGCCAATGAACTGCTAATATCACTCCAAATAGCTTTGACATAATTTAATTACAGTACAAAAAAGTTTACACATGATCTAAAATGTGCTATTTCATCATATTTGCACTTGTACTAACAGGCTAAGTGATTATTACCAAATGATAATTGATATGTAATGATTAGTAATGATGACAAGAATGCAGATATCAAAACAGATTTTAAGAATGATGTTTAATGGTGTAAATAATTTTGGTTTAACTTAAACTTAAAGTAGGCAGGTATAGGCCACAGAATGATGTCACGCCCACGCCTTCCAGCTTCCTTCATTCTATATTATTATAAAATATTATATTGACATTTAACATTTGTATATGTACCGTTGCCCCAGCCACCGCATGGACTAAGCTTCTATATGTAAATAGATTCTCCAGAGCCAAACCCCTCTCCCCCATCGTGAACAGGTACAAGAAAGTTGTGTAGAAAGTGTCGGAAGTAGACGTCGAGACGATAGCGTCAACGTCGCTATTGCTGCGAATATTGGTGTTAGTGTTACCGCCGTTGACTCGGTTGAGTGGGTCAGCGTCGCGGCAACCAAAATTGTTTTATCAGTATTAGGTAATTAAGTCTTCCCTGTGGCCAAAGTGGTAACTGAGAACACTGAGCTAATGCTACTCTGGTGACAACAGACGAGAATTCATCGTCGTACTCCTAGAAATATTAAAATCAGCATTTATTTCACACGGCGCCACGCACAAATCGAACCACACGATGAAGTGCCGTACGTAATATGTTCTCATACGGCATGTTTCTATTACTTGTTTGTAACTGGGGGAAATTCCCCATTTGGAGACGCGTAAATATAACGTATTCATTTTATTAATTTCATATTAAAAATTATTATGTTACTGGCGCACATAGGTATGGCTGAAATTGGCTGCAAACCAGTCGTATGTGTTTGTAAAATCTTCTAAAACGTCGAGACTGGAATTGTTTATTAATCAGTCCTTTATATATTCCACAGCAGCGTGTGATTTAATATATTTATTATAAACTCGTATGCATAACGAGACTTTCGTCACTCATTTATTGACCTTCATATTCACATATAATGACAATTATATGGTATGTCCCACCCTGAGCGTGTTGCCCCACTAGCTATTACTTGGGTGTGTTGCCACACTTGATCAATATTAAAAGCAAAATACGATTTACATTATTAGTATTATTACTTAATTTTTACGACGGCCAGGTCTGCGTCTGTACACGGATGGTCCAGCAGTCGGCAGCAGACTAGGTGGGGCAGTAATTGTCTGTACGTTATTCTGTCGATCGACTGTATGATCGAGCGTGTTGTATATCACCTCAAAATGTGGATTGTCTTTCTACAAAACATAATTGGTCAATTGTGTGTAATATACCAATAAAGCATGATTTCAAACAACGCGTGGCACTGCTACACTACGTACACCACTCTACAGTGATGTAGTCAGCCGCCCCTAGCTCGTGAGCATGCCGTACAACATCCGAGTGCATAGCCAGTCCCGCCCCCTTTCGGATAGTACCCTCACTATTATTCAGCCAAGGAAGAAGTTGAACATAACATTTGTTTTATAATTTGAGAACTTATTACTATTGCATTGTAGACAACTAGTGGTCGTCATAATAATTATGCATTAATAATAGCTACACCTAAATTAACTGTAACAAACGATATCAATAAAAAGAACATTCCGATTCGCCCGTTAGCAAGACACCATATTTTCATCACAACGAGGCCGTACTATTAATGAGGGAATTTTGAACCACTAGCGCCCCTGGCGGCCGATTTTCATCAAAATTTTAGGTACAGCGCTCAGCTTATGTAATGTCCTCGTCCCCCACCCCTGCACTTGATTTAGGCCTTTTAGTGTGTTCTACATGATTAATTCACATTAAAAAAATTCATGCTTGATTAATCAGTTGATTAATATATGTGTCAACCTAACTGCGAGCCCCAAAATCAAACACTAGCAAATTATTCAAGATAAAAACCCCATGTGATATCACTTTAGGTGTATAAGACAACTGTTCTTTATAAGGACATTATTACTTCTTATATGGTTTATATTATAACTACCCACCCACCTACCCAAGTTACAGATAAATACTTATTAGAATTTTATTTTGAGGATTGAAAATAAGAAAATTGTGATCAGTGAATCAATTTTTGTAGTTCCACTGTTGTATTTTGAACATGTATCTAATAAATATTCATGGTGGATTTAATTTTGCAATGTTAATATGACAGCAATAATCCACTGCAAATTACTGCTCGTTTACCAATTCAAAATATAAACACAGGGTTATGAGTTGATCATACGTTTATTCTTTAAGTTCATCTACACTAGGTATGTTCGAGAACAGTTCACCAAATTCAGTTACCATTAACATACACAATTTAGGTACATACATATACAATATCGCAGATATAAAATGTTGCAGATCTTCCACAAACATCCATATGCAATCAGTAATAATCATGGTGGCATGCGTGATGGGAATTAATAGTGACAGACAAAATGAATGCCTATCATGGGTATAACACACACATTTTATAGATTAATTGTTACTGAAGTTTGGGATTGCATAATACACTTTTATAATGTTTTCTATAGATCTACGCCAGTATAGAAGAGAAAGACTCGATAACGACGAGAACATTTATTGAACAGACTTATCTCAAAACGGAAGTCGAGGCAAGAGAGCGTACAACAGGAACAAGGTATGGAATTAACCAACGCAATAATACAGGAAGCGGAAATGTGATACTTATCCAATATGGCGTGACTAATCTAATAATAGCACATATGCTTGTAAGGTTATAACGTGATAGTCCATATGACATACAAATATGCAGTAGAGTCAATATGGGCATATGTCACACAAAATATGCAGTAGAGTCAATAGGTCCATGGCACATGTATTATAACTCATAGTCTTGTAGATATGCAGGTTTATTATGTCTGCGGATGGGCCGAGTGGGCCTCACGTTGTCATTGGGTGTGGTTGGTGGTTTCGGTAGCGCGGTTGTAGGGGCCTCAGGTGGCACTGTGATCATCAGTGGAGCCTCGGGCGGTGCTGCGATCACTAATGGGATTTCGGGTGGAGTTGCATTCGCTTGGACATCAGGCGGGGTGTCGTCTTCGTATGGCGGGACGTCTTCCGTGTCATCTCCATCCTCAAGATGGCGCGTGGGTATTGTGGTCGACACATGACCGGGTACTAAATAGCACTCGGACAGTCGCACCTTGTATGATGAAGTGCGTAGTTGAGATCCGCTAAATTTGCGAATGTAGCACCAGCTATCTTCGATAGAGGTGATTAGATAGCAGACTCGAGCTTGCGACTTATTGCGGTCGGATAGTACGTAAACCAAGTCACCGACATGAATTATCGGTACAGGCGCCTCTTTGCCGCGAGGAGCCTTCGACGTCTGGCTGTGTGCGTGATTTTGTAGGCGAGATTGATGTTGTTCAGCGATGATGGCACGATCTAAAATAGGCAACTGCGCATTGGAAAACTGGTCTCGTTGGAACCATATTTCGCGTGCCTATAGGCCGCGACCGCGGATTCTGGAGTTGAGTTGAGAGGTAGCAATTGCCAGTATAAGAGTGACACCGGTCCCCCGCCAGGCTCCTGTCGTAGCAGCTCATCTTCAACCTCTGACACAGCTTTCTCGGCTATGGGGTTTTTGTTAGAGTTTTTGATTCTCCCTATCTCCAAACGAATACACAAACGTAGCAGAGTTGGGTCGTTCACGAGAGCGATTAACCCTGGGGCTGGATCCACGCGGATGATCGCAGGGGGCCCGTCGAGGGGTCGAAACTCTGTGCAGAGTCGAGCGAGGCAGTCACGTAACACGTCATGGCGTTCGCTCTCGATGATGCACGTAGAAGTGTATGAGCTAATGGTTTTGCGGACGACAAATATGAGTTGTTTCTAAAGAATGAGACAGCGATGGTTTTGAACGTTTAATGCTGATGTGCGGTGCAGTGAAAAAGAACGAACACGGATATGTGCGGTGCACTTAATAAGAACGAACCATAGAGGCGATGAGAATAGAACAAGTTAACATTAATAATGTTGCGTAATTGTCAATGTCCTCCCTCGCCCCGAGTTCTTGTGACGGGAGACGCATGAACTCTTCGAGTACCTTGTTCGATCACTCGTTACCGACCACATAGTCCTTGAAGCGGGTCGGCAAGCATGTCTGCCGCCTTGGTCTGTCCGCTCGGAACATAGTGAGCTTCTGTTGCGGTGCAGTTTCCCGGTTCGGTCCCGCGGATGGCGGTTCATCGGCGGACGATCTTGGTGAGGCCACCGGAGTATCTTTATTCCCTGTGTCGGGCTCAAAGTGGAGGCTGTGCGGGTTGGGGCGTATGTCTTGTCGGCGCACTGGTGTGCTCTGCGACTTTCTGAACATTGCCGTGTCCGGGGTCGGCGGCGAGCGATTGGCGTCGCTGCCGAGTGGTGTGGAGATCTCATGTGTCAGGTCCTCCATGGGAAGTAGGGATAGGGGCAGTCTCCCTATGTCAGCGGACCTGTTGGGGATGTCATCCGTGATACGGCATGGGCATGGCTTATCCACGTACGGGATGTAGCGCCGTAGAAATTGGCGGTTGCGAAGGGTAACTCTGCCAGACCCGTGGACTTTGGTGGCGTACTGGTCGTGTTGCCGTACCTTGATGACTTGTCCAGACTTGTCCCAGCGTCGTGGCGCATTCCCAGTCTGGTTCTGGATGCGGACGCTGTTCCCCACTTTCAGAGGAGGCAGTTTCTTAGTGTGGGATAGGAGGGCTTCCACCTCCTTGGCATGGCGTTCCATGAAAGCCTTCTCCCGGTTGGCGGCTGTGTCTGTCCAGGTATCGTATGGCTCGTATTTTCCTGGCATGACGGGTATAAAGTCGCGGATTTGGCGGCCAAAGACGATTTCAGCCGGGGAGCGTTTGTCAAGTGGCGTAGGCGTGTTCCTATATGTGAGCGTGGCTCGCTGGAATGCCGGGATGTCGGCGTCGCCATGTGGCCCGGTGTTCTCCATGATCAAGCGCTTAGCTGACTTAACCCCGATCTCGGCCCGGGTGTTGGAATTGGGGTAGGCTACCGACGAGAGGCGGTGAGCAACTCCTCAGTCTCGGAGGAACTGCTGGGTGAGCTCAGCCGTAAACTCCGGGCCGCCATCTGATGACAACTCTTCGGCGATACCATATGTGACAAAGAATTCCCGTAGCTTCTTGACGAGTGCCGGCGACCCCCCCGTCAGTTGACACACGTAGGGCCAACCCGAGTATCTGTCAACGATGACGAGGAAATTGTGGCCGCTGTAACAGAAGTAATCGGCGCACAACATCTGGAATGGGTAGACTGGGTCGGGTGAGGGTGTGGGAGGCGGCTTGGGGTTGCTGGGAGCAATTATGTGGCACGCCTGACGGTTATTGCGCAGCTCTTGGATCTGAATCGTGATTCCCGGCCAGAAAACCGATGCTTTCGCTCTGGCGTTCATGGACGTCGCACCTTGGTGGGCGGCGTGTAGTGTTTCCAGGACCTGGTCGCGGAGTGATGGCGGGATAATGATTCTGTCCTGGTACAGTATTACGCCCGTCGTGATGGAGAGGTCGGCCCTGTACTGATGATAGATCCGGGTGAGTTCTGGCATGTGCCTGCTGTCTTCCGGGAAGCCTACTAGGATCGTGTCGTGCAACTGTCGCATGGTGGGGTCGCTGGTGGTCTGTTCTCTGACGCTGTCCCACGTGACCGATTCGATGGACGATAGTGTGGTCATGGCTCCGAATGTTAGGTGTTCCTCCTGTGCGGCAACCTCGTGACTGAAATTCCCCTCGTTGCCCATGCGGCGCAGCCCCTGGTAACACCAAAGTTCAGCCGGTACCGATGAATAGCCAGCCGCATGTGCATCATCTGGTAGGTCCATCTTGTTAGGATTGGGGTCTCCAGAGGCGTATCTTGACAGGCTGTCAGCGGTGAAGTGGCGTTTACCAGGTACGTGGGTGATCCTGAATTGGAACGGTAGTGTTTTCTCTTTCAGGTTGTAGAGGCGCGGGTTTTTTATGTCCATCTTCCAGTCCCCCAACACTTTGAGGATGGGCTTGTGGTCGGTGGCAACGATGAGGTCGTTACAGCCCAGGAGGAAGTGCCTGGCTTTGTCGAGTGCCCAGGCGACGGCCAAGGCCTCGCCTTCTACAGGAGCATAGTTCTCCTCTGCGTTGTGTGTATACCGATTGCTGGCGAACGTCAGTTTCCAGCCGGTGTTGCAGCACCATGGTTCCTCGGATGGACAGGAGCAATGTTTCTGTCCAAGGGAGAACCCGATGCCGTACTTGCACCAGTCGGTGGACAAGCAAGTTTTTCGTGTTTTGTCAAAGATCTTGACCCCCTCGGCGATGGTCTTGATGATCTCGCTCTTGGCGTGTGCAAGGGCAGCATCCAAGGTCTCGTCCCAGTAGAACGGGGTTGAGGGTGACAGAAGTTCGCGAAATGGGCGTAGTTCTTCGGACGACGATTGACAGTAACTGACCTGGTTAATCATTCCAAACAGCGACCTTATGTCGGTGATGTTCCGCGGTGTTGGGAAGTCCTGGATCGCGCGAATGAATGTGTCGCTGGGCCGGATGTTTGTTTTCGTTATCTCAAATCCGACGAACTCAACCGTGTCTTCCGCGAAGTGGAATTTTTCCGGGTTCTGAGTGATACCGTGTCGTCCGCATATATCCATCCAGTTGCAGGTTTGGAAAAATGCTTCCTCGATTGTCGGGGCCCATATGCCTACGTCGTCGATGCACTTAGTTTTGTTCGGGATGTCGGCAACAATTTCGTCGTATCGTCGAGTGTAGCCGTCTCCGGCGGCGACAAACCCCTGGGGCAGGGTCTTGTACCTGTATCAGCCCCATGGGGTGATGAATGTGGTGTAGTGACGGTCTTCCTCGTGGATGGGGACTGAGTGGTAGCCGTTCCAAGCGTCGGTAACAGTCTTTTTCATGTTTGTCGGGAAGAGCGTCGCCTGATGAAACGGGCTCATGGTGTGGTGTGTTTCTCTGCTGCAGAACTTGTTGAGGGCCTGGTAGTTTACGCAGCGTCGAGGCCCCCCGCTCTTTTTTCTGGTGATGACCATCCTGCTGCACCATGTCATAGGTTCACCTACAGGAACAGGCTCGATGACGCCGAGTGCGATGTCTCTGTCCAGGTCGGCCTTGACCTGTTCCTGCCAGTGTAGAGGAACCGATATAGGTGTGTGAATGGTGACAGGTGAGGCGTTCGAGTTGACCATGATGCGGACTGGTGGTCCCTCCATGAGGGGGAGGGGTTGATGCTCGCATGTGTTGAAAGTACTGCCTTTGTAGTAGTCTTTAATCCACTCCTCAAGTTTCCCTCTGTTGTTTTCTGTAGGAGGGAATGGGATGGACGTGGGCAGTGGCGGAGGCATCGTACGCCCCGGGCAATTGCAGTTGTCCCTGGTGGATGGTGGTGGCATAGATGAGCTGGCTGCGGCATCGTTGTTTGTTTCGACAGCGCCAACTGATGGGAAGGATTCCGGTATGATCCCAAGCTGTTTGCACCCATGTTCGCTTAGGTACATTCCCTTGATCTTGTTAGAGACGTAGCAGATTTGGGTTGTCTCGTGCGAGTTTCCATGACGGTCCAATCCTGACAAGCGGAGAATGATTGCCCCGATGATTTCGATGGGGTTGGTGTCTATGGCCTGCATCCGAAGTCGGGTGGGAATGAGGTCGCTCTTCTTGTACCCCATGTTGTGGACCTGTTCCGTGTTGATGTTGGTCGACTGGCAGCCAGTGTCAGTAATGACCCGCAGTTGACAGGTGCGTGCCGGTTTACTGAAGTGATAGCCAAAGTGGGCATAGTCTGATGGCACAACACGGGCCTGCAGTATGACTGTGGGCTGGCCTTTGACTGGCCTCTCGATCCAACCACGGAGTCTGTTGAATTGTTGCGATTCGATGACGACTTCCTTGCCACACTTGTTGCTGCCGCGGCTGGCGATGCTGGTGACGAGGCCGATCTCCTCGATGTCGTCAGTTTCCCCGTTGTTTTCCCGACCGCCAGCACGACTGCCAGATCGAGTGCCGGAAGATTGTGAGCTGCCGGCACGAGCCCGGCCGGCTCGAGTATCGCAAGAGTGTGAGTCCTTCGCCTCGCACATCTCTTCGTACACGGAGGGCATGGATCGGTCTGCAGCGCCCTCGGTGTCGTCTAATTTCAGCGTTTTTATCTCCATGTTGCCGGACTTGGGCGGCGAACCTGGTTTGTCGATCTTGTCCGACTTTCGAGGCGTCTGTTTGCGGCATACGGCAGATAAATGTCCTGTCAATGAGCATTTGTTGCACGTGGCGTTGAAAGCTGGACAGTTGGCCTCTCTGTTAGCCTTGGACGTACGCCCGTTTGTATTAGTTCCGTGGCCGGTTCTACCGCAGTAGTGGCATTTAAAATGCCTGTTCTGGTTGTCGATTTGCGATGGGTTCTTGTCCTTTTTGTACCTGGATATGCCGGCGCCTGTATCGCCGAGGATGGAGGCCTGTGTCTTCTTGCCGATCTCCTTGGCCTCCAGTAGTTTGATCAAGGCGTCGAGTTCCATGTCCTGTTCCTGCATGCCGAGGACCTCGCGTTGTGTGTCCTGATCATACAGTCCCCGGATGATCACGTCTCGTACCATATCGTCGGTGTATCGCACTTCTTTTGTACACGTGCATTTTTTTGTGAACTGGCACAGATCTGCTTGACCTTTCACCCGGGCAGTAAAGTTTCTGATTCCCTCATCAGCCTGCTGTTGAAGGTTGTTGAGCGCGACCCTGGACACCATAACGTTTTCGGCTTTGACGGCTAGCCTGTGTATGGAGTCGAGAATATATTTTTCTGGCTGTTGCTCGATGTCGTTGTTGTCCTGAAACATGGCGTAGCGGAGCTGCTCACTGCAGGTGTCCATAAGTTGACATTGTATGTCCGCTCCGGTGAGGCCTGTTGAAATCTTGTACGTATTCCACCTGTTCTGGAAGTAGACCCACCGCTCTGTCGTGATGCCCATGTCAATGGGCGGGCGGTCTGCCTTCGCTTTTTTGGGGGCGGTGGCTTGGGTGGGCGGCGGCACTGCATTGTGCTCCGACGTGTTGTGCATGGCCAAAAGCTGCATGGCATACTCGACCGGTAGTTTTTCAGTCTTGTAATCACAGTCTGTGTATGTGCATCGTATTTCCACATTGGCCATGATGATGTAGTTTGAGTATGTTTGTTTAACTACAATCTTGGTAGAGCCTCCGTCTGTAGTACTGTGTGTATGTGTAGCAGTGTTTCGTTCATTACGAGCATTCTAAACACTATATTATCGCTCACAAACAGAACTATTCGCAGTTTCGTTGTTTCTACGGCAAAAAACTGTAGTATCTTTTCACTACCGATTAGTGGAATATGCGTACGATACATATCAGTACTATCTGATAAATATATTTTTCACTGCACCGCACATTCTAAAGAATGAGACAGCGATGGTTTTGAACGTTTAATGCTGATGTGCGATGCAGTGAAAAAGAACGAACACGGATATGTGCGGTGCACTTAATAAGAACGAACCATAGAGGCGATGAGAATAGAACAAGTTAACATTAATAATGTAGCGTAATTGTCAAGTTGTCGGTTACGCTTGATAACATCTGCTGCGAACGAAACACCAATCTCTTCGGGAGCGTCGGTCGTTGTTTGTTCGATGAGTGTATTCGGGATATTTTTTAGTGACATGCATGTATGGCATGCGTCGGTCACTCGCTCAATCGCGTTGTCGATGTCCAATGCGAAGAAGTTGCGACGAACTACGAGTTTGAGTTGGTGTTTTGATGGGTGGCTCAGCTTTAGGCGGATCGCTGTTAGTAAGCCATCTAACACTTGTCGTGGAACTACGATAAGTTCTTTGGTTGGCGCGAATGGTATGTCGCACTTGACAACGATGACGCCGTCGCGAGCCAACGTTGTAGTAGATAAGTAACGTTTTACGTCCTTGGCGTTGGTTACTTTTTTGGATGGACGCGTGCCTTGTTTTAGGTGAGCTCTGACGCGCCGTAGGTCAGAGCACTCTGATTGAGCGGACCTGCTCGTGAACGGAAGGCGAGTGGAGCCGGATATGATATCTTCCACAGCAACACTCATAACGACAGATTGTTCGATTTGCGATATGAAAGAACATATCTGGCAATGTGGTTCATGGCATTCCGGTGCGTTTCTGCTTGCGAAGTCGGATGGTATGTTTGATGAACCCTGTGACTGTGACTTGGTATCGGGCGACAACTGACAGAAACGATGCCACGGCATAGTTTGTCAATGGCCTGCACACACGGTTTGCTGTCGGTGAGTAGACACGGCTTCAACTTTGATTGTATGATGTACGGGCTGAAGTGTTTGACTGCTGCAGCAATGCCTAACGCTTCGATTTCGCAGGGTAGCCATGTAACTTGGTGTTTCTTTAGTTTGGCGCTGAAAAACCCGGCAAGGCGGGTCTGTCCATTTCGCGAAACGTATAGTGTGGATCCGATGCCACGTTTGGTAACCGAACCGTCGGTAACGATCCATAGTTGGTCACTGGGCCGCGGTAATGTGATCGATCTGTTGGTGGAGAGTGTGTTTTGGGTTATACGGAACGCCTCGCGGATGTCATCATGTCCATGTCAATGTCTCCTGTGATTTCATGCCCGCAATGTACGACTCGAGGGGTGCAATTACTTTGGAACACTGAGAGATGACGCGTCCCAACACTTTATATGCTCCAACGAAGGAACGAAGTCCCAGAACGGTTTGTGGCGGTGTGCACGATGCCAGAGTAGCGATGCGGTGAGGACTGGCATGTAAGTGTACCTTCTGACCACACCCAGCCTAGGATGGTCGTTGATTTGGGGCAAACCCTGGTCTTCTTTGCTGAAAGTCGTAAGTCGCATCGAGCAAGGGCATCAAGGACACGACTCCAGTTGTCTAGTAGTTCTTGTGGCGAGTTGCCCCCGCAGTACAAATCGTCAGCCAACTTGGCGACGACGCCCTCTTGTAACAGATCACCAAAGACTCGGCACATGAGTTCTTCCAATGCCGTCTCAGAGCCGGGCATGCCCATAGCACATCGTGTGAACACGAGAACTCCACGAAAGGGTGTCGCAACTCCGCAGTATTTGAGTGAGTCCTTCGATAGAGGGATCTGATAGAATGCATTCGTCAAGTCTGATACAACGATGTACTTCCAGCAAGATATGGATCTTAGTGTCGAATCCACGTCTGGCATGAGAAAAGGCTGCGGCTTGCTGTAACGTCCTACTTCCGTGAAGGCAGTGACGTGTCGTGATCCTCCATTAGCTTTACGTACGAGAAATGATGGGTTAAGGTATTCGACCACCACCCCGATATCTTCTGGACGACGGAATACACCGGCCGCTTCCAAATCATCAAACTTTTCCTGAAGTTCGACGAGTTTGTCGCGAGCGTATTGCGGACATCTCCCCTTTCGCTGCGGGGGTTGGACTGGTCCCATGTTTACAGTTGCTGTGAATGGGCCCGCATGCCCGTTGTATCCTACGATTTTTGAGTTGAACACGGTGTAAAATTGTTGATGTAGATTGCGGAACTGGTTGCGCAAGTCGTCAGACAAGAGGTTGCCACTGTCTAGTTCGATAGTGTCTGGAAATTGCACGTCTGCTGCGTGTGTGCTTGTGTTTTTTATTACGATGTCTTCCACGTAGTTGGTGTCACATGCTGTGGTACCACGCACTTGGCAAAAGTGCTCGTTGCGTCCTATTTTCAAGGGATGTGAACACGTGTTTAGTAAACGGATTTTGTCCCCGACTGCCTCGACAATGGCAGGTTGGGGCCAATCTTGGTAGTGCAATGTTGACTTATGATCGTTACGAGGTTCGATCGCCACTACAAGATCGTCGAGTGCTGATGGAATAGACAGTTCTATGTAGTCGCCTGGCCAAACAGTAGTGGACGCGGGTGGCGCACGCAACACGTAGGCCTGCGCTCTGCGAATCGTGTGATATTGGGAACGGTTGACGTTTTCCATCCCGTAGTGTATCACAGTTTCGTCAATGCTGATCTGATTTTTGGCGGGACGAACGGATATGTCATTGGTTGTCATGAATGGTGTTCCCGCAAGTACATCGACATCCAAGTCTTTAACGACAAGGGCATCGAGGTGTAGGTCAAGATTATCCCGCGATAACACGAGCTTTGTTTCTCCGACTACATTGAGTGGGGTTACACCATCAGCTTGTCTTGCGAGCTGGGAGCTTTTGGTGATTTTTGCACCAATTGACCTGGCCACCGTCTCTCTAATCATGTTGGTTTCGGCCCCAGTGTCGAGGGTAAGACGTATTGGGTGGTGACGATGGAACGCCTTGAAGAATGGAGACTGTTTCGTATTTACGCGACAAGCCGCCGACACTTTTTGTACGTCATTGACGTAGCCGTCATTCACCGGTGGTTCCTCGTCTCCGCTGTCTTCGCAGTTTAGTCCTGTCACGTTGCGTGCCTTAGTCACGAACAGTCTGTCTTGCTCGGGCAAGTACTTGCAAGCGCTTAGATAGTGGTCTACTATCGGTCTACCATCCTGCTTACAGAGTGGGCATTGTTTTGCTCGTTGGGTTCGTTGGTAGCTTTGTGGGCGAGCGGGCCCAGAGCGTGTGCGTGGTTGGTAGTAGGTTGACTGTCTCAGGATTTTTGTCTCTGACATAGAATGGATCTCGTCCAGTAGTGACCCCAGGGCCTGAGAGATCTCTGGTTTAAGACTGGCTAGCGTGCGGCTCCGCAATTCGGTTCCGTAGCGCTGTTTTACGAGTCTAGATAGCTCCTGATGGATAAGTCTAAGCCAGCTCAATACAACCATATTCTCTACCGACGGTGATAAGTCCTCATCTACGGTCGGGAACTCGTCGTGGTGTGATATACCGCCACCCACTGTCAGCAGACTATCATCAACGAACGCCAGGAGGCGTTGGAATAGGTCCTCGTGGTTTTCGTCTGATTCAAGTTTTATGTCGGCGAAATCTATGAAGTGAGCGCCGCTTGTCTGAAACCCGAAGTGAAGTCTGATTGCCTGCCATATGGAGTTGACGGATGTCGAGTTTTTGACGATGGTATTTCGCGATATGATCGGACAGAAGTTGGCAATCTGCCCAAGCATTAATTCTAAGTGCGCGACTTTTTGTTGTGCCGTTCGCCTAACCAAGCCTGGTGTGTCTTCGGTATCGTCAAGTAAGCCTCTGAGTGGAGAAGTGTTAGTTTTCTTTCCCCATGTTACCTGGTCGAGTAGGAATGGTGCGAAATTCGCGTCCAATGATAGAGTATATTGGAGGTTTTGGCGCCAGCTCTCATATGACGTCAGTGTTTCGTGTTTTGAAAGAGACCACTGTTTTGGAGCTTTCTGTGACTGAGCCATTGTCGCGTTTGACGTGTCGCTCAATCGTGTATGCAAATGCCGTCAATGTTCAATGTTCAATGTTAATTACTGCGTACAGAAAGTAAGCATTCGTCGTGCCGTTTGTTTGGCTATACGAGTATTTATCCACTTCAGTAGTGAAAACGCTGCCACCACGCCAGTATAGAAGGGAAAGACTCGATAACGACGAGAACATTTATTGAACATTCTTATCTCAAAACGGAAGTCAAGGCAAGAGAGCGTACAATAGGAACAAGGTATGGAATTAACCAACGCAATAATACAGGAAGCGGAAATGTGATACTTATCCAATATGGCGCTATGGTTTAAGTACATTGTGTGTTTATAACAAATATTACTCAGACAATATATCAGATAAACATATTAAAAGATACATAATATTAATTGATTATCAAAATAAATTAAAGAAAAAACAAAAAAATAAACAATCTTCGTCAGGTGCGGAAAAATAAATTAAAGAAAAAAACAAATAAACAATCATCGTCAGGTGCGAAAATAAATCAGTAAAACAAGACCTGATAGTCCTATAAAACAAGGTAAAATACTTAGTTGCCTGGGAATGCATATGCCTTGTTTATCATATAGTATTTAATCAAAACATAAGTCTATGATCAAATCCTAAACATATATTTTTTAATGTTGACCAATGTATATATGATATAATAACACCAATAATCAGAATAATGTAGAACCACCTGAACATAAATATTTTGCAATATATGTGCAATGAACCTTTATTTTCCCTGTTGCAGTTTCTTAGCTGCCCTTCAAAGAATGCATCAGTGGCCGGCTTCATGCCCAAAGCAACAGCTGCTTCTACTATCCCATCTGGGGTCAGTAGAAGATCAGCTGGCATGGTGATGTGTTTCAGCTTCTTTACCTCGAGCTGCAAATCCATTACTTTTTTTTGAAATGATACAACCATATTCATATGTATTTACTGGTAGTTGGTGCCACACCAATTTTACATGTACATTTTACATGTACATGTATATATGGTAGACCAAATCTATCTTTATCATATATGCTCAGTACAGCTCTGTGGTCTCTGCCAGTGTCCTTATGTTGCAGATGTTAGAACAGTTTGTTTCTCTATATCTTGTTTAATATCTTATACAAAAAACATATTATTGTATTTCAAAACATACATCTTGAATATATTTACTTTTTTAAATGCACAATACTTTTAAAAAGTATATTTTCAATATGGTATGATCATTGATAATACAATAAATGAATACAGCCCCTCCCGCTTTAGGAAAGGAATAGAACGACATCAATATGTTATCTATCACCTGGACTATACTTTGAACACCTGCTAGGTTAAAGGTTGGCTCAGGTGTGGTCATATCAGCAGTCACAATACTTGCGTAGCTGTGGTCGTTGGTCTGTGTAATACAAATATTATATATCTCTTTTTAATACTAGCCTTTTGCTGATTAATGTTTATATTCCTAAATCAAACAGATTTGATACAGATATTGTAAATAAAATTATTATCCAATAATTTCACAATTTCTGTATGTATTAAAATGTATACTGTTATTACATAGTATTGTATGGCCATATACAATCCAGATTTTAAACATCTAAAATTAATGCAAAATAAAATAAGAAAAAAAACCCTGGTGCAAATAAAATGTGACATGAGACCAACAAACTAAAGATATCAAAACTTGCATTTTTCTGCATTTTATTATACGAAACATGTCAAAGTTTGAAATAAAATGTGAATTAGTATAAAGTACCATGAGACAATTTGAAAATCGAGCATATAATGAAGGAAGTTTAACCACAATACTGGCATATATCGCACAGATGGTGGCCAGAGCATGAGAGTTTTTAGTGTAGAAACATTTAAATGTGCTAAGGGTAAGTGATATAATTATTTTAATATGTTTTTTTGAGAATCATCAAGTCTCAGCTTAAATATATGGCATCAATTCATTGCATGATTCTCAAAGAATCATTTTGTTATGGTCGGGTCAGATAATGCTCAATTGAACAAGAACCTTAATTAATATAATATGATTTATTAAATATGCAAAGCTTTTAGCTCAGTTAGTCACTTAATACAACATATTTTCTCAAATCATCATTCTTTACATCTATCAATCAAAAATTATGATAGTTTGTTACAACTGGGAAACAACATTGTCAGTACAAATAGAATTGTATCTAAACTGTCATTAATTTTGTCATTGTTTATCTCAAAATGAGAGAAAGAGATACAACAGCATCTGCCTACAAAGTCAAAATCTCCCAATGAAAAACATATTCTAAAAATATTATTCTTGACCCACAAACATCTTATATCTATTAACCAAGGATTCCTGTCATATTATATTTTAATGCATATAATCTTATTTAATGAGAGGATCAATATGCATTGTGGCCGGGACAAATTCGTTATGGTCGGGACAAAAGGAGCCCCCGTGACCGATCTTACCAACAGACGCCATGACTCGTGACACCCGTCTGCTATGAGCGCTGGGGCGCGTGATTCCAAAATGGCGGACAATGATAAACAAGTGATGTGATATGTCTTCCTTCTATAGTGTTTGCTTACCTGGTACAGGAGATACCAAGGAGGTTCTCCCAGGGCGAGGCCTTTCCATTGCACTTCGGTTGAGCTGACCCTTGCGATTATCCCAAATGTGGGTAACTCGGCCCGCAGACCTGGGGCCGAATACATTTTCATGAGTACAAGTACGAGTACTTTGATGATGGATGAGTACGAGTACGAGTACATTGCTAAAAGCTGAGTACGAGTACAAGTACGAGTACATTCTCATGAGTACGAGTAAAAGTACGAGTACATTTTTTTAAATATAAATATTAAATAATAACGTATTTTAAAATTATTTAATTAATATAATTTATATAACTCAGCACAAGTGAATATGCAATGGCAGTTAATAATTTTTTTATGAGGAAAACTAAGAAAAACCTCTAATTCATCAACAATAAAATTCACTTCATTGGCATTCATTTCAGTGACATCCTATGATTTTATCATCTATTTGCCATTGCACCGAATGAACATGAGTTGTTCACAGGTTGAGTCTTTCAGGCTGCACCGTTCAGGGCAGAATACTTTCTCGGCTATGCTAAATACCCTTTCAACTGGGGCTGATGAGGCTGGAATGCTGAGATAGTGAGGGACCAACTGAGCCGGAGTTGGAAAACTCAGAACTGCAGTGGGTCACTGTGACGATCTGTACGTGGCTGACTGAGGTATTCGTTCACCTCTACAATCAGCAATCAGCTGATATTATAAGTTTGCAGCTTATATTTTCTGATCGTAGACTACTAATTGTTGAGAGGGTTAGTACATGTCCACATAACAGGCTCAGCATCCCCTTTGGACTTTTTAGCCAGGCTGCTGGCATGGGGTTATACTAGAGTAGGAGGCAGTCTGACTTGAGCCACCTTACTTCTATAGAGGAAGACTGGCATTTCTTGTTCTTAGCAGTTAGCACTGTCAGCCACTGTCAAGTGACATGGTCTCCAGACTACATCAAAGGCATTTCCTGTCTAACTGGTGGGTTAACTGCTAATTGGCTCTTTATGAACATCCTGGTGGCTCAATTAAACAAACAGGTTTATGGCCTGAACTGATAGCCTACAATTATTGTTTGCTGAAGAGGGTGTTTCTGACTGGGAAAAGATGCTGCCCGTTGCCATGTTTGGGTATCATAAGTCATGGTTATTACAGAATGAGGATGTACTACGTGTAGGGATGGTAAGGTGGTATTCTATCAGAATTAACAAAGTATTAAAAAAATAGTTGAACATTTAAATATTTCAGGAAAGTTTCATTTTATAACCAAATATATTTATTTTCCCCTGTACATATTGAGAAAGTACTCAGACTCGTAATGTACTCGTAAAATATGTGTACAATGAGTATGGGTACGAGTACGAGTCCATGACCCATAAGTTTTATGAGTACGAGTACTTAAAAAATTTACTCGAGTACACGAGTAGCGAGTATTTCGGCCCCAGGTCTGAACTCGGGTGCGTAATTTTTGGTAGTGGGGGACTGCGTTCGCGCTATCCCCTTGACAAATCCTAAAAGTTTACGTCATTTTCTTTATTATATACTGAATTGAATGTAATAAAATTCGATCACTTTAGTTGTTGATTTTGTATTGTGATTCCAAATGGATGCGGAACATGATAGTGCACAGTTTCATTTCCGCCTTCGTGCTAGTCGAATACAGTTCGAGTTGTGTTGAGACGGTGCCCTCTTGCTATGAGCGTTTGCACTATGGAAATTCATTTTTAAACAAAAAAACGGTACGCACACTCACACACTACAACAGTTCAACTACACTCTGGTTGTTACTGCCCACTAAACGACTTTTGTGGGGACCATTTTAATGTCTGTGGAGAATAAAAGTTTTACTAAAATAAACTGTTGCGTAGATATTGATGTTGGAAAGGAGAATGTCGGGAAGAATGAAGAGGAGAAGAAGGAGGAGAAGAAAAACAAGGGGAGGCGGAACCAATGGTCCTCGGGACACGTGCCCCCTAGACCTTTGTCATTTTGCGTGCCCGTAGACCTTTATGAATGGGCCGACGTGATCGTGCCCCTCCTAGACCGTTTGGAAAGTGCCACCGTTCAGGTTACAATTATGTAAAGTTAAGCCGCTGAGGAGGCAACATTTTTTTCGACCCACCCCCCTCCCGTCTTCCGATGTCACAGTCGAGCCAGTGGAGAAGCTGAAGTTATGGCGGCACGGCAGCGAAACATTTTCTACAAAATTTGGTTCGGCCGCCAATAGAGGTTTCTATGCCCCCCCCCCCCGACTCGCATTCTGGATCCGACTCTGGGAGAGGAATGGGGACGAGAAGAAGGGGAAGGTGAGAATACAAACAAGCGGGGCGAGGACTATAAGGAAGAGAAGGGGGATGAAGGGGGATGAAAGCGAAAGGGAGAAGGACAATGAATAGAGATAGGAAAATGATGACGAAGAGAAAAGTGAAGAAATAGTATGAGGGGAAGAAGAAAGAAAACAAGGATGACGAGGAAAAGAAGGAAGACGAGGAAACAGTGGAGGAGAAGGAGGACTAGAAGAAGGAAGACGAGGATGAGAGGAAATATATGAAGGACGGTGATGAGAAAAAGGTAAGTAAACGTAAGTTCTTATAGGCGCAGTATCGAGTCCTTAGGACTTCCATGGCGCTTTACACAGTTGCGTGGCGAGAGTTGTCGGCGCCCGGGTGCAATACCTAATTTTGACGCCCCCCAACACATCTTTACATTTTTTTTATCTCCTACCAAACTAAATCGGTCATGATACCATGCAAGTTAACAAACTAATTGCATGTAAAAATTACACTTTGTTTGATGCAGTGTATTTTTGCAAATACTTATAAACACCAAAAGTAAAGTTCACTTTTTATTCGATGTGAACTGTGAACTGTTCATTGTGAAAACAATAATGAATCAAAGAAAGTACATTCGCACCAAAGGATAACTTTTCACCAATACCGCTTTTCTCGTCTTATTGCAGTAAACTGATTGATCACTTGCACGAAATATATCAGTTCTATAGGGCCATCTCTATAATTATAGGTGCCACGGAGGGCCAAGTTACTGAGGTGATCTTGTCCCAAAGAAGCTTCCAAACACGTAAGGATTCACATCAACGTATTGAAAGAGACATAATAGACGTTGTAGACGTTGCAACTGCTCCTTGTGTGATTGTGTTCCACGGTGGGATAGAGCGTATACATAGAACGGGGAACGCTGCACTTGCTCTATTGTCTGAATACCAGTCTTGGTGTGGAGTGCCCAGGCATAAGTAGCATGCTCAAGGGTTGGTGGGACGAATACCTCGATCGTATGCCGTTTTCCTCACTTGAGGTGGCACCGCATGCACTGTTTTTGAGTGGTTCATGTTCCCCTGTGTTTTGTCTCTACACGCCTTACAAAACCCCAAACATCAGCTTATCTGCTGACTGATTTCACGAGACATTGTATGCCCAGGGCGGTGTTTGAAACGGCGGCAATATCCAGTTTTGGCAAACACTCCTACTCAATCCACGCAATCCTGTTCATCGAGATAAGTGAATATCTTAACAATTCTTCTTGGTGCCGGTCCAGACTGTTTTTCGTGACACTCATAATTTCCTGCTCGGTCGAGAAATATTCTTCTCGCGCTAGTTCTTCGGACGTGGACCTCATATCCTATGAACTGTTCCATATATGGCTTTCTTCAGTTTGTTCACTCCACATTGCTCCAATTTACTCAGCTGTATGAAGGAGTACCTGGCTATAGAATATACTCGCTTATATTTTATGGTATGTTATCCACGTAGTGGGTTAGTAAATTGTAGGTTCGGCGTTCCCCACATCCGGCGTCCGGGTGACAGTGCATCCTTCCCCTGCCCACAATAGGCGGATCCATCGGGGCACGGGGGACGTGCCCCGTAGACCTTTGGAATGTGCCCGCGCTGTTGTGATGCGCCCCACCATACCATCGTATTTTTAACAAAAAATGTATATTTATTTGGCGAGACTCTTACCTTATCTTAACTCTCCCCACCGCCATCCTTGTACGTGACTTCCGCCACTTCCAAATTGATCTTTTTCGGGAAGATATCGCCTACCAATGCGAACAAATTCTACTTAGACACCCAGAAAGCACGCCAGACATGGTTAACATCTACGATACAGTATTGCGTACGGTCTTGGACAGACACGCTCCAATCAAGAACAGAGTTAGGAGAGGGACTAAGTCATGTCCATGGTACAACAGAAAGGTGAAGGAGGCTAGAGAGAAGAGACGCCAGTGTGAACATCGTTGGAGGACGACCAAACTCGAAGTTCACCGGCAGCTCTATGTCGAAGCCCGCAATGCTTCGACAGTTTGCATAGCTAAGGCTAAGAGTAACTACTATCAAGACACTCTGCAGAGAGCTGACAACAAATCGATGTTCCGGCTCGTGAGGTCCCTCGGGACTGAACAGAAGAACATTTATCCGGACTTTGAATCCACTGATGATGGTTGCAGTAAGTTCGCGCAACACTTCACTAACAAAGTGCAACAGATTCGAGCAGAGTTAGAAACGATGTACCGCTCAAACACACCAGTGAGAGAGAAGGCATGTTTCAATGAACCTCTCGTTTTGCTCGTGCCAACATCGGAAGACGAAATACACAAGATTGTGTCTGGATTAACAAAGAGCTGTCAACTCGATCCTCTGCCAGGCAAACAAATTCAGCAGTGCCTGTCATCATTGGTACCAGTTATTACCGCCATTACCAACAAGTAATTTGAAGAAGGAACAGTGCCAGCGTCCTTAAAGGAGGCTCGTGTTCGTCCATTATTGAAGAAGCCATCTCTGGACCGTGACGTGCTACATAACTACAGACCTGTTAGCAGTCTGTCTCATCTGTCCAAGGTTATTGAGAAGATAGTAGCAAAGCGATTGTCTGATCATCTTGACTCACAAGATATGAATGAACCTTTTCAGTCGGCATATAAAAATCTGCACTCTACAGAAACCGCATTGTTGAAAGTCTGCAGTGATGTCCGGGTGGCATTGGATCGTAAAGAAGGCACCCTGCTCGTGCTTCTTGACCTGAGTTCAGCTTTTGACACGATTGACCACACTACTCTACTCAATCGGCTCAGCAAGCGCTACGGTATTCAAGGTTACGCCCTCCAGTGGATGGAATCATATCTGCAAGACCGCAAGCAGCGTGTTGTAATTGGCCAGAGTGCATCTGAACATCACATTCTTAAAACAGGAGTGCCGCAGGGATCCGTCCTCGGGCCTATACTGTTCTCTCTGTATGTCCAACCAGTTGGCGATGTCATCAGAAGGCACGGTGTAACGTTTCATCATTATGCTGATGACATGCAGCTGATGCGTGCGTTTGCGCTTAATCCTACGGCACTACTCGAGGCCCTACATCGTCTTGAAGCCTGCGTCATGGAGATTCGGGAGTGGCTGACCTCTAATTACCTCAAACTGAACGACCAGAAAACCGAGTTCCTTCCGATTGTCCCAGTTTCTGCAAAGAAGTTAGTAAACGATCTCAGCATCAATGTTGGTGGTTCTCTCATCCGAGCTGTGCATCAGATTAAAGACCTTGGTGCCGTCTTAGACTGTCATATGGACATGTCTGCCAACACATCAGCGATTATCCGGTCCTGCTATTTCCACCTACATCACATCAGCCAAATCAACAAGTTCCTGCCAAGACAGACGAGGGAGAGAGTAGTCAACGCATTAGTGACATCAAGGCTCGACTACTGCAACTCCCTCCTGTACGGCACCATGGACAAGAACTTTGTACGGTTACAGCGTGTCCAAAATTCTGCAGCCAGAATGATCGTGCGAGTGCCCAAATACGCAAGCATCACGCCAGTGCTCCAAGACCTACATTGGCTGCCGGTACGAGAACGCGTTCGTTTCAAGGTCCTGGTATTCGTGCACAGAGCTGTCAACAAGTGTGGGCCCGTGTACCTAAGCGAGTTTGTCTGCCTCTACGTGCCCACCAGGTCCCTTCGGTCAACGGGAAATCGTCAACTTGCGAGACCGCGAACAAGATGCAAAGTCGGAGACGCGAGTTTTATGGCAGCAGCTCCGGACCTCTGGAACGATTTACCCACATCAATGCGTGAACTAAACAATGAAGCAGCTTTTAAAAGCGCATTAAAAACACTCTATTTTAATCGATATTTTAACTCCAGCAGCCGCAGCAGTCCCGGATCTGCGGAGTGATCTACTTGTTTTCAATGCATGTAATGAACACTGACACTTTTAAGAGCACTTTTAAACACTCTCTTTTAATCAATATTTTAACTGCAATTGTGACTTTTAGACTTGGCATTAAGCTTTTATCAATTATCTTTTGTTTACATAACATGATAATGCTAATATTTAAAGATATTTTTTTTTAATATAATTTTTTTATTTAATTAATAACTTTTTGGATTTATTACTATTTTACATGTAAAGCGCCTTGAATAGTTTCTAACTAGAGTTGGCGCTATATAAGTATATTTATTTATTTACCTATCCTCTTCCCCTGCTTACAATAGACGGATCCATCGGGGCATGGGGACACATGCCCCATAGACCTTTGCAATGTGCCCGCGTTGTCGTGATGTGCCCCACCATACCATCGTATTTTTGACAAGGTTTCCACTCTAATAATGCTTGCTCTGCTTCATTTCTCATCATTATTGCCACGCCGTGTCTGTGTAGATTGTCTTCTCTCCCAGAGAAAACAACTCTCTCTCCAGTGTTCAACTTGACTTTCCCGTGTCCTGTCCATCTGCATTCGCTAATGCCCATGATGACATCGATTTCGTATTTATAAATTTCTTTAATTAATTTGCAAGTTGTTCTGATTTACCTATTGAATATAACGTTCCAACATCCTATATTTATAGTTTCCTTTGATCTGGTGAACAACGCTGTCGGCTGCCGAACGTCCGATTGGCGTTGATCCGGAAGTGTTATACTTTCCACGTATCTGACGTCCTCAGGTACACATCGAGCGTCGCCTCGTCATGACCGTTTTCAGCATGTGCTGGCGATGTCACACATTCAGTTTCCGTAACAATTATTTAACTATAGGGTCGTTGGCCCTCCGCAGTAGGTTTAATTTTGGGGTGTTCCCTCCCATAGCCACAGCCTCGTTTGCCCACAGCCGCAAGGTAGTGTTTGCCCAGTGGGAACCGCAAGGAGGTGAAGTTGACCTGGTTGTTCTACGGTCTACCGGCAGGCTACTATTTTCACTTTTCACCCACAACGGGCTAGCCGGCCTCCAACCCCAGTGGCTGTCGACGCTGAACGCTTGAACACCCCTTTCCATCTGGCGATACTCAAGGGGTGCAATTAGAGGTTTTTGGAGAGCCTGAAGTGTCGGTATTTTTGCAAGCATCAAGGCGGGGGGGGGGGCACAATTGGACGTTTTAGAGAGCCTTAAGTGTTGGCATTTTTTGCGAACCTCAGGGTTGATATTTTTGGGGAGCCTCAAGGGGAGGTACAATTGGATTGTTTTGTTCTCCCCCTACACCTACTACCCTGTGTGCATGGATCCACCCCTTTGTCAATATGCCACTGGCGTTACACTTTTAATTATATACTCCATGGCATACATATTCAATCGAACACCATCTCGACTTCTTTGGGAAGCATTCAGCCATGCTACATTAATGTGCAAAAGCTATTCGTACACAAACATCCCTACTGTCTATAGCCATGCAGGTACTCGTTCATATAGCTGAGTAAACTGGAACAACGTTGAGATAACAATAATCCCACAAATTCGGAACGGCAGCATAGGACTTGAATCCTGATTACCTTGATCGAGAGTCAGATGCTTTAGCAATTAACTGTGTCACCGTGCTCCACTGATGGAGGATTTGAAGAAGGACAAGGTTTGGAAAGAGAGTGAGGATTTCAAGGAGAATGAGGACAGTGAGAAGAAAGAATGGAGGGCTATGAGAAAAAGAAGTAGTTCGAGGAGAGGGAGAAGGATGTGAACAAGGACGAGAAGAATTTATGAATAGGAGGAGAAAGAAGAGCTAGGAAAAGACGAAGAAAGGGGAGGAGGAAACTTGCAAGAAGAAGAAGGACGTTGATAATAATAATAATAACAGAAACAACAGAAACATCATCAACAACAACAACAACAAGACAACGAAGAAGAAGATGAAGGAGACGATGAAGACGAAGAAGAACATCGACTGCTTGGCGAGGCAACACGTTTTCTTTTAATTATAATCGTTGTATAACAACCAGCAATATATCCCTCAATCTCGTGTAACGCTCCAACGATACTGCTCACTGTTGGATGATCAAAAGAGTACTCTCGCACTAGGAGTACTTCTAGCATGGCACTGCTCTGGGCGAGCAGACGACAGTCGACAGCGCTTGGTTAGTTTTTGTTATAATAGTCGTGTAGAGGACAATGGACGGTGCTGTGTGTGAAGATCCATTTTGGGTAGGTATTTGTAATATTTTGCAGATTGTATATGTATGTTAAGCGTAACACGGGATTATATACTGAATGTTAGTTATAACTTAGTATAACTCAATTTATACTGTAAATTAAGTGTAATTTTTAAGTCGCTAGCTACAACAAGTGCCAAGCTCGGCTGCAGCGGCTTTGCGTTGACTTGTCACGTGATCAAACAATTAAATTTAGTTACTTTTATTAATAAAATGTACAAGAACTTCACTCGTTTTTGCGTGTATTTATTAGTTCCACCGGATACTCCGGTAGGGGGCGCCACTTTAATGTTAACTCCAGACGTGGAGATAGATTACAATTCATATTTCAATAATAATTGTAACAATTTAATAAAATACACGATATTTCATTAAATTAATTAATTAATAAAGTTACATAAATTTAATGTTGACAGCAGCAGATAATATTTATTACGGTTATTGGTTTGAGTAATTATTGCTGTATTTTAATATTGTCCACCAGAGGTAATTTATCATGCTATGATACAATATACATTATTTAGTTTTTACTAACAATTTCTTTGTTGCAAAATTTAATGATGCATATTATTTTATATGTTATACTGTGCTACCATGTCATATACATTAAAAATAATAAACAATAATAGTATAATTTAACAAGGACAATAGTAGTGGTCAGATTTAAGTTTGAGTGGCCATTTTATCACTTTGCTAAATCTTACCAGACGGCCATTATAACGAACGTATATTCGGATGTCAGTAAAAGTAATCAATGCTAATTGGTTAATAATTTATGTAAAATTTATGTATTTTGCTTGATATTATCATCCTCTAAATAATTTATTTATTTATATTAAAGGATAATTTCTGTGAATGTCTTGTGCAAAGGTACACTGCAAAGGTATACTGTATAGGTAAACAGCAATAGAAATAAGCCAGAATATTTACTTGTCCACCGGACAAGTAAGTTTTAAAATCTACTTGTCCACAAAAATTTTAACTTGTCCGAGTGGTTGTCAAGGGGATTTGAAGCTTCGGAAAAAAACATAAAAAAGTCTGTCTTATTTTTATGACAACAAGCCCTATGTTCCTGCTGTTTCGTTGCATGTACATCTGAGTGACTTGTGATCAAAGACACAATTTGATTTACTCTGCAAATTTTGAAATTTGCAAAATTATATTGCAACAATTTTTTTCGGTCCATTATCATTACTATATATATATTCATCATGAATATTAAAAGTAAACACGTTACATGATGTATACCACTATTTTAGTGATGCTGATATGAACGCTTTTATTAATAACAAATCATTATTACGATGATAGGAATGAGACAATTGTTTTCCTTGCTATTTGTTATAATGTTGCAAAAACTATTTCATTTCGATTTTTGTGCTCCTCACGTGTCAGACTAATTTCACGAAACGTAAACGTATCAGGTATTCATTATTGATATACTGGTTCATTTGTACGTAGGCTTTACTTCATTTTAGTGAAATTAACAGACAAACAATAAAATGATTTTTGGTTAGTCCTAACCGAATATCAAGACACATATCTGAACTTGGATGTGGTCTGAGATAGACCTCTCGTGTAATAGTCACGTGAATGGGAATATGCGGCAACATCGGCCTTTGACCCCATCTTTCGGTGCCTGGATTCAGTCAACATTGCGTATTTACGAGTCGCCATCCATTTTTTGTACAATTGATAGCTCGATAATTTTATCTGCGATGAAGGGACGCCCACTGATATAAGTCACCGACTCGGCTAAAAAGAGGGAGAGAGAGGAAAGACAAAGAGAGTATCCGCATACAAAGGTGTATATTGGAAAGGTTATCGAACGAAAGAAACGGCTGGCGTGAAAAGTGATGCAGCATTCGCCAAGTTTCTTCTGGACAGGTTAGTAATATTGAATTTATCAGCAAGCACACACACACACACACACACATCACACGAATGTGTGTTCAATAGATGGAACAGCCAAAATAAAGCTGTCATCGTCTGCCATCTTATTTCCATCTTCGATCGACGTTCCATGACATTCCATCGCACATGAATATACATTATTGTAGATATTATGACTTTATATTGATGGACATGTTATATTATATTAATAGTTAACTATGTGCGAAGTATCAGTCACATGTGAAGCACACACCGAATGGTAGATAAACTTAAAAATCCGCTCCATCGACGTTTCATCGACGTTCCATCGCAAATTAATATACAGTAATGTAGATATTACGTCTTCATATTTAAGGACATATGTCATATTATATCAATATTTAGCTATGTATAATATAAGACATAACCCAACTGTAGCACCCATTGGACATTCACACTTTACCCTCAATCACTGACTGACACTGGCTGGACATTTGAGACTAATAAAATAATCGAATGCCTAAAATAATTGCCAGGATCTAACTATAAGTACTTGCTTTCTTGGATGTGAGTTAAAACTTGAGTCACTGGCTGCTTGTAGTGTGCACTTTGGTCATCAAAGCTAGTTACAATTACTGACAGCAGACCTTATGAGCTCATTATCTTGGTGAGACGTGTGGTTTGTGCTGTGTTGTGATGGACTCCTTATGAGCTCATTATCATGGTGAGATGTGTGGTTTGTGCTGTGTTGTGATGGACTCCTTATGAGCTCATTATCATGGTGAGATGTGTGGTTTGTGCTGTGTTGTGATGGACTCCTTATGAGCTCATTATCTTGGTGAGATGTGTGGTTTGTGCTGTGTTGTGATGGACTCCTTATGAGCTCATTATCATGGTGAGATGTGTGGTTTGTGCTGTGTTGTGATGGACTCCTTATGAGCTCATTATCATGGTGAGATGTGTGGTTTGTGCTGTGTTGTGATGGACTCCTTATGAGCTCATTATCTTGGTGAGATGTGTGACAATCACCTCAGGAATCACTGTTTCACATAATACCTAGTAAAACACAGCTACCAACTGAACTTTACCCATGCCTACTCAATAGCATTATGTTACTATGAGTTTGACTACCATGTTTTGTATGATATAAATATATCTTTACTTGCCTTCAGTAATGTAGGATACAAAATAACACTTCTTTACTGTTTTTCCATGTGTGATGTACGACATTGAATGCTGATTGTAATAAAATATAAATTTAATAATCTTGTATTATGTAAATGTAAAGAATAGTAATAATTTATGATTTCTGTAGAGAATGCTAAACATTTATATGTATATTGTGACTGTAATAGTCTACATATGTTACCAGGGGGTAAACGCCCAAAACTGCATGTATAGTATGTATATAAAGAAAAGTTTATAAGTTACATCTCTGAAAAGTGTGGAATATGTATAGACATTGGTAGAGATCTTCTAGGCCTCTATGTTAACCTTAGTTTGATAGGGAGCAAGAAAACAAGTACACCGGGTGTTTGAACATAGGAGGAACATTTATTTTATTATTTCTGAAAGTTAGTTAAATAGCCTGGATATTATTTTGATATGTTATACTACGCTATCCATTTTGAGGGGTAGTAGTGCTATTAAACAATGTCAAATTTAACCAATTTTTGCCATTCCACTGTATGCCTTCACTTGAGTTTCACCACAGATATATGCAAATGACGTCCACACCAATCCAGCCACCACAGACAACAACCGCTGCATTGGCTCTATCGAGTATCAGTGATCGCAGTAAAACCAGCTCACTGTTAGGTATTCAGTCTCTTCCCGAGGGTGGGTGCAGCTCTGAACCATTACAACCAATGTCAGTTTAAGTAATGGTATTAATGTACTGTTATGTTCTGGTTTGACCAGTCTAATGTGTGTACAATTATTCCATCTTTGTATGATAGGGTGGTTGTCAAACTGTCAACTACATAGTACATTTCATTTGCAGTTCATTTTTTCAACTTAATATTCTTTTTATTTAATTTGGAATGTTTGTATTGCAAACATAAATGTGTATATACAATGCAAGTAAATAAACGTGACACAATATAACCAAGCCTCAGTGATTGTCATTTCATAATAATTATGCTTATGCTGGGGCACAGATCTGCTAAAGGCTGCAACTGCTTCAATGTTAATGTTACGTCACATGACATGTATCTCTATAATCACCTGCTGGCTTGCACAGCACAAGATGCTTATGTTCAGTTACTCATTTGTATCTTTGAATGTATATTTTAGTGTGTGTGTGTTCAGAAATCAAAATAACTTAATTTGACCTGTTTAAACATACAATGTGTGGAATTATTTTAATAATACGTAAGGTTGGGGAGACTCTTAATAAGACATATGATATAATGTCGCTAGTATTATCAGTGAAAAATTGCAAAAGTGTTTATTTACTTTTTATTTTTTGAATAAAATCACTTTGTGACTTTATTTCCTGTAACCTTCTTTCCAGCCCACCTGCATTTACAGGTAGTTAGTTAATTCTGCTGGCAATTGGATGGTGCACAATCCAAATTGTTTCACATTGTTGTCTATGACACTTGTAAATTGTCGATTTGTTTGTTATATCTACTACAATTTTATAATATATACAATAATAACTTTGCCACTCTCATATCATTTATTGTAATTTTTTCACAACTGGGCAAATGACCTTTTCACACTTGAGTGCTGGGCAAATAATTTTACCTATTAATGAAATTAAAACGTTTACAAGTTACACACCACATGTACACACACATATATATTTATATATACATACATATATAATATTATATATATTTACGTGTAGTAGTGCTATCAAACCATGTTCACCTTCACAAATAATCTGACTCATTCCATATTCCAATTCATGACTTTGTTTGACAGCTTCAACACAAAGGCGCGAACTACCTCAACACCACTGCAGCCATCACATATGACAAGATCTGTGGTGGCTCTATTGAGCATCAGTGGTCGTAGCAAAGGCAGCTCACTGTCTGGTGTCCAGTCACTTGCTGAGGCTGGATGCAGCTCAAGACAGTAAGTAAACGTAAGTATTAATTGCTGCTGGTATGCAAACATGATATATATACATAAATCATAGCATAACATTTGGAAGATATGCAAACATATGTGTTTGGTTGTTTTTACAGTTATGTTTTATTCTCCAGCCGAGAAAGCAGAGCGGCTGAAGTTATAGTTATAGCGGCTCGGTAGCGACAAAATTTAGACTACACCATTTGGTTCAGCCGCCAGTGGAGGTTTTTGTGCCCCCCAGACTCGATTTCTGGATCCACCCCTGTATGTGATAGTTTTGGTTGTATGCATTAGGATTTTGCAGTAATGGGTGTTCTCAGTAAATTGCATATTGTTGTTAGAAATGCATGTGAATTAAAGTAAAGACAATGTAAATTAAAAACATTTTATTGAAACTATTTGATTAGATTGACTACAAAATTATGAAACGCACAATACAACTTCAGGTGCAATCATTGCACTTGATGTGTATAATGTAACAATTTTTAATATCACATACACATAAAATGCAAAGCAACAATAGAATCAAAAATTAGGAAGAGGTTGAAAAAATGTCAGGTACATATAACAAAACAAACAGTTACTTTTATCACAATTCTTTGTTACAAAACAACAACACTTGTACATGTGATATCAAATGCTAGTAGTATGTTTGCAACTCACAAAATTAGTGACTAAACAGTTATGGGTATTTTACAACAAATTTTAATATTTAATGCCCATAAAATGTAAACCAATGAAAAAAAATTACTTAGTTGAACAAATTTAATATGTACATATCAAATAAAAATAACTATATGATGATTTAAAAAAAAACATCAATAGGATATAAAATTTAAAAATGTTGTAGTTTGTGCAATGCTTGGTATGTTTACAACTTGCAAAAAATAGTGACTAGACTAGACAGGGTCATCACCATGTGACTGAGAATTACATGTACAATCGCTACATGCTACATTGCTCCAGTTTACTCAGCTATATGAAGAGTACCGGCTACAGACGGTGGATATTTTTGTATGAATAATCTTCGCATATTAATTTCAGTGTGGCTGAATTCTTCCCACATAAGTCAAGATGGTGTTTTCGATTTAACAGGTCTGCCAGGGAGTAAAGTTTAAAGCGCTTTGAGTAATCCTGAGGACTGGATACTACACCATATCAGAACTAAATTTACTCAAGTTTTGCTTAATTATCATGCAAAATGAAAATTTATGTAAATCATTTGTGAAAATATAAAACAGTGATAAAAAAGAATAATTTAGAAAAGTAATACATGGCATGACAAATATATAACTGTCCTCGTGATACAAAGAGAATTTAAACAAGTAATATGCTGCTGTCAGTGTATCAACAGATTGTTGTTGAAAACTTGTGGCTGGTGTATGTTGCAAGAACTCAGCTGGCTGCCACTGACTATCAGCAACACAAAGACAATGAAACCCTACCACTGTAACAATTCTGGATACTTAATGTATTTTTTCATGGACACTGCTAAAAGTTATAGTTGAATTGAATAGAAATACCTAGTATTATTGACTTTTGATAAATGGGTCATCACATATAAAAATATCATACATGTCAGAGCCATCCTAATTGTCACTTTGTTTCTGGTATAGGTAGATGCAGACGTACAACAAAAAGTCAGGAAGCTGGTATGCAGTACCATCAAAGACTGCGAAAACATACAGAGATTTCATCGATATCTAAACCGATGCAGTTCACCGAAGAATGCTCGACACTGAACCTGTCTGACAGCATCGAAAGTTGTTGCCATATCTGCAGACCCTGGCACCCACCGTTCCATCACCAACTGCAGAGCTAGTCAGGCGTCACCACATTCTTATGTCGAGTAACCTGCATTCTACATTGGTTTCCAGTCAGTCAAGCTAACCAACTGACCTGGAAGCCAATGTACACCTCATCAGCACTGGGGAATCTGTCACGGATTCAACACGACACAATTGGGATCACTCAGTGGACATTCATATGACAAACTGTTAATATGCAGCATGTTGCATGGCTGTAGAATCTTGTCCGAGAGCCTAGACAAATACAACTGCCCAGTATGCCATATTAACTTGGAAAGCTAGTGGTACTAAGCACACTAGTTCAATCTCCTGTAAAAAAAGCATATATTCAGTAAACAAAAACAGACATCATAGTAGTGTTGGAAGTAAATAATTATGGAGTGTTCATTGTCGTAATCAGTATATAATAATGTTTTATGTATGACCTGCAGCATTTCACAAGAAAAAAGGCAGCAAGAAATGTTCTACTACAGCTGCATCTATACATGTTGATATCTTAGGAACAGTCAGTGTTTACCAGGGTTGTTCTGGGGAAGGGTGGCTTGATACAGCATGCAGACATTAGTGGAATAGGCAATTATTCAAAACGGTGAACAATTTAAATTTTTCTTTATTAGGTGTTCATTGTCATTACATGAATTTATAATTGTTCAATTTCATTACAGTGACGCCTGATCTTAGTCAATATTATAGACCGATTTGAATTCTGCTAATCACTAAAGCATCAGTAAAGCACATTTATATATATTTTTTTTTTCAGTGTACAAATTCATGTCAGTGTCTGCCATGTGTAACTACTATACATATTCATGTTTGAAATTTTAAGGTTCTTCCTGAGGTTGAATGGTGAAGGTGAATGTTGGAAATGACAGAATGAGGTGTTATTGTGATGCTAACAATATATTTTCCTCGTCAAGTATTCAAAGGTTCATAATACGTATGTCTACCTTCTTCAAGAATGACTAATTTATTTTATAAACTTATTTCAGAGTCATCGCCATATGCTAAATACTGTTTAAAGGTGTATTAATATGTCTGTGTTGATACACTTGTGGGTATAATATACAAGTGCAGAAGTCAATCTAGTTTTCCATGCCCAAGATGTTATTATTAAAATGTGTATGAAAACAAATGTGGTATATTTAAATGGGCACATTTAAATTTGTTGATAACTTATACGTGGTTGATTGTTATAAATTTGAAATTACCTGGATTGATCAAATGTGGGCCTGCCGCAGACTATGTATCCTCCCTGTGTCTGCCTGGCCCAGGTGACCGCCTCTAGCCCCTCCTCTGCCTCCTCTCATTCTCATTTATGGGTCTCCAATGGTGACACCTTGCGGAGTTTCGACATACTAGACATGTAAAATGGCGCCCAAACGGTAACTTGTGTTTTGGTTTATGACGGTGGTGGGAGTGAAAACCGTGCAGGCTGATGGCACTACGTCACTTGTCGACACTTGTGTCGAATCCGGACTCTTGAAGCCCAAATAAAAACCGTGCATCCTAATCCTATTCACTAGTCGGCATTTGTATCGAATCCGGACCCTGTTGAAGCTCAAATAGCGTCAGCGACCCGGTTTGCGAAAATTTCACTTCTCATAAAAAATGCCTACTACCCAAAACCGTGTATACTAATGGGTTATCAATAACTTTGGTTAGACAATTATATGTTTGCACAGTAATTGGATGTACTAAACAAATTATACTGTTTTATTAAAAGTTCACAATTTGAGAAACATTCTTGCGATTAATAGAAACATTCTTTTGTGGCATTCCAGAAATGACTGTTTAATTAATTGTATAGCATTCTAGCAAACAAATAAAATATAATATTTTGAACATAAACCACCAATTTACCATAATATTATGATATTAAAATAATTTAAAGGTGATGATGAAAGAGTCTTCAGATGATACCACTGGATGCTTCCCAGAGAAGTCGAGATGGTGTTCGACTGAACAGGTCTGCCAGGGAGTAAAGTGTAAAGCGCTTTGAGCAGTCCTGCGCTATTTAGGAACTTACCGTTTACTTTTGACTTGACTCTGTCAGCGAGGTAACAAGGCCTAGGGTTAGTGCAAGAAAACATAACCATAACCAAGTACCAGTGGTCAAGTGGAAACCACACCTCTACTGAGTAGCAGTGGTAAAATGGAAACCACACCTCAACATGATGAAACAATCATGATTACTGACTTTTATCAATCATGATTACTACATTTACAAGTAGTGTCTTGTTGTTTTATATCTTCCCCTCTATATCCAAGAGTAAAGGTTAAAACATACCTCAGAATGCACCATTTTAAAGCTAGTTTAAAAAAAATCTCGGGGGGACCATGCCCCCGGACCCCCCTAGCAATGCTTCGCGCCTCCGGCGCTCACGTACTTCACCCCTACCACCTCACCCATCATTTCACCCAGGGGAAACACTGATGTGGTGTACCACAAGGGGCAATTATAGGGCCAACTCTTTTTATTATGTATGTTAATGACTTATGTAATGTGTTGTCACACTTAAAGTCCATACTGTTTGCTGATGACACCAGTTTTGTTGTTGAAGGAAGTGATTTGTTGGAAATGTGTACAAAAGTGTCAAGTGAAATGAACAACTACACAAATGGTTTAAAGCAAACAAGCTCTCACTAAACTTATCAAAAACAAATTTCATGGTTTTCAGTCACACTAATACCCCATGTGAATGTAATATCTCCATAGATAACACTGATATTGAACAAGTAAATTGTATCAAATTCCTTGGTGTTTATATTGACTGCAAACTTACATGGTCTCAACATGTGAATGTTGTACATACTAAAATTGCAAAGAATCTGTCAATAATGCGTCGTGTTAAATGGTTGCTGAATGAGACTGCATTGTACACTTTGTATTGTTCATTTGTACTACCTGGTACCTTATATTGACTATTGTTGTGAGATATGGGGAAACACTTATAAAAATAGAATCCAGCCTGTGTATATTCTACAGAAACGTGCAATCAGAATATGCTGTCAGTTGGAGTATAGAGCTCACTCAAAGCCAGCTTTCTTTAAATGTAATGCACTGACTATTTTTGACCTGATTGATTTAAAATCCATGGTCATAATGTATAAAATATATAACAGATTAATGCCAAATAATTTTCTTTCTCGTTTTAAAGTTGTAAACACCACTCATGCCCACAATACTCGTCAAGAAAATAACTTTGAATCTAAGTATTGCAGAACAACTCTGAAAACGATGTGTATCAGTATAAAAGGTGTAAATATGTGGAATTGTTTAAATACGAATATCAAAAATTGCACTAATGTAATTGCCTTTAAGAAAAGGTATAGATCACTACTGGTCAATAAATACAATATATAGTACATTTTATTTTATCGCTATAATCATATTCAAATCTTAATTTTGTATCAATTATTCTTACATCAACGATACTTATTCCTATTGGTCAATAAATACATTATGTACTCTTCGAATTCTTAAAAAAAAAATTTTTTTTACTCTTGTTATACATCATGTTCAAATCCTTTTCATGTGTCAAATTTATCTACATCAAAGATACTTGTTCCTGTCTGATGACTGATGTCATCAAGTCTGCATTGTCTATAATTAGTAAAACATGCTTATTAGTATATATAAGTCCTATGTTAAAATAAGGATTATTAAATTATACTTCATGTATCTCATTCGTCAAATTATCTTTTAAGTACATGTATTATGGAAAGGGAAATGCTAACTATAAGTATTTTACTTCTTGCATTTTCCTTTCAACATTTCAATATATTATGCGCCCAGGGGAATCCGGCCAGATCAAATTGTCGGAGCGACCGGAATCGTGTGTCATACTGCCGCCAGGCCAACGGTGGACCTGTGGCGGCAATATCACGGACAACATCGCAATATTTGAACAACCCGGGGGCTGCTTCCGGAAATCGTTGGGCATATATTGCCCCAAACACCAAGAAGGCAGAAGTCCACTGGTCGATGGTGGAAATCTGCCTTCCCCTGGTCTGGGGCAGCAAAGAGAAGACGCGGTGAGAGTCACCAGAAGAAACAGCCATTTGTTGGGGTTGGGTATGGTGAATATGGGTCAGATCAAAAAATTCAACAAATTCGTTGGCCCATATCTTGGCCTTAATGCGCTCCGGAAGGTCAGCCCCCAAAGTGGTGGAGTGGAGAGGGACGGAGAAGTGGGATGCGGGCTCACCCCTATCGTCCATCAAAGTGCTGAGAGCACCAGCGACAGCAAAGTCCATGGGAGTCTCCTGCTCGGTGGTGGGGTCTGGCATCGACCAGGCGACTTCCGGGGCGACATCTACTGATGGCGTGGGCACAGGGGGTGTGACAACATGGGCACGCGTGGCATCCCGGTCCTCTCGCAATTGTTTCATCACTTCCCGGGTGACAATGGCTACCATATCAGGAGTGCTGGTAGTTGTCACCGGCACACTGTCCGACGTGGCTGGCAAGTCCTCCGGACGTCCCGCAGCGGCAGAAACAGGGCGACGTCGGCGAGCAGGAGGGGCTGGCACGGGCGGTTCAAACTCGACAGGGCGTTTCCTGGCCGCAAGGCGTTGGGACGGCGGTCGCACCATGGCACGAACCGGTTTCGGCGGACGTCCGCGTGGGGGCATACTGCAAAGTAGTAAACAAAGGGCAGGAACGACATCCATTTTCTCCGAAACCATGGCACCAAACTAGTCAGTATCACAGCTCACCCACTATCTACCTGCATAACAGGATGGACCAATATGGTATATAATCCTGTGGACGCCCCACGGGCAGCATGAGGTGATATAACCTCTAGATGAAAAATTATATATAATCATAGATATAGATACACATATATATATCCACATATATATATATATACATACATATATACCATCCATATAGATACACGCACACACACTCCATAAATCTATACACACATACATACTCACACATATATGTAAACAGAGATAAAAATTGCATTTATTAAGACCAAATGGAAAGGAAGTGTGCATTTTGCAGCGTGGAATAAGAGTGGCAATGGAAAGAATGTGTCGGTGAACTTGCCTGGTAATAGAATTGATTGTGTACAACTGACAAGTTTGCTGTAGAGTTCAGGCTCATTACGGGTAATATATTTGATGATGTATTGTAACGAAAATCAGAAGACAGTGGGGCCTCTAATGCAGGAGGCCGGGTGGGGAAAAATTACCACCCACCTTTGCTAATCTGATTTGTCATTTAATAATTGTTTGTAGTACCTCGATGATAGTATCAGTTGTTTATCGCTTAAGCTTTATCTCATCGAGTGATGTATTTGGTTTGTTCCTGTTGGTTACAATTATTAAATGACCGTTACCAACTACATTAATTCTTGTTCAATTATTATAGCAAACAAGCTCAGGGTTCTGCCAGTAAGCATCAGCAGGGTATAAATGAATATTTTTACATATGTCAAAATAGTATTTATGCAATGTGATGCGGATAATCCGTCAACAATTCGTTGTCACGATAATCTACCAATGTTCCGAGTTACGTAAGCACCCAGGATCAAAACGAGGCTGGGTGTGGACTGCCCCTTTGTGTTGGAATCTGATAGCAGCGAACGTCTTTGCCGTTTCAACACAAAGGAAGATTTACTTCAACCCACCATCCTCCCCTTACTACCACCATGATACTTTGTTGCATGATACCTAATTATATTTAATTTCTTTGGCAGCAGTGTTTTGATGAACCTGCTGCACTTGTATGTGCCTATGTTTTCCTTGTACGTGTTACCATAACGTTGGAGATAGTTGTGTTTAGCACGTCCAATTGTCTATTGTATCTGTGCTGAATATGTATATACACATTATTGTATGATATGGGGGTGGGGGAAAAATTACTACCCACCTTTGCTAATCTGATTTGTCATTTAATAATTGTTTGTAGTACCTCGATGATAGTATCAGTTGTTTATCGCTTAAGCTTTATCTCATCGAGTGATGTATTTGGTTTGTTCCTGTTGGTTACAATTATTAAATGACCGTTACCAACTACATTAATTCTTGTTCAATTATTATAGCAAACAAGCTCAGGGTTCTGCCAGTAAGCATCAGCAGGGTATAAAAGTATTTTACTTCTTGCATTTTCCTTTCAACATTTCAATATATTATATACTATATTTTTATTATTTTTTATTATTTAGTAAGTATTATAGGAATTATGCTGTATGTATGTATGTATGTTATGTTGAATAAAAAATTATATTCAATACAAACTGAAACATGAAGTAAGAATGTACAATATGTTATATATATATGTAAGAATGCACATTTCGTAAGTGATTAAATGTTATTACAATACATGTGTTACATAAGTTAATATAAAAACTACACACTTTGATTATTTATGTAGGCCATATATAATATTATAATGTAATCTGGTACATGTATACATTTAAAAAGAAAAGAAATTGCGAAAAAGCCTGCATGATTAAAGAGAAAGGTTTTCAGGTCCCTTCTAAAATGCCCAGAATCACGTTGGTTTCTGAGCTCCAGTGGAAGAGAGTTCCAGAGGGTGGGACCTGCACATAAACATTATTTTTAAGACATGTTATGGCTGGCAGTGACCAATTTAGAAAGTGTCATCTATCCCTGACATCGTATCATGCTGCACAGAATAATTAATGCATTCCTACATAGCCAAACATGCACCAAAGTTTGCTAGTCTACTGCAACATGTTGTAACCGACAGACTTGAGCCAGTGCTACACTATGGCACTACCACTAGTTACCTGTCTTCAAAAATATACTGCAAAAAGTGATACTTCACTATCTTTCAGTTTGCAAATTCATGGGCTTAAGACGTAAAGAAATATTACAATAAAATGTAATAAATATTTTATATAACTTGACTTGTATAATGTCAACAACTGAATGACTGGGAGGACGGCTCTCTAAAATACTTCTGCAGTAGGTGCTGTGACTGCTTCCTGTATGACTGAGTGAGATCCATAGGGTTAGAGTATAGCTAACCTTCCTCTTATGTTGCATAAAAACGGCCTCACCTAGAAAATGGTGATATTTTAAAGAACTGATTGCAATTCATCAGGCATATTACTAGCAGGTTTTGTGTTTCTAGAATTTATTGGGAGAGTGTAATTGACAAAATGATTTTTTTTAATTTGTATTCACGGGGCATTCCGTGTGAAGAGATGAGTGCCACACCCATCGCTGAATAGTGTAACGATGGGTGTGGCACTCATCTCTTCAATTTTTGAATGAACCAGCTGGTGAAAGCCTTTGGGAAGGTAAGCAAGAATCCAAAATTTGAGTGTTTTAGCTTCAGTAGTTTTTGAGTTACGGCAATTTGAAATTTGGGACTTGGACATTTTACGACGGCTTCTTAAAAATAAATAAAATTATTCACATTTCACATTTTAATATCTCTTGAACCTGTATCAATGAAACTATGTGGAATTGTTCTCTACATTGCATAGATCACATAAATATAACTAGAACATAATATGGTGTATGGTTAATGTGCATCAAGTTGATAAACATAATGATTTATTCAATAAATCATTTGCGAGAGGGTTTCAGACCTTGATTGTGAGCAAAATACACATATCTCAGAAACTAGTTGTATATAATTGGTATATACACATGCAAATGTGCAAATCAGAGTAATATGGCAGGTCTGGTTGTCTTAGTATATTATGGTATACATGGAACAAATCTGAACTTATTCAGCAGTTACCTAACAAATCGTAAACAATATACGGAAATTGACAAAATCAAATCAAATATGTTATCAATAACAACAGGTATACCACAAGGCTCAATCTTAGGACCCCTGTTATTCATCATATATATCAATGATTTTGTACAAGCCAGTAAAATGTTTAATTTCAAAATTTATGCCGATGATACAACTCTATCAAGTACATTAAACACTTTCAGTGATAACATACATGACAAAAATTTAGAACCTTTAATAAATGAAGAACTTTAAAAAATAAATGAATGGCTCAAAATAAATAAATTATCGCTAAACATAGCAAAATCTAAATACATGACATTTCAAAAGGCAAAGAAAAATATACAGACACTCACTCTGAAGATAGACAATGTAAATATTGAACAAGTCAAGGAATTTATTTTTTGGGTTTAATTATAGATACAAATCTAAACTGGAAAAACGTGCTGAAAAAATATCAAGTGCTTGTTCTAAAAAAATTGGCATTTTAAACAAATTGAAACGTGTTACCTCTTCATATTAAAATAATATTATATAATTCTTTAATAGTGCCACATAAATTATTGCATTATGGCATGGGCTTTCAACCAAATAGAATAATAAAACTTAAAAAAAAAGCCCTGAGCATTATTACCTTAAGTAACTATATTTCCCACACAGAACCACTTCACCAAAAACTCAACCTGTTAAAAATGATGACATCCTTAAATTACAATTTAAATTAAATTACAATTTTACTATAAATATTTACACAATGACTTACCAGTTTATTTACAAAACTGGAGGATAATGTTTAACTATGAGGTACATAATCATGATACAAGAGTCAAGAATAAAATATACACTTATAAAATTAAACATGAATTTGCAAAGAAATGTCTTAGGCATAATTTGCCACTTTTGCTAAATAACATTCCCGATATAGTCAAAGAAAAGCTTACTACACATAGTTCACAAGGATTTGCCAAGTATGTTAAAATTTAATTTTTACAAAATTATCTGGTAACATGCACAAGACAAAATTGATATATATGTATGCAAAATTAAGAACCGACAACCACCTGTCAACTTTATACAGTACAAAACAGTGCCTTAACGACAAACACAATAATCATGTAAGCTTGCTCACATTACATACATGCTCATATTCATTAAAAAAAAATTTGTTAGTCCTTTGGCCGAAGGTCCAAGGAACTATTGCCATCACTCTGCGTCCGCCGTCCACCATTAGCTGCCGTATCTCGGAAACCGTTCAGCAACTTTTTCTCTAATTTTGTATAGACATCTTAGGGCACTGCCACTATGCACAAGAAATCTGTATTTGATTGAATCATATTAAGGGCTCCCTAGGACCCCAAAAATGTAACATTTGGCCTATTTTTTCAAAAACTGTTCAGCAACTTTTTTTCTAATTTTGCATAGATGTATCTTAGGGTGCTGCCACTATATATAAGAAATCTGTATTTGATTGAATCATTCTAAGGGCACCTAAGGGGCCCCCAAAGTGCAAAGGTTTTACATTATCTAGTGATGTGGTTTTGAGAAGGGCCCTTGAGACCACACCCAACAGTAGATTTTGTTTAATGTGCCACAAAGTCAACACCATGACTAAACTATGCAGCCTGGTGCTACTGTTCCATTGAGACCTTGACTAATCTTTAATTGGTCACAGCGCCCAGGCAGAGTAGACACACTTGACCCCAGTTAGACTGAACAGTTGCCTAACACTTTTTATCTTCAAAACTATTGATTTTCTATAATTGCAAGTTGTGTTTATTTTGATGTTCATTTAATTATTATAAAATGGTGTGACTATTGGTTAAAGATGTATTCTCTGTAGAAACCTGTAGGTGACAAACATAGAAAATTAATATTCTGGACAACTATAGAGTGAAATATCCTACACTTTATTGATATCAAATGCATTCTACTGTTCTGTTTACGCTTGCCATGTCTTGTGTAGACATGGTACTGCGTAAATCAATTGTATCAATATAGACTAATAATTACAGATTCACAATATAGTTGACACCTGAAACAACCAAATGTCAACCATTAAAAGAGTTGACATAGTTCCGCTATACACAAGCAAGAAATCTGTATTTGATTGAATCATTCTAGTGTCATCAGCATATAGTAGAACATACATTTTCTACATCATCATCACTAAGGTTGTTGTAAATTTCACCAGCTGCCATGTCAAGTCCGTTATAATTGTGACTAACAGTGTTCAACATGATTCAGGTAAATAGCAAATAACAGAGTACACAAGTTTTCTCCTTGCCATACCTATACATCACATGAGAAGAAGGCTGACACAGCCTGGCCCTGATTTATACATGATTTAGCAGTTTTGTACATGTTGTATACAACTTTCAACACAATACCATTAATACCGCATGAAATTATCTTAGACCACAGGAAGGACCGGTCTACTAAATCAAATGCTTTCTTATAATCGATGAAGGCACAATAAAGCATTTTGCGTTGACACAAATACCCCTATTTGAACACTGCCTGTTCTTCACCTATCACATTCGCTTTGTTTAGGTATGTGGTCAGTCTGGTATTCTGAACAATCACTAAGGATTAATGAACACTTGTGCAGAATGTCACCCACTTGGCAGGTTTAATTGATCTATTCAGCAATGAGGACATTGCTTAGGGCTCACTCTGGACACTCACTCACAGTGTTGTGTATTGTCTTAGTTGGTGCATTGAGCTAATCTACTTGACCATGAATCAGTGGTGGCTCTGGTTGTGTATTACACCCAGCTGTGGAGCTAAGATTCTCTGCCTGCTATTGTTTGATGGAAACTGTGACTAATGTGTAATTGGTCATTGGCAGTAGCTTGTGTCAACAGACAGCATTAAGCCACTAGACCCCTGTTAAACTGGACAGTTGCCTGTACGTTTTAAACTGTGTCAAACAGTGAGTCTACCTTTTGCTCTCAAATAATCTGTCCTCTTAGTTTTACACATGAAGATTTAATCTGACATAACTTGACAAGTTTTTGTAGCAGCACATTTGTACTTCCAGTGTATCATTGCAACATAACATACATATTACATACTGTGTGCCACATTTGAATGTTGTGCATGTAATATTTCCATGCAATCCATTTGCATATATAATGTAAAACTTCAACAGCCGTTTTCTTCATTTTCACTTTTTGATCCCTACCATGTTCAATGCTCCATAACTTTGCCAATTTTTGTAGCAGTCATATTTTTTGAAACCGTGTAAAGCACCCTACCAAACCTTTACAAGGATGTAAGAAAACAATGTTAAAATTGTTCCGACTTATCATTCATTTGGTCAGCCGGGGTCACATATAGACGTATTAGTCCAAAGGACTTCAGGGCCAATTGGCCCATTTTTTGTATATTTATTTCTTTATTTATTTTGACTCAGGTGATGTATTAATTTAATTCAGGTGATGTATTAATCCAGTTAAATTTGTTATCATAGAAGGTGGCTCCTTGATAGTGACTATTATAGTCTTAGAGGAGTCTCCTGACCCTATTTTTTGTTATTTACCATGCATTATGCCATGTTCATCATAAGGTTATATATATTTGTATTATTTTTTATTTTTGACATGGATGTACTGTATGTATAATCAAATGTCTGGGTCAAATAAAAACAAATTCTTCTTCTTCAAATTCTTCTTAGTTATGAATCTGTACATATGCAAAGATGGCATATTGTGATATTTCTTTAAAAATGACCAACTTCCAACCCAAAAAGTCAATGAGGCATAGCGTGTATTGTCACAAAACTTTTTCTAGGTGTAAGCTTGTTCCTATAACACAAATAACTAATAACTCTCAATATCCTTCCATGTTTCCTTCATAACAACTATCGGATACTTCTGGGTGCCCCCAATTTTTTAATAAATCCCTCACGATTAACGAGAGTGTTTTCAGGCATTGATTGCGAGCTAACTATAGATGCCTTAATTAACTGTTGTAAATATTTGGTATCTATGCATACCAGTGCGTATTATCAGAGCAATATGACATGTTGGACTGTCTTAATTATGAATCTTGCTTATCTTTCACCAAAACTGATTTATTCACAAATTTAGGAGATGAGGGCAACAAATTTCAGGAATTTTGGTTGCATTCACATGGAATGACCCTCACATTTACCTACATTGGTGCAAATTACATAGCAATTTTCATAAATATTTATGGCCATCGTGCATTTATGTGCTTTTAAAAGAGCTGGTGGTATGTGATTTTGATGAAATTTGAGATGCATATTAATGACATGATAACAGTAGCTGTAAAGAAGTTTCAGAACTTTTTCAAGTCCAATTTTTTTTAATCTAACAAAATGTTAACATGGCCACCAATGGAAAAATCAATTGTGCTCTGTGCCCAGTTGCATAGTGGGATCAAACAAGTTTTGTTAGGTCACGCAGGAGGCTGGCAGTACTCCATGTACCAGCTGTACACCACTCTAGCCATATTTACATGTGACCTGCACAAAACTATGACTTTGGAGAATAACTATTGTTTGCTAAGAGAATGGTTTAGTATAAATTCCTCTTTGTTCTTTAGCCAGCCTGCAAGCTGGTTCCAGACAATTTACTGGTGCATGCTGTCTGACTCGAGTCACCATTATACCATACTCAGACATACTGCTTCAAATAAATAAAATTTACTTACTTCAAAAGACTGAGATCTGTAGTAGTTTTTAGCAGTGCCTGTTGTGAAACTAAGTAATTCATTATGTTACAAATTGGTTAATTTAATGACTATGATCATTATGGACTGAATGGCTTAATTAAACAAGTTTAGACAAGGGTAGGAAACAATGTTGCCTTTCGAAGGGCTGCATTTGTTGCTTCAGTGTGTAGAAAATTTTGAAGAAATTATCTATGTCAGATGTACTTGAGTGTATTTTAAATTAACTGCGTGCACGTATGCGTCTGTATCATGGAGTGCAGAGGTGCAGTGGCTAGAGCTTCCTGAAGACTCTCGACCAAGAGAACTCATGTCCAAATCCTGTGCTGTGGTGCCAAACCTTAGGCAAGTTCATTCACTCTGCTTTTCTCCAGTTCACTCAGCTGTATTAATGAGTACCTGGATATAGAAATTGGTAGATATTTGTCTACAAATAGTCTTCATTCATTAATTGCAGCATGTCTAGATGTTTCCCAGAGAAGTCAAGATGGTGTCTGATTGAACAGGTTTACCAGGGGATGAAGTATACAGCACTTTGAGCAGTCCCATGGACTGAATATCGTACTAAATACACACCCTGTTATGAATTATGTTTCCTGTAGTTTACAGATGGTGGTTGTTGTAGGATTGCAATGTCACTTGGAACACGGCTCATCCAGATCTCACACGCTGCTTCCAAGACACCGTCCTTGTGTGGATTCCGTGTGGCTACATATTTCTTGTGACACCGTTCTACTTCCACAATCTGAACAAGTGCAGGAGAGGTAGCATACATCTGACGTGGTTAAATGTCACAAAAACAGTAAGTGCAACAAACCGTTCTACTTCCACTATCTGAACAAGTGCAGGAGAGGTAGCATACATCTGACGTGGTTAAATGTCACAAAAACAGTAAGTGCAACAAACCGTTTTGTTGATAATTTATTTCAGCGTTATATATTATTTTAAAAATATTTTCATTTATATACATTGAAGCAATCATGGAAAAACTTGACACATCTAGTATAAACTATGGTTTAATAGTCTTTTCATTACACCCTAGTTTATAATTATGTACAACAGCAACACTTTGGCCCTAAGGTGCTAATGTTGGTCTTAAAATAGGGCAGTTTAGAAATTAGAATTGCAAAGATCACATTTCTTCACGTAAGATACGAAAAATATGTTAAATCTGATTTTTGAAATGTGTTATCTTTTGCAAGACCATTGTAGACATCTATAAGTTTGGTACCAAAAATTATTTTAGTTCAATGATACCATTGTGTATATCAAAATGAAGTTCAAAGTCTTTACTGCACAATTCTGCAAAAACCACCCAACCCCTTATATGCGTAATCCTGCCAAAACCAATAAGAAAACTTGCTTTTCCTAGGCCTTTCTTTAACTGCGAGGAGATCCTTCTTTTAGTATTACACTAACTAGCCAGGTCAGATGACCTAAATTCCACAAAGGGAAAAGTACGTGTGCTTTAGTCATCTTGCAAAAACAGTTAATTAAGAGGGTTTATTGGGAAGTTGAGCTCCGTCCATCCATCCGTCCCTCTGTCTGGCTGTCTGCCATCCACCAGTCCGTCCATGTATCTAACTGCAGCACTCTGTCATACAAGTTTTGCTTTATTTCTCACGCTTACTGTTTTAACTATCAATATATCTATTTTAAGTATACAAGTTTAAGTGTATCTCGACTCTGAGTAACTGCATTGTGTAAATGTGTAAAGCGCCACAGAGCACTAAATAATGTTGTGTTGTTTATTATTGCTGCAGCTGCTATGTGTCCTGCTCGTAGCTGTGTGTCTCATGGACCTGATCAGTCGACTGCTAGCACACAGCTTGAAACAACCCCAATATGGTGCCCATGTCACTGCGCCGTGCTTCAGGTTCCTTGGCATGGTAAGTAACAATGTCTACCCTGTCAATGTCTCATGCTTTAGGTTCCTTGGCATGTAAGTAGCAATGTCTGCCCCATCACTGCCCCATGCTTTAGGTTCCTTGGCATGGTAAGTAGCAATGTTTGCTTCATAACTGCCCCATGCTTTAGGTTCCTTGGTATGGTAAGTAGCAATGTCAACACCATCACTGCCCCACCTTTAGGTTCTTTGACATTGTAAGTAACAATGTCTACCCCAATCACTTCCCCATGCTTCAGGTTCCTTGGCATGATAAGTAGCAATGTCTGCCCCATCACTGCTCCATGCTTTAGGTTCCTTGGAATGGTAAGTAACAATGTCTACCGTATCACTGCCCCATGCTTTACTATTATAATAATAATGACAAACTTCTATTGCGCCTAAATCCCCAGGAATCTGAGCACAGAGGCGCAACATACAAGAATCATTGGGCAAAATTGTTAACAGGGACAAGCAAGAGTCATCATTAGAGCAAGGGACCGCCGAAGGTTAGGGTGGGGATGCAATTTCAAATAAGCATATACTACTGTATGTATGGCTATTCATTTGGACAAAAAACGTCAGCCTATACGGTCTCATTCGGATCTATAAGCTTATTTAATGTTTCTTCCACCCTATGTTTTTTATACGTTTATGCATTATTTATTAGGCACTACATGTATTTATTTGTATCACCGATACAATGTTCTGAGAAATATGTATATATAAAAATTATTGTTGCTGGCGAATCAACAAAGCTGAACGTGCAGTGCTCTTCGTTCTTGTGGCGACACTGTTTACGCCAGTCAATCATGGCAGATAGCAATCTTTTTATTACCAAATTGAAAAAACCATGTATGTACAAAAGAAGCACTTAGGGAACCTGTGTGCTAAATGTAAAGGTTTGTTGTGTTTTTGTTGGGATCATGTTGTGGGCAGGACGTTAGTATTATGGCTAGTAAATTGCAAATCTCGCAGTCTAGGGCTGAGTGATAAAGCATGATTAACAATGTTTCGTAGGCAAATTTGTGACGCGACCATTTCATGTGGCGTGACGTCACCAGACAACCCTTACTGCAGTAGTGACTTCAATACTACATGGCAGAGCTACGTGGTAAACAAGCCATAGTGGATCACTCCATTTTTGTATTTAGGGGTGGCTGGCTTGGCAGAATTAACTACATTATCTTAAAGAGTATCCCGCAGAATTTGGCATAGTTTCTATTAATGTAATACTAACAATTATAGATATATTTCATTCGCTGTTTTCAACAGATACCAGTTAGTGTTAAACAACTAATCACTGAGACAAACTAAATGGAGTGTAATGTTTGGAGTTTTGTTTCGACATTTGATTTAACCATTTCAGTCTGACAGGCCGAATTACTGGCCACGCGGTCTGTGACGGTACACTACGACAGGCCAGTTTTTCGGCATTCACAATGTTTGCTCTTCAAGTCAGTTTTACTCACAATTATCCGCTATGTGGAGGCACATGTTATAAAGCGTTTTTAAGGTTGATGCCTTAGCATTTCAACAGCAGTAATCGTGGATTATCGCTCAGGAAATATTTCAAGATTTTTGCGGTTGAATAACTGTCTGCAAAAATCTTCGAAAGCAGTAATGGCTGATGATGTTAGTTACATTAGCGATGGTGATTTACAATGTAATAGCTTGCTTAGACAGATTGTTTTATAGTTTTAATGATGTATTTTGTTGGATGTTGCCGGTGACGATTGAAATAATGTTTTACAGACGTTACCTACTGCGGCAAGACTGAAACTAACTGCAGCAGTATATTCAGTCATTACGGTAATGAGGAATGATGAAATTATCAGATTCTGGTTATCACGACTATAAAATTGAAATGTGTCTTAACTTATTTTATTTATCGATTATACCTTCAGAATATGTATGATGTTCAGTTAGTAAAATGTATTGTAGTTGCTGAAATCTAAATTTGAAGTGAGGCAATCGATGTTCATATGAAGTCACTGGGAATGCAGTATTCAGTGATTACATCGTCTGGGAGCTGTAGTACTGAAATCGTTAATATACAGTATTATTGTTTGTTTGATGCAGGCAACTCCTGTTTGCATATAATTATATTGTTGCATTGTCAAAAAGACACAATTAAAATATAAATACACACTTAATTCCACATTATTACTGGCTTATACTATTTTTCCAAGGTGTACTTTTATTACAATTCCAAGAAACTTCTGCCCTATACTCTTATTCCGCCCTATACTCTTATTATAATTTTGAGAAATTTCCACCCTATACTATTATTCTGCCCTATACTCTTATTATAATTTTGAGAAATTTCCGCCCTATACTATTATCCTGCCCTATACTCTTATTATAATTTAGAGAAATTTTGCCATATACTATTATTCCGCCCTATACGCTTATTATAATTTTGAGTGTCCACCCTATACTGGTATTCCGACATGTACATTTATTTGGAATGCAGTAGTAGGTTCTTTGTCATTGTAAGTAGCAATGTATACCCCATCACAGTCCCAAGCTGTAGGTTCCTTGGCAGGGTAAATAGCAGTGTCTACCCCAACACAGTCTCACTGCCCCACATGGATCCTCAATGTTCCTGTTGTCATTTTTCACCACTTATAATATTATCCAATCGTGTCCGTTTCCTGCAGTAGCATTAGCTGAATGTGTCAGTTTTCAGCAACATGTACTTTACTATTTTGTTCTAGTTCTGGCAGTGCTTCATGCCCTCCAGAACCCTTAAGGCCAGACACGGCAGCTGAAATGACGTATTTTGAAAAATATACAAAAAATATGTTTTTGCCACATTCCGATAGCTTTGTATGTGTTCTATCAATAAAGTTCACTTTTATAACAATTTCATACCTCTAAATCACTTTTCTCGTTAATAAAGTGAGCCCCTATCAATCAATAAATCCTGTTTTAGTTCTCAAGACGCGGAACGTGTTCAATAATATGTGATGTTTAGACCTTAGTAACGCTGCCGTACTTTCAATGTACACCATCTTGTTTAGTACGAATAGAACCGCCAATCCATCCTCTAACTGCTTGTCTAGACAGCAATCCCGCCCTTTGACCCGTATTTCCGGGAAATCCTAATATATGGGAGCACAATTCAACGACTATCTCCTTATTTGGTGTTCGTCATTGTGACACGTCAGCATCGGGATGTTCCGCCATGCTCGTGACCTGTGGTGACCCAAATAATTCCATATATGGCGTGAGACGCGTGGCATTTCTCCCACAATTCACCATGTTGCTATTTCCGGGTGTAAACAATGATGGGGTCCAGCGACAGTTTTGACCAAATCAGCATGCATCTTGTTGAAGCCAAACGTTATAAATTTGCCGCAAAGCATGCGTTTCGGCAGAAAAAGAAATGGAAGGCTCGGCAACTGTAGGATGCACGCGCGTAACGGGATTTATTGGTGGCAAAACAGTGTATTTCGACGGAAACGCAGCCGTGCATAACCACTGCAGACGCTGGTTAGGCCTTAGCGCCGACGCCGGCTGCGATGCCAGGAGACGGCGGGGAAGCCGGCGGTTGAACAATGGCAGAGATCTTTGCCAATACTGCATCGCGCAGTGAGATTAAAATGAAAGTTATGCAGTCCTAAAGCCAGAAAGGCATGGATGCGACAGTCAAATATGGTAAGTCTTACATAATAATTTTTTTAGATGTCATTTCCGTGTAAGCAAGTTAGACAATTCAACTATATATATGTCATGTCATGACTAAGTTTTTATGTCAGTTACTACTTAGCTTTATATTTCAGCCTTACAGTTATGGTCTATGCATATTTTGATATCTTTACTTTATTAATAAAAACATTTACTTATTAATAAACTTTACCTCATACTCATATGCTAATTATGTTGTTGCACATTACGCACACATGTGTGCACACGCACTCATAAATATATATATTTATTTGTATACATATACAAGAAGACATGCATGCATGCACAGTACATTTCCAGTAGGCATTTTTTTATTAATACATGATTTATTTCATTTCAGCTTCATCTTGACTCTGGTGCATGATTGACTTGGCTCGCATAAGTGGCCTTCTTCAGACGGTAGAGTGTCCCCAAGGAGGAGGAGGAAGGACCAGCACATGAATGCTACAGACCTGTTCTTCATATTAATCAATCACTATCAATCCTCATTGTTGTTATCAGATGCATGACACTTCAGTTTTTACTTCATAATATTAATAATGATAAAACAATTCCAAAAATCATTGCCTAATTGTTATTCGATCTTTGGCGGCCATTTACAGAAAATGCATTTTTTGGGATTTGTGCTCCGTACAACTCTGGCAGTATTAAAGTTATGCCAATCATGTTTACATCGTTGTATTCAGCATTACTTTCTGCACACAACTACAACCTTATATTTGTAATAAGTTGCATAATTATTTTGTTATATACTTCGACATTTTTTTCAAAATTTAAAAAAATATTTAAAAAATATATAATTTACTAATATTTAAAATATCAAGTTGTAGTTGTGTAATACCAGGCAGTCTAAGTCTGATAGTGAAATAATTATGAGTGTATCTTCTATAGTAATGGCTGGGGACTGTGGACAAAGTTTGCTATATTTTCTCATTATGGTGGCCATTTTGTTCGTTACCATGGCAACGGTGGGTCTGAGTGAAAAAAGTTCAGTATATTTTTTACTTTTTACTTCCCATGACCTACTCTTTCTTGCTGGATAAATAAGTTTGTCATAATTATCAAAATAAAAAATATCCTATTTAAGCTGCCATATCTCCCCTTAAAAAGGAACTGAATGAACAGACTTTTGCTCTGTGAGAACTGCATAATCAATGGTAAAGAAACAGCTGATGGCTTGCAATTGAAAGGAGACAACTGGAACAAAACAACAAAGGTGTGTCATACAGCAATGAAAAGACCATCATCAAGACCCTAACAGACAGCAGCAACTCAAGCACAAGACTGACAGCTACTGACAACACAGCAGAGCTGACCAGGTCATCCTTTTCAGATTCCGAACAGAACACAACAGAATGAATGCATATTTCTACATCAACATGAACATTGGTCAGTTCAAGATGTGCTCCAGTGATAACGCCCCAATGACCAGTGAGCACCTACTCAGCACTGCCCACTTCAGGATGGTTCCAGATGGATAGCACGACTAGAGGACACCCCTGAAGGAGACGCACTATGGTGATCTGGAGGCACTGAGAAGGATGGCAGCATTCATGAAGGTGATAGGCGCTTCCGTCTAGGGGGTGATCAATGAAGAAGATGTAGTGTTTTACAAAGTACAGGTGTTCACATTGGTATTTTTGTTAGTGTTGACATTGGTGTTTGTCGGTGTTGGGATTGGTGTTTATTGTTCGTGCACTGGTGTTTACCTGTTTTGATATTGGTGTTTACATTTTCTGGCATTGGTGTCTGCAGATGTTGGCCATGGTGTTTATACAGTACTGTCGCAAGCGAGGTGTGCGTTGCTCTGGTGTTCTATGCTTCTACTGGTTCCTACATCTCTTCATGGCCACTTTCATTCTGTACTCCAAGATCAAACGTCACGTGTGGGAGGTGAGCACAAGTCTCTGACTGCCAGAGTCTCAAGCAGTCTCTACCATGTCCATTTATTACTCCTCTGTGAGATGCAGGCTCTCATTTTGTGGTGAAAATGTCTAGTGTACAGAGCTCTTTTTATGTAAAGCTGTGATTTATAAGGGACATTATGCACTTTTGAAATATGTTGCTTGTATATATGTTTATTTCTTATGAAATGGTTTCAGTAAGGGCATTGCATACAGTTTGAAATAGTTGTGCAAAATAAGGTACTGCATACCGGTACTCTAATTGTGTGGTTTAGGTATGGATATTTTATAGTATAATATAAGAAATATGTCATTAAAATAAGGGTAGCATATACCCTTATAATATAAGGGTTTCTATTATAATTATATCACATATTCCATAAGCTTATGCTAACAATTTAATACCACTGGGTAATCTAATTGTTTTTGTCAATTGTATTACAAATAAGCAAAGATCTCCTACGTTAAAAGACATTCCGAGAAACCTCACTATTCAGGTCCCCCTTTGATACAAGACTGTTAAGCAGGGGTGGGTATGAGGATAAGCTCTCATTACCTATTAAGTGCCCCAACGGTGTGCCTCGTAAAGCCTCTGACAGCCCAGACCAGCTCCTGGCCTTCACGTGGCGGAATTGTTCTTTATTGACAGGAGAAAGGGCAAAGGCGGATATCTGGCTCCTTAAAACCAGACGCTTCGAGCAGATGGGGCTCGTTAACCTTGACTGGTTGTCTGTCTAGGAGAAGGTAAATTCTTATTCCAAATGTTCCAAACCTCCGCTGCCTTGCAGCTATACCCAGTAATACCCACACATGGGAAAGGCTAAGTGAGAAAATCCTGACAGTAAATCCGGAGTCGGAGTCCCGAAGGCAGTCCGATCTAGTGTTCAACGTCCTTCTGGCAGCTCCTGCGACAGCACTGGTGCCAAACTGTATCAGTTCTAACTGTTCCTTTGGATCCACCAGTGACGTGGAGAGGGGGGACCTGCTGCATGGGCAACATCTGGTCCTCCATATAAACTTGCCCAGGCCTGTGTCCTGGAGACGACACTCCAGCTTCACCTCACAGTGTGGATTGATCTTCGACACCAGGGTGCAGATCCATAGTCTTACGAGACTGCAGGATGCCTACCTATGATACAGCCTAAATAGCAAGATGACCGTCTTAGCATGACTAATTTTCTATCCAGTGCTATTATGGAATCAAATGTATGTCATCAATTCTGTGTGATTTGTAGCATTGTATAAAGGGAAACAAAAGGCATCTTTTTGGGTCTATGCATATAAAGAAGTTAATAACAACTCACCATTAGCAACTACAATCAAAAATATTATGTCAGCAGTTTACTAGAACAACATTGTTGAAGACACAATTTTATTTTGCACAGACAGCGCCATTGTGATAGAAAGCCTGACGTCACCAGTGCCAGTGCCTACTCTTCCAATTCGTCAGTCGCCAAACTGGAATATTACTCAAGTTTGTGTTGTCAAATTTGCTTTGGCACTGTAACTGCTAAAAATGCGGTTGCACTGTATAGCATTATAACAGTTGCTACAAGTGTAACTCTGCATCAAACAGAATACGAGAAACCAACATATGAGCTGACATATTCATAATTATACATGTTGAGGAAATAGGGACATTTGACGCGTCACCGTAGCATCAAGGTCAAAGAAGCTCTGGGCATTTATTGGTAAAGCATGTCTCAATATGTCTGTCACTGAGATTGGTGAGATTTCACTAGAATCTCCCACTTTTAAAATAAATTCTGAGTAAATCACAGGTGTGATATTGTTGATTGTAGTTGCAAGTGGTTAGGTTCCATTAAATCTTTTAGGTGTATAGGCCCAAATCATTGCCTTTTGTTTCGCTTTAAATGAAGATAGAAGTCTGTTGATTGTGTATCAGTGTCACTGGTATTTCTTGCAGAAAGCCAAACAGGATGACATCATGTATACATCCACCTTCGCCCTGTTCACCATGGTGGTGTTAACACTGCTCATCTTGTCTGCCCTCGTTGATGATCCCCCGGAATTCTATCAACATGATCCAGCGAGTACCCCTGGTATATGTATGATATCTTCTTCTTGATTGCCTTGATTATAGATAAAAAATCATGAAATACACCAGTTCGTAATTTACTCTTTTCTGCTAGTTGTGTTTATAATGTTGATAAACATAGTACTGTCACAATTGATCATATTACTAAGATGTGAAGAACACTTATATGCAATACAGACAATAATAAAATATTTTTGTATATAATAGTGACCATTTATACTAATCAGAGTTATTGGCTTAAGATGTTCATTTTGTCTGAAAATTTCTTAAATGTCTAAAGCAAGCTTATTAAAACTTTTCTACTGGAAGCAATACATTTGTTGTTAGATCTTAATTCTAAGACATTTCTACCTTTAATATAGTATATATCAATGGTAACAGTGTGACAGGAGGCAGCCAAATAATTGTGACCCATCTGTTTCAAAGTTGATGTGTTTGTTTGCAGCATGAATGTCCTGAGAACTCAGCCTCTTGTTTGTCTGTGCTAACTTTCTGGTGGATCATTGGGTACGTACAGGATTGGTTCTTCAATTTATGCCTTACTCATCTAGCAAGAACAGTTATATTGGCTGTGTTGTTTATTGTTAGTACATCTATATCGTACTATAATTTGTGTTATTCAGTAGTTATTTATATTTAATATTTTATCTTAATTTTGCTTCACATAAAATTGAGTAGAATTCTTAAAGCTATTCTTTGACAATTTTAATCTCTTTATAATGCACACATTTATTCATTAATCCTCTTAACATGACTAATTCATGTAATACTATGCATTTATTTTATTATAATTATGTTTTATTATTATTTATGAAAATATTGATATAAATATTCTTTCTCAGTTAAGGCCAGACACAGCAGGTAGATAGGATTATTTTTTAATTTGTACAAACATTTCAGTTTTTCTGCCCAATGCATGAAGTGGGTCTTACTGAATAAAATATATATTGAACTTTTTTCAGCCAGACCCCCCGTTTCCATGGTAACACAAAATGGCTACCATTTTGAGCAAATATTGGCAAATTTGGAAACACTGCCATTTTTATTGAATCCATATATAGTTATAATTCTTGCAAATCCATGTTCTCTATAGATTCTATTGTGAAATGAATAGAGCATTTTTTGAAATGTGGTTTTATTTTTTTAATAATTTTTGAATAAAATACGAAAAAATATCTAGTTTTTTGGCAACAAATGTGGCTATATCTTTCAAACTATTCATGATTTTAAAAACGTGTTTGATCATTGCACACAGTAGAATATGCTGAATGCAACACTGAAAACATTATTTATATAGCATAATTATTCCAAGAGATATCCCGTTTCCAAATGCAGAAATTTGAAGAAAAATGTTTTTGAGAAAATGGCTGTCAAAGATTGCATAATGGATTTCATTACATGATATCGACATGCTTGATCCATCACTAAAACTCACTTAGAGGTACATAATTGTCATAGAAGTGAACTTTATTGATAGAATGCATACAAAGGTATAATAATCTGGCAGAAAACCATTTTCAGTATTTTTTATCCAAAAACACCATTTCACCTGGGGTGTCTGGCCTTAAGAAAGATAGAAGGACTAGAGGACATGAAGTTACATTATTAGTAAAGGAACAGTGTAGATTAGATATAAGAAAGTTCAAATTTTCACAAAGGACTAAATGAATGGAACAGTTTATCTGCTGATTGTGTGGGTGTTAGTATCGTGAATATGTTTAAAAATTAAATCGACACATACCCCAGAAGGGCAGGATACACTTAGATAAAAAGGGTTGGACTCTCGATAAGCCAAAAGGCTTCTTTGTCCACCTGCCATCTGAAGTTAATTCTCTGGATGGCAATCTTGTTAAATCTTGTTGTTAAATCTTGTTAAATCTTTATCACAAATAATCATAACAATATATCGATATAATAACTGCACTTACATGCAGTTTCCACTTCATGCCAGCATTCACAGTCCATATATGGCATGCGCTTGAATATTCGTGTACCGTCTGTCATACTTTGGTTACCTCCACAGAGTTTTATGGGGCAAGAAAAACATACAGCTGCTGTTTATGTCATTGATTCAACAACAAAAAGAAGGAAAATTGAAAGGGACAATCCATGGAATAAACAGAGAGTGAATATAGTGGCAGCCAGCCCATATCAGTTGGATTGATTTAAAAGTGTGTGTCACTGAGCATACGTGCAGACTTATAGTCAGGCTGCATAATTAATCATCCATGAGGCAAAAAGCTCAAAATGATTCGTGTAAACACAATTATTTATTTGCTATTTTGTACACATAAAACCACAATTATGCATAAAATACGAGAACTAAGTGGCAGACAATGTACTTATGGGAGAATATCACGTTTTGGTACAATACATGTTGAATGTATTATTAGTTTACGAAGAATTGCGTTAAAAGAGCTTTTGTGTTGATTTACAGATACACGATCTGATCAGCTTTATAAAAAAATTATGTATGTGTTATACCTACTATTTATTCCAGATGTTTTCTTGTGAGCCACACTTCTTAAATGCATTTTCACCAAACATAAATATGAATTTGTGATAAAACACAGTACCTTTAAAACCCAGTGGTAATGAAATATGGCCATTATGCCATAAAATGAATACAAAGTAATTACAAAGCACTGATGCCCCAATAGAGCCTTACACACAGTTTTTTTACAGGCTTGTATCTCCTGTATGTTAACCAGTTGTTACAAGTTTATCTTCATCTAGGCTGATTGTCAAAGGATACCGCCATGCTCTTGAATATGAGGATCTGTGGACGTTGAACAAAAGAGACAGCTCGAAGGAGGTGTCGATGTTGTTTGAGAGAGAATGGCAGAAGGAAATGTTGAAATACCATAGGTGTGTAGGCATGGATTAGACATGTCACATGGTACTGGGTAGAATCACATACATGTTTCTAAATGCCAGTTTACACGGGAGTTCTATCTGATTTGTTGGCTGACATGTCAATATTATGATGCAAGAATATGTTGTTTGTAACCATTTATGGGGTGGGTCCACACCACTTTACAAAAGTTTATGAAGATATTTTATTTAATTGATTTTAGTATTGTCGTAAGACTCCAACATGACCATTTTTACTACAATGTTTCATTTCAAGCTTTTCACATATAAGCTGAGTTTACAAACTGAATTGTTTGAATAAATAAACACACCACAGTACTGGATTCATTGATTGAACTTTTATTGTGTCACATGATAACAGTTGTAATTCTCATGTATCCTGTTTCAATGCAGAAGTATGAAAACAACCCATAGCGTCAGTGTGAAAGAGTTAGAGGCAGACATCATGTTAGTGTCGCTACAGCCACGCAGTGACTTGGGGGCTGATGACGTCAAGGAGGAGTCTCCTGCGCACACATATCAGCCAGGGCTTGTTGCTGCTCTTGCACGCACATTTGGTGCCAGCTTCCTGCCAGCAATCATCCTCAAGATCTCCTTCGACATCCTCACCTTTGTCAACCCTCTCCTGCTCAAGTAAGTCAATGTTGGGGAAGGAATGGTGGAGATTAGATTTAGAAACTATTCATTCTCATTACTTACTGACTTACTTAGGCAAGTTTGCTATTAGCTACAGTTGACAGTTGTTTACATGCTACACAGGCACTAAATTAAAATAAAATTTTGTTTAGATCACATCTGTGAAGTTTAAATTACATGAATGTCTCTATGGCTGTGGATAATCTTCATCAGTATCTAAATTTTGGGAATTCAGTTTTCTTTTTCTTGCCAAATGGTGTGGCAGGCAGAATATCCAAGATGTAGCTAAGTCAGCATCTCCCCTTGTCTAGGTTCAATGTTGGTGTCGTTTCTCATATCCAGACAGCCTTATTTATTTTGGATTCCCACAATTCAGTTCCTGATGAAGACTACCATTGGTAGTCGAAACATTGTTTTGAAATTAAACTTCATAGTTACAATCTAACGAAAATTCAATTAAAATTATTCTTTCAACCTGATGAACTTTTTCATGAATACAGGCTCTGAAGCTGAGTAACACGGCACGGCAGTCGTCGACGGTGGGTGAGATAGTGAACCTGATGTCGGTGGATGCTCAGCGCTTCCAGGAACTCTCAAGCTACCTCAACATGCTATGGTCCGGGCCGTTCCAGATTGGCATGTGTTTCTACTTCCTCTGGGCCATCCTCGGGCCATCCGTACTCGCCGGCATCTCTGTCATGGTGCTACTGGTACCGGTCAATGGGTATATAGCCAAGGCCACACGCAAATTACAGGTAAATACATAGCCATGGCCACATGCAAACTACAGGTAAATACTACATGGTCAAAGCCTATCGCAAAGTACAGGTAAATACTACACAGCACAGCCAGGACATACACACACACACACACACTTTGTGACTGTGAGGTACTTTTTTGCTGACCGAGGTGCTTTGTTCTGACTGAGGCACTTTGTTGCTGACTGAGGCACTTTGTTGCTGACTGTGAGGTACTTTTTTTTTGCTGACTGACATACTTTTTTGCTGACTTTAAGGTACTTTGTTGCTGACTGTGAGGTACTTTGTTGCTGACTAAGAGTAATTTGTTGGTGACTGGGGTACTTTATTGCTAACTGCAGTGCTTTGTTGCTAACTGTGAGGTATTTTGTTGCTGACTGTAAGGTACTTTGATGCTGGCTGTGAGGTACTTTGTTGCTGGCTATGAGATACTTTGTTGCTGACTGTCAGGTACATTGTTGCTGACTGTGAGGTTGTTTGTTGCTGACTGACAGGTACTTTGTTGCTGACTGAGAGATACTTAGTTGCTGACTGAGGTACTTTGTTGCTGACAGATGGAGCAGATGAAGCACAAGGACAGTCGCATTAAACTGATGAGTGAGATCCTCAGCGGCATCAAGGTGGGCCATATGGGGTCATTGTATTGTCTTGTATTGATTCAGTGATGGCAACAACAACCCATTGATGATATTGAATTTAGAGTATTGATTTGATTGTGTAAAATATCCTTGAAGTAATTTCTTTAAATGCATCAACGCCATTGACATGTCTTTGAATAGATTTTTGAATATACCATGATTGTCATCCCTGTTGTATGTCTTGTATTGCATTTGTGTTCACATGATCCCTGTTTTACACATTGTTTTATACAAGTGTACACACAATCCATGTTGTACATATTGTGTTACACCTGTGTGCACATGATCCATGTTGTACACATTGTTTTATACAAGTGTACACACAATCCATGTTGTACATATTGTGTTACACCTGTGTACACATGATATAGGTTGTACATATTGTTTCACGCATGTGTACACATGCTGTGTTGTACAGGTGCTGAAGCTGTATGCGTGGGAGCTCGCCTTCCTTGACAAGGTGCTTGGTATCCGCAACAAGGAGTTGAAAGTGTTGAAGAAGGCGGCCTACCTCAACGCTGCCTCATCCTTCACTTGGTCCTGCGCTCCTGTCCTGGTAGGTCTACTACCTCAACACTGCCTCATCCTTCACTTGGTCCTGCGTTCCTGTCCTGGTAGGTCTACTACCTCAACGCTGCCTCATCCTTCACTTGGTCCTGCGCTCCTGTCCTGGTAGGTCTACTACCTCAACGCTGCCTCATCCTTCACTTGGTCCTGCGTTCCTGTCCTGGTAGGTCTACTACCTCAACGCTGCCTCATCCTTCACTTGGTCCTGCGCTCCTGTTCTGGTAGGTCTACTACCTCAACGCTGCCTCAACCTTCACTTGGTCCTGCGCTCCTGTCCTGGTAGGTCCATTACCTCAACACTGCCTCATCCTTCATTTGGTCCTGCGTTCCTGTCCTGGTAGGTCTACTACCTCAATGCTGCCTCATCCTTCACTTGGTCCTGTGCTCCTGTCCTGGTAGGTCTACTACCTCAACGCTGCCTCATCCTTCACTTGGTCCTGCGCTCCTGTCCTGGTAGGTCTACTACCTCAATGCTGGCTCATCCTTCACTTGGTCCTGCACTCCTGTCCTGGTAGGTCTACTACCTCAACGCTGCCTTATCCTTCACTTGGTCCTGCGCTCCTATCCTGGTAGGTCTACTACCTCAACGCTGGCTCATCCTTCACTTGGTCCTGCGCTCCTGTTCTGGTAGGCCTATTACCTCAATGCTGCCTCATCCATCACTTGGTCCTGTGCTCCTGTCCTGGTAGGCCTATTACCTCAACGCTGCCTCAACCTTCACTTGGTCCTGCGCTCCTGTCCTGGTAGGTCTATTACCTCAACGCTGCCTCATCCTTCACTTGGTCCTGCGCTCCTGTCCTGGTAGGTCTACTACCTCAACGCTGCCTCATCCTTCACTTGGTCCTGCGCTCCTGACCTGGTAGGTCTACTACCTCAACGCTGCCTCATCCTTCACTTGGTCCTGCGCTCCTGTCCTGGTAGGTCTACTACCTCAACGCTGCCTCATCCTTCACTTGGTCCTGCGCTCCTGTCCTGGTATGTCTATTACCTCAACGCTGCCTCATCCTTCACTTGGTCCTGCGCTCCTGTCCTGGTAGGTCTACTACCTCAATGCTGCCTCATCATTCACTTGGTCCTGCGCTCCTGTCCTGGTAGGTCTACTACCTCAATGCTGCCTCATCCTTCACTTGGTCCTGCGCTCCTGTCCTGGTAGGTCTGTTACCTCAACGCTGCCTCATCCTTCACTTGGTCCTGCGCTCCTGTCCTGGTAGGTCTACTACCTCAACGCTGCCTCAACCTTCACTTGGTCCTGCGCTCCTGTCCTGGTAGGTCTACTACCTCAATGCTGCCTCGTCCTTCATTTGGTCCTGCGCTCCTGTCCTGGTAGGTCTACTACCTCAACGCTGCCTCGTCCTGTTCATGGTCCTGTACTCCTGTCCTGGTAGGTCTACTACCTCAACACTGCCTCGTCCTTTACATGGTCCTGTGCTCCTGTCCTGGTAGGGCCACTCACACAGCAAACTTCACATAACAACCAGTCAGATCATATGGATTTGACACATTTTCTTGTATTTGTCAGCAAATATACATTTAAATGACATACTTACAGTGGTAGAAGAGACCGTACTTGCTAAACATATTTTTGACAGTGGATGATTTTTGTGCTGTACAAGAATATTTTGTACCTTGGTAGATGGCGACACGTGGAGTAGGATTACTATAGGCTGGTTAATCAGTGAAAAATGTAATATGGATCTACCCCTGGGGGGGTATACACATTTTCAACTACAAAATATGGATTTTAGCCTATGAAATATGGTGTGACTATTGATTAGATTTGCTTGTTATATTTGTATTTTTAGATATTTATTTTGGACTTTTCCTGCATGTTTGTCATTCATGTAAAGCAACAACTGAGAAGTAATCCAGTGAAACGTTCACTATAGAATTAACAAATGCATACTGTTTTACTGTGACTAGCAGTTGTAATGGTCCATTTTGTTGAAACTAAATCAAAGATATCATGTGCCTTTGCAACACCAGTTTTATTTTATATTTTAATCATGTTATTTGACAAATGATTACACATAATAGCAAGTTCTTTATGGTATCCAACAATTATTTTCTAACGAAATACAAAATGTGTCCTAAATCATCTGTAAATAAAACAGTAGTAAAACACAAAACAAGGGAATATTCTGTAGGGAGATCACAGTAATATTGTATGTGTGTTACAATGTAAGGCTGCACAACAGTGTACCTGTGTATACATGTCATGCTGTGCGTGTGTACACTACATATTCTGCCACCAGGTGTCTCTGACGACCTTCTCCGTGTACGTGCTGTCGTCGCTGGACAACGTGTTGGATGCTGAGAAGGCATTCGTGTCTCTGGCTCTCTTCAACATCATGCGCTTCCCTTTCAACATGGTGTCCATGCTCATGCCTAGTCTCGTCCAGGTGAGTCTAAATGTACTTCAAGATGACAATATACATGAGCTTGGCCCAAGAATTGAGCCAGAAAACAATTTTTTATTAAGACTCATCTTGTAATTATTATTCATATCCACAATGTCTATATTTACAGTATTTTATAGTACCTATGATGTTTTGTATAAATCATTTCAAATCAGTCTACAGGTATATGATGTGCATCGATATATATCAATATACCGTCAATATTCACGTTGTTTTCATTTTTGTGGGAGGGCAATATTTAGACATTTTCTTTTCACTACATTTTGTGTTAGTTATTTTTGGGACAGTGCATTATATATAGTATTTCCCCAAAGGTCTGTGTCTACGAAATAATCATTTTGTGTTTTGTTCAATATCCTTACGATATTACGTTCATGTTGTGGCAGTACATATGCTGTAATTTATTTTCACACATTTTGTGCTGATGAAATAAATACATTGTGTTGTATTTGCATGCGGAATATTCGTAATATTCTCTTACAAAATGTATTTGTATTATGCTCAGGGTGTAGCTTGTGCAGTTCTTTCGCAATGTCTAGTCTATGTTTGTATGATGTGTCCTATAAACATAGAGCACTATTATTTATAAAATTTTCCAATATGATTGATACAAATTATTTCTTAGCGCAATTTGGTGGAACAACGAACAAGCAAAGCAAATTTATTTTGCTAAGCCTAAACTGTCAGAGTTTAAATGCAAAAATTGACGAAATAAAAATAAAGCTAGAGACATTCAGAAGTAGTGGCTGAGATTAGTGCTCTGTGTTTACAGGAAACATGGCTCAATGAAGAGGCTGACACTTCTTTATTTCAAATAGATGGATATACATTAATATGCCAAGGCAAAATCTGTAGTGCACATGCTGGCTTGGCAGTCTACCTCAGCAACAATTACAAATCTGTAAAAGTCCATGCTAATACAGACACTTGGGAAGGTCAATTCCTTCACTTGGTCCTGTGCTCCTGTCCTGGTAGGTCTACTACCTCAACGCTGCCTCATCCTTCACTTGGTCCTGCGCTCCTGTCCTGGTAGGTCTATTACCTCAACGCTGCCTCATCCTTCACTTGGTCCTGCGCTCCTGTCCTGGTAGGTCTACTACCTCAATGCTGGCTCATCCTTCACTTGGTCCTAAACTCCTGTCCTGGTAGGTCTACTACCTCAATGCTGCCTCATCCTTCACTTGGTCCTGCGCTCCTATCCTGGTAGGTCTACTACCTCAACGCTGGCTCATCCTTCACTTGGTCCTGCGCTCCTGTTCTGGTAGGCCTATTACCTCAATGCTGCCTCATCCATCACTTGGTCCTGTGCTCCTGTCCTGGTAGGCCTATTACCTCAACGCTGCCTCAACCTTCACTTGGTCCTGCGCTCCTGTCCTGGTAGGTCTATTACCTCAACGCTGCCTCATCCTTCACTTGGTCCTGCGCTCCTGTCCTGGTAGGTCTACTACCTCAACGCTGCCTCATCCTTCACTTGGTCCTGCGCTCCTGACCTGGTAGGTCTACTACCTCAACGCTGCCTCATCCTTCACTTGGTCCTGCGTTCCTGTCCTGGTAGGTCTACTACCTCAACGCTGCCTCATCCTTCACTTGGTCCTGCGCTCCTGTCCTGGTATGTCTATTACCTCAACGCTGCCTCATCCTTCACTTGGTCCTGCGCTCCTGTCCTGGTAGGTCTACTACCTCAATGCTGCCTCATCATTCACTTGGTCCTGCTCTCCTGTCCTGGTAGGTCTACTACCTCAATGCTGCCTCATCCTTCACTTGGTCCTGCGCTCCTGTCCTGGTAGGTCTGTTACCTCAACGCTGCCTCATCCTTCACTTGGTCCTGCGCTCCTGTCCTGGTAGGTCTACTACCTCAACGCTGCCTCAACCTTCACTTGGTCCTGCGCTCCTGTCCTGGTAGGTCTACTACCTCAATGCTGCCTCGTCCTTCATTTGGTCCTGCGCTCCTGTCCTGGTAGGTCTACTACCTCAACGCTGCCTCGTCCTGTTCATGGTCCTGTACTCCTGTCCTGGTAGGTCTACTACCTCAACACTGCCTCGTCCTTTACATGGTCCTGTGCTCCTGTCCTGGTAGGGCCACTCACACAGCAAACTTCACATAACAACCAGTCAGATCATATGGATTTGACACATTTTCTTGTATTTGTCAGCAAATATACATTTAAATGACATACTTACAGTGGTAGAAGAGACCGTACTTGCTAAACATATTTTTGACAGTGGATGATTTTTGTGCTGTACAAGAATATTTTGTACCTTGGTAGATGGCGACACGTGGAGTAGGATTACTATAGGCTGGTTAATCAGTGAAAAATGTAATATGGATCTACCCCCGAGGGGGTATACACATTTTCAACTACAAAATATGGATTTTAGCCTATGAAATATGGTGTGACTATTGATTAGATTTGCTTGTTATATTTGTATTTTTAGATATTTATTTTGGACTTTTCCTGCATGTTTGTCATTCATGTAAAGCAACAACTGAGAAGTAATCCAGTGAAACGTTCACTATAGAATTAACAAATGCATACGGTTTTACTGTGACTAGCAGTTGTAATGGTCCATTTTGTTGAAACTAAATCAAAGATATCATGTGCCTTTGCAACACCAGTTTTATTTTATATTTTAATCATGTTATTTGACAAATGATTACACATAATAGCAAGTTCTTTATGGTATCCAACAATTATTTTCTAACGAAATACAAAATGTGTCCTAAATCATCTGTAAATAAAACAGTAGTAAAACACAAAACAAGGGAATATTCTGTAGGGAGATCACAGTAATATTGTATGTGTGTTACAATGTAAGGCTGCACAACAGTGTACCTGTGTATACATGTCATGCTGTGCGTGTGTACACTACATATTCTGCCACCAGGTGTCTCTGACCACCTTCTCCGTGTACGTGCTGTCGTCGCTGGACAACGTGTTGGATGCTGAGAAGGCATTCGTGTCTCTGGCTCTCTTCAACATCATGCGCTTCCCTTTCAACATGGTGTTCATGCTCATGCCTAGTCTCGTCCAGGTGAGTCTAAATGTACTTCAAGATGACAATATACATGAGCTTGGCCCAAGAATTGAGCCAGAAAACAATTTTTTATGAAGACTCATCTTGTAATTATTATTCATATCCACAATGTCTATATTTACAGTATTTTATAGTACCTATGATGTTTTGTATAAATCATTTCAAATCAGTCTACAGGTATATGATGTGCATCGATATATATCAATATACCGTCAATATTCACGTTGTTTTCATTTTTGTGGGAGGGCAATATTTAGACATTTTCTTTTCACTACATTTTGTGTTAGTTATTTTTGGGACAGTGCATTATATATAGTATTTCCCCAAAGGTCTGTGTCTACGAAATAATCATTTTGTGTTTTGTTCAATATCCTTACGATATTACGTTCATGTTGTGGCAGTACATATGCTGTAATTTATTGTCACACATCTTGTGCTGATGAAATAAATACATTGTGTTATATTTGCATGCGGAATATTCGTAATATTCTCTTTTACAAAGTGTATTTGTATTATGCTCAGGGTGTAGCTTGTGCAGTTCTTTCGCAATGTCTAGTCTATGTTTGTATGATGTGTCCTATAAACATAGAGCACTATTATTTATAAAATTTTCCAATATGATTGATACAAATTATTTCTTAGCGCAATTTGGTGGAACAACGAACAAGCAAAGCAAATTTATTTTGCTAAGCCTAAACTGTCAGAGTTTAAATGCAAAAATTGACGAAATTAAAATAAAGCTAGAGACATTCAGAAGTAGTGGCTGAGATTAGTGCTCTGTGTTTACAGGAAACATGGCTCAATGAAGAGGCTGACACTTCATTATTTCAAATAGATGGATATACATTAATATGCCAAGGCAAAATCTGTAGTGCACATGCTGGCTTGGCAGTCTACCTCAGCAACAAATACAATTACAAATCTGTAAAAGTCCATGCTAATACAGACACTTGGGAAGGTCAATTTATTGAAATAACATGTGCCATGAAGAAAAAAATAATTCTTGGAAATATATATAGTCCACCTAGAGATATAATTAAAAATTACTGTATATTTACAAACGAATTTGCATCAAATTTAGTTGATTTACAAAAATCTAAAAGTGAAATAATAATTGCAGGAGATTACAATATTGACTTGCTAAAAATTAACGAAAAACCCATAATATGTGAATATTTCGATACAGTCGTTTCACATGGTTTCTTCCCTAACATTACTATGCCAACACGACTTTCAGAATATCATGGAACACTCATTGATAATTTGTTATGCAATTTGTCAAAAGGATTCTTCAAATCCTCAGCTGGTATTTTAGTGAGCAATATTTCTGATCACTTTCCGTACTTTCTAAGTCTGGACTATGTCGAAACCTCTAATGTGATACTAAGGTTTATATGAATAAAACTACAAAATCCTGACTCACTCAATAAATTTAAAACTGAAATGATTAACTCAAATCTTTATGATAAACTTAACACAGATACTCATGCGGATCCGAATGAAAACTACAATATCCTCGATGAAATTGTTACTGCAGCTATGGATAAATTTTTACCTTTTAAAGTAATTAAATTTAACAAATATAAACATAAAAAAACTCATTGGATTACCAAGGGCATTATTATGTCGATTAAATTTAGAAACAAATTGTATTCGAGAATGAAACAGAGCATTACCATAAACTTAAAACTGACTTACATACTTATAATAAAATTCTTAAAAGTAATATTAGATTAGCTAAGCAAATGCATTACCAATCCAGTTTTGAAAAGCATAAGCATGATGTTAAAAAGACGTGGTGTTTAATTAAAGAAATTATTCAGAAAAGTCAAAAGAAAGAACAATTTCCAGATTTGTTCAAAGTCGATGGGGAATGCATTATTGCAAACAGATTTAACACGTTTTTTACTACTACTCTAGCCTCTAAAACAACTACTAGTGGAGGTAAATCATACAAAGATTACCTGAATAACCCGACATTTCACACCTTCAGTTTTAACCCAATTAGCATGGAAACTACTGTTAATATAATTGATCGTTTACCTCCAAAATAAAGTTGTGGAAACGACGGTATTTCAACACCATTACAAAAATTGATAAAAAATTATATCAGCAATGCAGTCACTCTAATTATTAATCAGTCAATAATAATTGGTATATTTCCAGACAAATTAAAAATTGCAAAAGTCATACCCCTTTTCAAAAAAGGTAATGTTTCTGACTTTAACAATTAACGTCCTATTTCTATCCTGCCAGTGATTTCAAACATTTTTGAAAGGGTTATGTTTGATCAAATCCACGATTACTTCCATTCTAAAGCATTATACTACAATAGTCAATATGGGTTTAGAAAGAAACATTCTACTGAGCTTGATACACTTGAAATCATAGACAGAATTATACAAGAACTTGATAAATCAGTTACTCCAATAAATATATACCTTGATTTATCAAAAGCATTTGACACAATTGATCACAATGTATTGGTACAGAAGTTAAATTACTATGGATTAAATGACAAGGCTCTGGACCTTTGTACAAATTATTTACAAAATCGTAAGCAGTACGTAGAAATTGAAAATGTTAAGTCTAAGGAAATAGTCATCAACATTGGTGTCCCTCAAGGTTCAATTTTAGGGCTACTCTTATTTATTATATATATAAATGACATAGCACTTTCTAGTGACCTTTTCAAATTCATAACATATGCTGACGACACCACCCTTAGTAGTACACTAAACACATTTAATGATACAGAAAGCCAAATGCGAAGTGACTCTATTAACAAAGATTAGCAATTGGTTGAAAGCCAACAAACTGTCACTAAATGCCAAAAAGACTAAATTCATGATTTTTCATATGCCTGAAAAGAAAGTAGAATACCCTGTATTATAAATAGATGGGGCATACATTGAATGTGTAAATGATTTCAATTTTTTAGGCGTCACAATAAATAACCATTTAAACTGGCAGAGTCATAAACAAAATAGCAAATAAAATAGTTAAAACAACAGGCATACTAAATAAACTTAAACACTTTTTACCACCTAATACATTATATATTATGTACAATGCTCTTATTCTCCCTGAATATTAATTATGGCATACTTTTATGGGGTCATCAAGAACATCGACTTTTCAAATTACAGAAAAAAGCAATACGAATAATATCCATAAGTAAATACAATGCTCACACAAGTCCAGTTGCTAAAGTTGGATGACATTTATAAAATCCAACAATTAAAATTTTACTATAAATTAATTAACAATCTTTTACTCTACTACTTCAATGTTTTTCCAAGCACACACATTTATGATATTCATCAGCACTGCACACGTGAAAGAAATAATCTGTATATGTCCAGATTCAAACATGAATTTGCGAAAAAATGCTTTAGACACAACATAGTAGAGACAGTTAACAATACACCGAGTATTATCATTAATAAAATTTACACACACAGTCTATATGGTTTTTCAACATACACAAAAAACGTTTTTATTTTAAATTATGAATCCACTTATCGTATTCATAATTGCTTTATTTGTAATTCGTAATACATATTAGAATGTATACCGAAGTATCCATATGTACGTCAATGTGATATAATCAGTCCTTGTATTATGTATGCATGTTGACACATTGAGTAATTATCAATTATAAAAACAAGTCATATGCTATTCTGATTTGTCATGTAAATTTTATTGTTGTTTATATTTATGGGGTGGCTCCTGTGCTAGCGATATTATATATCTTAATGGGAGCCTCCCGACCTTATCTTATTACTTGCGTTAGTTGTTGTATATGTATCGTATTTACTATTTATAGGTCAAATAAATTGATTCTGACTTCTGAGGGGGTGACTGGAGGGGGTGGATAGGAAGGATGGCTGGGAAGTGGTGGATAAACTACCATGGTATTAATAATCTGTGTTTATTTTTATTTCACATGTGTATTCACCGATCTAGAGAGATAATGGAGGTGTGTCTTGGATGGCAATCAGTCTTCTGTATTTATAGTGTGCGTGGCAAGGCCAGTTTACATAACCTGTTTGTGCCTCGATTTGTCAGGTGAGACTATGTCAAGTGACAAGCAGAGTTAAGTTACGTTTGCAATTAAACAAGCAATGTATCTATACACTGCAACCTGCATTTTGATATGTTACTCCCAGTTTGAGCTTTGATGACTACTGCTGGTCACTTATCAGCCACTTTATCAAAATGTCAGTCACTCAGCCCCAATTTCAAGGACTCCATTGTAGCCAATAACTGGACTTGTTGATTGGTTTTGTGAGGGTGTTTACATGGCTAATTCTTGTGCAGCGAAGCCACAACACTGTTGGCCAACTGTGTGGGCAAATAATCACTTATGTAGACTGGTCTTTAAAAAAACGTGGTTTCAGTGCAGACATTACTGTTACAAACTCACTCTTATTTATATTCTTGGACTTAATGGTGTTGTTTCCCTGTGATGTCATTAATTTCTTGATGCCATAAGTCTGACTGACCCACTGAAGTAATGGATGGGTGTACCTCTGTCGTTGTCTTCAGGCCAGTGTGTCAGTGAAGAGACTGGAAAACTTTCTCAAGATCGAAGAATTGGATCCCAAAAACCTGACCATCAAGATTGACTCAGGTAAGACACTAGACATGTATATTATAATTCTGGTTACAAAGACTCTGCTAAATGTTTATTATAATAGATTTAGTAGAATAATTGGAATAGAATGTGATGAGGCAGGCCGTATATAACATAAAACATTAAATTATTGTACTTTTGATAAGCTTACCTGAGTGTGCTTATGCCTTACAACCCCTTCAGAAGATAACATAAGCGTGCATTGCGTATTGTAATGGGTGCAAATGACAAGTTTGTTCAACTCATGTTGCCTGTGTCTTTCAGAAGAGATGCTATAAGCTATTTGTCCCTTCTACCTGGTGTCTATACCAGGGGAAGTAAAATATCATGTTGTTTCCCTGTGATGTCAAGCAAATTAAAAAACCCGTCATGGACTCACTGTACAACATAATCATCAACAAAATTATGTTGGTCATCTAATGGAAGAATAGCTTTAAATATTGTACCATTACTTCAAAGTAAATAAAATTACCAGAATATTGCAGTATAAATATGTGTGTAGTTAAGCTTTGCACATATGTTTAATAGCTGTGATGGTAAAGAAGAAAAAAGAATTTAATATGAAATAAAGCATGCATTGCCTGTTTGTTTTTAAAAGGGATGTCAGTGTATGGGGAACCCACACCAACACACTGTGGTTGACTTCAGCAGGGCTGCCTACCATTACAAATTGTCCGTAATCATTACGGAAATTCACCTCAGATTACGGAATTGATGAAACTGCCGCCGTATTACGGGAATACAAATATCCAACTACAGAAACTTATACGCATTAAAGAATTGCTAAATCTATAAATAATGCTACTTAAGATTCCCTAAAGAAACTGTCATCATTCACTTGTTACAATTTATTAATAAATACAAAAATTAATTTAAAAAAATCTAGTCCACTAAAAGTTTTACAAAGTCAGTACGGTGGTGTCATCCAATGCTGAGCCTGTGTACTATGTTACCACTTTGACTGTTACCAGCCTGCTGATGACTGCCATGGCACGTGGCATGGCACGTGGCACATGAGCATATTATTATGTCTGCATCTGTCTGTCAACAGCAATTACAGCGGCCAAAAAACTGTCTGTGTCATTAATGCGCGTCTAGCCATTAATACAATTCACAGGTGTAGAATTATATAATGAAGGAAATAAATTAAGATGATTAGATTAGGTAGAACCATTAAATTACATGAAATAGTTATGGTTTTCTGAAAGTTATGAATATAATTATAAAATGTCATAGAAAAATATAAAATGAGTAATATAATTGTTGCAATTGCAATATAAAACTATCATTTTTTATTCAAAGGTTTTTACTTGAATACAACAATTTTACTTTGTCAGTGACTGTTAGTAATAATTGTAATGTTTCCTGCTGGGTGTTGTAAATTTAGAAGCTCGTAGGATGATTATCGGCTATTCATTGACATTGGTGCTGTCTTTCTCACGGTGATGCTCTACAGACGTAAACACTTGGGCATGTCTGGCCATGCAGGCACTTTGACAGCTGTAATTAACACAATGTAACTTATTGGATGTTGCTAAACAAGCATCCCTTTGAAGTGTTAGCTGACAACCCAACTGCTGGCAAGAGTTACAGTGTAGCAACATTATGTTGAAACAAAGTATATCTACTTTTGATGATTAAATTAGTAACTTCTTGGATTCCCAGGCACCTTGAACAGGTTGGGCTTGTCACTGTATCTACTTCAGAGAAAGGTTTGATTGGCAACCTTGGGGAGCAGGGCGGGATGCGACGGGGGGTATTATGGAAATTGTTTTTGTCAGGTATGCAGCCCTGCTTCAGTCAATGTGAATGTTTGGATGGTATTGTGTTAGGATGATAATTTTGTAAACACTGCATGTTTATTTTCAGACCATGCCATTAGTATAAGCAATGGGAGTTACGCATGGGGAGAAAGTGGCGAGAATAGAACACTAACAAAGTATGTACTATCTACCACAAAGTTGTTTTGTTCTTTTGGCACATAATTATTCATGAGTATATGAAGGGGTCAGATGTAGAACGGCCAGGGTCCACTTTAAAAAAAACAAGTTAGTGTTGCCATCAAGTGGCTATATTTGTGAAGCATGTTCTGTGAAAATATTTAGGTGAACAACGCATATGGTCACTATAAATCCACATTAATAAATATGGCGCCAAAACGAAAAACGATCAGGGTCCTGACGAACAAATCTAGAACGGCCTGAGTCCCAGCGATCAAAGCTAGGATGGCCAGTGTCCCAGCGATCAAAGTTAGGACAGCCAGCATCCCAGCAATCAAAACTAGATCAACCAGGATCTGGCAACCAAACTCGAAATGATACCTTTTTAAAAACATAAATATATCAGTGTTGGTTGCACCTGCTTACAATTCGACTTTGCAGTGGTGATGTTTATATAATAATCCTAAAAAACGCATTGATAGTGAGCAGCATTATACGTGTTTAAGCCGTGATAACTTCAAAGTTTAAAATTGCTCTAACTCAAAATGAAAAAAGTGTGGCCCTGACCGTTTTACATCTGACCCTACTGTTCATATGTAATTACCTGCATGTGTGCCTGCTACGCTGTGCGATGCTGAGCATACGTACTATGATACAATTTGTAAACATAAAATAGAAAAATTGCCAATCTTCCCATTTTCAATTTGGTGTTCATTTGGTGTGCTAGTGGCAGTCTTCATGACCATATCATGATTTTTTGCAGTTTAGTTTCATGTATGAAATTACATGGAAATATATATTAGCACATTAAAAAAAAATCGACTCGGTGCAATAAAATAATGAGCAGTCACGCACTGATGTAAAATACTTAAAAATAAAAATCATGTTACTCCTTGGTCGACAATTTCTAACAGCTTTTTATATGATCCTAATTGATGTTAACCATTTCAGTACTATAGCCCTGACCAGCTGTGACCACTGAATACTGCGTTCCCAGTGAATATGCAAGACAATGGACTACCCCACTTCAAGTCAAGATTTGAGAAATAAAAAATGCATTTTATGAATAGGATTGTCATATATTTTCGGAAAGTATGATAATCAGCAATTAAAATTTTACATTACATCGTCATGGTAACAAGCAATCCAAGATGGCCACCAAGATTTCAACGTTTTTTCTGTTGCTGAACACAGCTGTATACTAAGTTCACCGACATCGTTAATATGTCGATCGTCAACATCTGACAAAGATTCTTTGCTAAAACTATCAAATAACCTGTCCAAAACATACGATGGTAAATCGCTAGTTGAAGTAATGCCATCCGCCATTGTGGCTACCGCAGATTTTCATAATCCATCATTAAAAACCGCGAAAATCTCCGTAAACTATCATTGAGCGATAATAAACAATGACCACTGCTGACTAGCTAATTTATTCGCCTTGACAACCGTACACAACAAGTGGCTCCGTGTAGTGGATAATTATGAGTAAAAACGATTTGAATAGCAGACATCGTAAATGCTGAAAAACCGGCCTGTTGTACTGAAGCATCACAGACAGTGCGGCCGGAAATCCGGCTTGTCTTACTGAAATGGTTAAGTTTGTGTTTCAGTATAAACTTGAAGGTGGAGGAGGGTCAACTCATAGCTGTGGTTGGTGTGGTTGGAAGTGGCAAGTCATCACTGCTCTCAGCCATACTGGGCGAGATGAACACCCTGGGCGGTGATACCATCATCAAGGTGTGGCATCAAAACATTCAGTGTCTATGGAAAATGTCTAATAATAAATGAAAGCATTTAACATATATTAATTTTCAAGTATCTTATTTGAGGTAGCACCAATGGCTATTGTGTAAAACTTTATATACTAGTCACTTCGGCTGAACATTAAAACCTGATGTACGGGTTGTATACAAAATTTTACTCTAAAGCTTTGATGGTCTGTCACTCTGATGGTTAGTTGTATATTCGTATATTCATGAATCCTACATAACTATTCAAGTTTTTTGCACCCACTGAGTATTTACATGCTATAGAAGTGTATCATTATTGTACATGTGTGTAAGAGCATGCCACACATAGATTAAACGTTGCAGATTCTCAGTAAGTGTATTTGTACTTGACAAAGATTAGGTTACTTTGAGCATTTGTAGTAATACTGTGCATGTTTTCTACAATTGTTTCAAGCCACATAAATCATCCACAGATCAGTTGGGATGGTTTACTTTGAAACAACTGTAATTTGAAAGTGTAATAGTGAGATGAATTAAAACAAAATAGTGTTATGGACCCCTGGTGTCGTAGATTAACCTGTGACAAACTGATACAAACACGTACATACAAACATGTGTAGATACATACATACATTCATAATTATACACACATACACTAGCTCAATTATAGTTAGATGTATTAGTACGTATAAAGAGACACCTGTGCCGTGTTGCCAGGGTTCTGTGGCGTACGCTGCTCAGCAGGCATGGATCCAAAACGTTACACTGAAGGAGAACATTACATTTGGCAAGCCCTTGGAGGACGGCCGCAGGTACAGGGAGGTGTTGGAGGTGTGCGCCCTACTGCCCGACCTAGAGATACTGCCTGCTGGCGACAACACAGAGATTGAGAAAAGGTAGCAGTGTCTTATTATCACATGTGGATATCATTGGAGGCTTGAAATGTGCCCCGTGTAATATTCTAACCTTCACCTTGATAGCCTTCAAATATTGGCTGAATTTTCCGCAACATGTTAGCATGGATTACCAATCTAAAGTGGCTAGATGTTTGACAATTTGTTGAAAGCGTGTTGTTAATTGTGGGGAGCAGTGGTCAAGTGGTTAGAGTCCCAGACCGACAATCAAAGGAACCGGGGTTCAAATCCTGGTACTGATAGCCGCTGTGTCGAAACTTTGGCAAGTTCGTTCACCTCACGTTGCCTGTGTCTTTCGGAAGAGAAACTATTAGCCATTCGTCACTTTTGCTTGGTCTCTTTGCTGGGGGAGTAAAAGATCCCACACAGGGAAATTAAAAAACCTGTCATGGACTCGTAGTATAACATAATCATCAACAAAATTATGTTGGTCATCTAACGGAAGAATAAGAATAGTTTCTAAATATTAAACATTGTTCAAAATATTTCCTAAACAGATCGAGCACAACCACTGAATGTTGAGTGTTGCATGTCTTGTTGATATATCAAGTCAGTCTAACCAACAGTCAGCCAGACACGTTAAAGGTTGATAGGACTCAACAGTCATTTTAACTGGTCATTATTATGACACGTTCAGGGCATCAACTTGAGCGGAGGTCAGAAACAGAGGGTGAGTCTGGCGCGAGCCGTCTACACGGATGCTGACATCTACCTGCTGGACGACCCTCTGTCCGCAGTTGATTCTCACGTCGGCAAACATATCTTTGACAAGGTCCTTGGACCAAACGGACTACTTAAGAACAAGGTGAGAGCTGCAGGTGATGTATGAGCCATCCTCAAAACCATATTCTACACACCATCTCAATCCATCAATGCGGATTGCATAGTAATTCAGACAATTGGTTTTTCGTTCAGTAATCCATCAACAGATCTTTTATTCCAAAAAAATTAAACAGCTGGACTTCACAATTTTATTAAACAAGGGTACCACAGGATAGACTGCTGCCTAGACCCCCATGTAGCAGCACAGTTGTATTGGCTCAACTTATTGTTTTGTCATGACATTAACATTAAGCAATATTCTTGCCAACTCTCCCGGAATTTCTGGGAGTCTCTTTGATTTTGGGTGTCTCCCAGTTTCCCGGAATACAGGCAAATCTTCCGGATTTTCACTTAAAATCTCCAACAACACTCCGCCCAATCTTCCAATGTCATCATGTGACACAGCATGACACCATGGGAGACGAGCTGAACTGCTGAAGTTCTTGTGAGAAACCTCCAACAGTACCCTCCCGTTTTCCAGTGTCAAGATCCAAGACAGCACAAAGAGACAGCGTGACACAGGGAGCGTGCTGCTGAACCACCGATGAATCTCTCGGAATTCAACAAAAAAAGTTGGCAATCACCTTGCAGTCATCATATTGGCTAAAACTTTAATTTCATGCCAGGCGTCTCATAATGATCAGTAACCTGACATGGGTAGGATGTTGGGTGGGCTGACCTGTAAATTTACGATGCCTAGATAGGATGATTTGCTGACAACAAATGGTTGTAGAGCTGGTGGTAATCTGATTGAATATGTTTAGGGGTGTGTCTAATATAACAACAAAATCTAGTGTTTCCAAATAATGGAATATTGTAAAAATTGAGCCCGTGTGTTGTAGACCCGCATACTTGATGTTGTAGACCCTCATACTTGGTGTTGTAGACCCGCCTACTTGGTATTGTAGATCCCCCCTACTTGGGGTTGTAGACCCGCATACTTGATGTTGTAGACTCGCATACTTGGCATTATAGACCCCCCTACTTGGGGTTGTAGACCCAACTACTTGGTGTTGTAGGCCCGCCTTCTTGGTGTTGTAGACCCGCCTACTTGATGTTGCAGACCCGCCTACTTGGCATTGTAGACCCGCTTACTTGGTGTTGTAGACCCACCTACTTGGCATTGTAGACCTGCCTACTTGGCATTGTAGACCCGCTTACTTGGTGTTGTAGACCCACCTACTTGGCATTGTAGACCCGCCTACTTGGTGTTGTAGACCTGCATACTTGGTGTTGTAGACCCACCTACTTGGCATTGTAGACCTGCCTACTTGGCATTGTAGACCCGCCGACTTGGTGTTGTAGACCCACCTACTTGGCATTGTAGACCCTCCTACTTGGTGTTGTAGACCCGCATTCTCGTGACCCACAGCATCAGCTACTTGCCACAAGTAGACCAGATCGTGGTGTTATCGGACGGCCGGATCACGGAGCAGGCCACCTACCAGCAGCTGCTCTCTCACAAGGGGCCCTTCTCCGAGATACTCCAGACATACGGTACGGAGGCTGAGGAGGATGTTGTTGACTGTCTTCTATTTTTAGTTGTCTCATATGTATTACTTTTCTCACATTTGTTGGTTTTCTCGTATTTGTTGTTGTCTCATATATGTAAGTTGTCTCCTATTCATTGGTAGTCTCATATTCACTGTTAGTCTTGTATTCTGTCCATATGTACATTTGCCCTCACCCTGTCTTCCTGCTCTGTCTCTCTCACATGACACTGTGTCTGTCTTCTCTTTATTGTGTCACATCCAGGAAGTATTACAAACAATGATTGTACATGTCAGTTATGTACTCATCCGTGATAGCACTCTATTAATCGTTAGCCATGCTTCTCAGTCATGAATGTTAACATTTTATCTCTATGACGCATTCATAACAGTACAGTGTGAGTGCGTGCATTCGTGCGTGTGTGTGTTTCTGCATGCGTGCGTGTTGATGGGTGTGCGGGCGGTGGTGGTGGTGTGTGTGTGTATTGAATTCATAATTCGTACAATGTTTTACACAATATATAATATTTTGTAATCAAATTGATGTCATCAAGCACACCATAAAATGTGTTTTATTCCATCCAAACATGTGACTTAGTCATCTGGAAGTCCAGCATTATGAAGCAAAGTTAGAATTATTGGGTCGTCACTAAAGCTAGGATTCCATATGTAGAGAAACAGCGTATGGAATGGGAAATACTATTATCCTATCCGATCCCTGTGCTGATACTAATTGCTACATGAAGCGATTTCATTTTGCGCATCCATGTGAAAAAGTGCACCCACCTATAGACATTTGGTGTTACTCCTATCAAATTTCCACTAGGCACTATATGTGTTGCATACAGCATCCACATGCTGTTTCCGTACACGTGTCTCCTTTAACACACATTTCAGTGCCAGCAAAAATTGCACGGACATACAAGAAGTGGCAAGCCATTTTTTTAGACACACAGTGTACTAAACTTGTACATTTATGCATTTAATATGCAAATATTATCAAGCAGGGTCCGTACGGGACCTTGAAAACCTTGAATTTCACCAACTAAAAATCAAGGCCTTTAAATCCTTGAATTCAGGCATGCAGCCTTGAAAAGCCTTGAATTCTGACAAGGCCAGAAGTAAAAATTTCAGACCACATTAGCTTGGTATGGGTATGCGCTTGCCTTTGTTCACGGACACCGGTAGCCGTCAGCGCCTGGTACCCAGGCCTAGGGCATACACTGCCGGTCGCGCGGTTTTACCACCGGTCCCAGACTGGGGTCTAGATCATCTTATCTGCTTAATTTACATAATTCTTTGCACTGTTGCTAACCTAAACCAACTTTGCTGGCCTCTGTTCAGCTGTAAACACCAGGTGGTGAGTACTACTCTTCCCATCCTCTGCAGCTTATCTGCTTATATTATGCAACAGTTGTCCACCAACCCCTTTTATGAAGCTGGGTTTCCTGTGCATTAAAATCGGTCTTCCTTGACCAGTCGCTAATCTGTTCTTGTTTTTATGGTTCGCATTCCCGATACGGTCAGTTACACATGCTCTGCACTGCAGCACATAATCTTAATTGATAATTAAACAGAGGGGGTGTATTTTTAATTTAGAATCGTCCGTGATCCGAACTGTATACAGCGTAGTTCGAAACATTTTTCGAAATGGGGAAGTCGAGATTTCAAGACAACAGGCTCAAACATCCTGAGTATAGCAAATGGCTTGCACGAAATCCTTTAAATGTATTTTCGGCACATTGTCGTATATGCAAACGTTCGTTTGATGTGAAAGCCATGGGAGAAGCTGCCGTTAGAAGCCACAGCGCTGGCAAAAAACACGCAGATAATCTGAAGCTACAAAATACAAACTGCGCGAGAACCCCAATATCCACATTATTCGGCAGTACTAGACAACAGCAAACGTCAGGTATGTATATACATAATTTGTAATAATAATAAAACATGTTTTATGATATAACAAATTTATCTTAGTTAATAAGCAAAGAAAATTAGATGTAACTGTCCGTGTTACTGGGCGATATTACGCTCGCGATGCAGTTGTTGATGGACGTTACGTCGATGGCGTGGGCGATTATGTGGTGCCACCTAGCGAATGCACCAACACATAGTTTACAAGAATAGGTCTGCTGTTTGCTTATGCACGTCAACACTGGCTGGCTTCAATGACAACAAAAACTAATTATCAGTTGTCAGTCATACTGGCTGCGTTATATGAGTATGTGATATGTTTATTATTTACAATTATAATAGTTATAGGTGTTTTCATATGTAATATATGCATGTAATTGATAATCATGTATACACTGTGTTGTTGGTGTATAATATTATTCATTATTCAATGAGTTAGTAATTTGTTTACTGTTTCACAGTTTGTGTTATGTTGTAGAACCTACACCTTCTGGAAGTGGAACCATGTCAGTGCATGTGACACCTGCACATTTTCAATCATCAGTGAACACATCATCCATCGCAAGTCACATGACAACCGATGAGCACTGGCATGCAGAAGTGCTATGGGCAATGAAAGTTGTGTCGTCTCACTACTCGTATGTCAGCTGCATTGAAACAGACAGGCTGTTTCAGCTTATGTTCCCAGATAGCGCCATTGCAAAGTCCTTCAGCTGTAGTGAGAAGAAGAGTGCCTACATCATCTGCCATGGACTTGCTCCATACTTCAGCCAGCAACTGAAGGAGCAGGTGCGCTTGCTTGACAGTTTTATCGTCCTCTTTGATGAGAGCTTCAACCGCTTCACTCAAAACAAACAGATGGACATACACATCAGGTTTTTTGATGATGGTAGAAACGCAGTGCATACCCGATATTTCACCAGTGCCTTTCTTGGACATGCAACTGCTGCAAACATGGTTGGTGTGTTTGTTGAGAAGTGCAGTGCTATGAACCTATCAAACATGATCCAGCTGTCCATGGATGGGCCGAATGTAAACTGGTCCTTCTACCAAAAGCTGATGGCTGAGGTGTATGATGACCGCTCACGGAAATTGATCGATGGGATCTGAAGTCATTTCTCTGGGCATTCCACCGGATTTTCCATGAAACACCAGCGAGGCGAGAAGATTTCACCGCAATTACGAGAACAACAGTGTTTCCTATGAAGTTCTGTGTGCACTGGTGGGTGGAGAATGCGCAAGTGGCTTCCCGTGCATTGCTGGTACTTGATCATGTACGAAAGTACATCGATACCATCACCAAGTACCCAAAGAAGTACAATGTCCCCGATGGACAAGCATTCACGACCATGAAGTCAGGCTCTGCTGACTCATTGATGCCTGTACGTCTCATGTTTTTTGAGTCGGTTGCGAGGCAGTTTGACGAGTTTCTTGTGAGATACCAAACATTCCTTTGTGGTGATCTTGACGTGATGGTGCGAGGATTATGCCAGCGCTTCATGAGGCAGTCAGTCTTGGGTGAGGCCACCTCTATAGCACAGCTAGCAAAGCTTAACATTGACGATGTTACATCACATTTGCCTCACTCCCAAATTGACCCAGGATTCTGCGCTGCAAAGAAGCTAAAGGAGTTGGCAGCTGTCACATTGGTCAAGCAGAAGCTCAGTGAAAGAGAACGAATGGCATTTCGAATGGAATGCAAGAAAGAGCTTGTCTGTGCCACACAGAAACTCATGGAGAAATGCCCCATCACATACACGATGACGAACAACGTGATGTGTCTCGACCCTCGGTTGATGGCTGGTAGCAAAGATGACAGCATTGTTAAGTTAGGCAGAATGTTATACAAGTTGTCAGATTTTAAACAAATCCGAGATGCGGATGGCGATGCTATCCAGCAGCAGTTCCGGTCCTTCATGAATGAGGTGGTTCCTGCCAACTGCAGAACATTCAAGGACTTCAACCCAGATGAGGAGAGACTGGACACTTTCTTGCAGTCTACCTCAAGTGTACACAGTATGAGAAGCTGTGGGTGGTGACAAAGAAACTTCTCATCCTCTCCCATGGGCAAGCCACTGTCGAACGTGGTTTCGCGATCAACAGTCATGTGGCTGTTGAGAACCTGAAGGAGGAATCTGTTGTGGCACAGCACATTGTGCACGATGCAATCTCAACAGCTGGTGGTGTGTGTGAAGTGCCAGTGACCAAATCAATGCTTTCCTATGCACAGGGTGCACGACAAAAGTACATGGTGTACTTGAAAGCTAAAAAACCACTGAATACAGAGCGGGGTACAACAAGCAACTCAAAGTGAAAGCTAGAGGCTGATGAGGCGGAAAAGGTGGCAGCTAAGAAGAGGCAGCTCAATGAAGACATTGCCGCACTGCTCAAGTCAGCTGACGAGCTGGCGACTAGTGCGGAGTTGTCAGGAGACTTGACTCTCCTGTCAAAATCTAATGCCATGCGGAAGAGCGCCACTAACAAACTGCAGACGCTGAAAGACCTGCAGTGATGACAGTAAATGATGTCTACTGTATCGTCCAGTGTGCAGTTTCCAATACTGCTAATAAATTGTGTTCCTTAAACAGCCTTGAATTTTTCTTTCCTTAGCCTTGAAATAGCCTTGAATTTGGTTTCTGTCATGGTGTACGGACCCTGATCAAGTAAACTATACATTTCCTGAAAGGGCAGATCATTTTATCTTTAAATCCAAAAACATAACAGGCAAATGACACAATATAACTTACTTTCACTAATATATAGGCTTAGACTGTCATCCAACAAGATTTGCATGGTAAACATACACAATTTTGTTTTGTCGGTTATGACGTCAGTGTATTTTCGCCATCTAACACAAACAAATCTAAGCATAATTATAATACCAGCAGCCGAACACCTCCATTTTGTAATGATTAATCTTATTGGCTAATTTGTAAAGGTAAAACTGGTGATCAGTTCTTTTGGGACAGAAACAGTTGATATTTGACTTAAAATACTTTCTGTTGCAGCTATTGAAGAGATTCTTGCTTCACCTGGTGGACATGGCAGCCAAGTGTAAGTTGAAACAAAGCCTTTCTATTCAGGCCATACTTTTTTATTTAATGTTTTACGGGCCCGCCGACAATAATTTTCTGGATCTAGAATAAAAATAAAATTCAAAATGTTCAATTTTTATTGCCGCCGATGACATTAATTATTGACTCCACGTGTTAAATCATTAATAAAATATCTTACTAGAGAGAAAATGCCCTGCTACTGTATGGTGTGAATCGAACAGTTTTGGCCATGTGGCCTTTTAACAATATGACATCATCATCAATTACATTAAATGCTGTAACCCCCCGCAAAACAACACTATCAGCCGTACACTGCAATCAGCTGTGATTCGGTCAGAGGGAATGCCCACAGTGATTCCGATAGCCCAACCTCATCGTCGAATGCCGCCAAAATATTGTGGATATATGCGTTTGGATAGTTGTTATCGTAAAAAAGAAGGTAATATCCTTCACAGGAAATTTTTTTAAATAACCAGTTGCGACAAAACAGTGGGGATCTGTTGGTCGATCTAGTGGATGACAAAACATTGATTAACGATGTGCTGGGATCTACAAACGACTCGGACCAAGCATCACTGCCGACAACGCAGACGCTGCCCATCACGCTGACGTTGGACATGCCCATCTTTGTAGTTTGGGAAACATTTTGGGCTCGATTGATTATCGCACATGTGCGGGATGCGGCTGTTCAGGAAACTTTTTCACCATCAAAGTCTATTCTTGATATAATGATGACAATGTCGCGGACATATAACAAACTGCCACCAACAAGGTATGTAATATAGTTGCAACTTGTCAGACTCGGAGAGACAATTTTGATAACGGGAATGAATGCAGATCATGTGACTATAGTACGCCATCCTCGTGGCGGTGTTGTTAACATCTGCAATATTTAAATTTATCAGACAAAATTGTAAGCCTATGTATTGTTCACACAGATCACCACTACAGGAAAGTTAACCAACAGCACGTAGTCGTAGATGTGGTGTTTATACTGTGCGTTTTGCTGTACAGACAAGTCACAGTGAGGCTTTTTTAACACGACTCGGTAAAAACCGAGTGCTGTGTGCCAGGAAATGTTTTTTTTTCTAAAATCGTGTTTATTTAACTAAAGACAACTTCAAAAAAAATTATATGCACACCATTAATTAAATAACAGGTAATGCTTTAGAATATTGATTCCATGTGCTAACATTTCTTTAGTCTTTAGTCTAGATTTTTTTGAAAACGCCATAAGCACAATTCAATTACGCTCGGTCTCGAAAGAAACTTCTTGTTATTTAGAGATTCGGTGACACACAGCTGTGTGATGGTATGGCTAAATACCACCAGTTTCTTGAGGACCAGTTGGACCGAAGCACAAAGAAGCAAACCTCAAGCGAGCCTGTTCGGTCATTGGATGACTCGTGGAAAATAAGAATCATAGAGGGGGCAGGACCCGGAATAATCTCAGCAGAGTACAGAGAAATAGACTCACAGCTGGCAAAGAAAGACGTATATGAATACATCTGTACAGATCTGTTTGCACCCAGTGACAGATACCAAAGGTGACACTGGCATGATAAACTTAAACTAAGCTACCCAGTTGGAGTGTGGATATACTGTTTTGGTAACTAGCTGGGGAACATCACCTTTGTGTGGAAGCTGCCAATTAACAGAGATGACGGGAGTAGTGTCAATGATATTGAAGTAGTTGGACGGATCAAGAAAGAAATCCCTCAGTATGCAACCCAGCAGATGAGATCCTAGTTTATTGACATGTATGGAAAAGTTCCTGGAATGCAACCTGCAATCTTGTGGAACATTCACACATTTCTCACAGGAGATTGCAGTGCAGCATCCTCTTCCACAGAAGCAGCAGTGGATCAGCGTGTGTTGGAGTTCCTTGCAGAAAGTGGTGATCCAGATTTGATCTGGGATGTTCGTGCTTTGAATGGAAGACCCAAAGATACCAGATTTAACCCTTTTTGGGAAGCACTTGGTCAATTCCTAGATGAGAAGGCTGCTGTTCAAGAAAGAAAGCATGGAGATTACTTGTACATGCCCATTGCGATTTCTGTTGAAGATCTACGACAGACCATCATCAAGAAACTCCCAGAAGGAACAACTGCTCCATCAGAGTCCTGGATACAAATGAACATTTGGCCATGCAATGCACATACACACTCAGCAATGGCATACACTGGTAAATTCAAAGTGAAATTTGCTGTCCAGCAAAGACTCACCCAAGATCAGCACATTGATGCAAAGTTTGGAGCTCACCAGTTTGGTCTTCTGAAGTCGATGGCCGTGAAATGGAGGGAATCGGCCGAGCTGTTCAGCAAGGATGACAAAGCCATTGTGCCTATTGGACAGCCAATCTCAACTGGTTCACTGGTACCTACTTCAAGCAAACTGAGTGACCTGGACCATGACTTTCACTCGTACCATCAGTCACTTTCAGAATCAACATTCCAGAAACCACCACAGACACCTTCTGTGATGACGATCTCCACTTGATGCTAAAGGAAAAGATTTTCCAGCCATCTAGCCCTATGCGCCATGCAGATCTGTGCAAATGGCCTGGATTGCTGTATTCCTGGCATTAGACTTAGATCTACTTGTAGCAGCCCGCACAGCACCAAGCCAAAGTTACTAACATCCTGCAGAGCGTACAATGAGTCTTATCAACCTAGCTCAGCAAAACATGGCTCTCAAAAGGGAAGCCATGGATGACAAGTACGAAGCCATCATGCACTCAGCATCATCACCATCAAGGCAATCCGAATGGAAGCAGAGAAAGATCCAGCATTGAAAGAAAAGCTGTTGGAAGCTGTCAGTCCAGTGGTTGAGCTACTCGGTGAGAGGTTCGCACACCTGAAATGGACAGATGAACAAATTCACGTCCACGACCCCTGCACAGATGCAGACATTGAGACACTGCTTGAAATGCTACATGTTTTAGACAGTGAGCTGGACTTAATGGCATGCTTGAAGGACAAGAAAGACATAACCACCTTCTTTGAGAACCACTGCAGGATTAGGCACTACATGGTCCAGATAAACCAACACTGTTCCATTATATTTGCACGTTTTTAATACATCTGTGCGGCGGTGTCGAACCTTGGGCAAGTTCGTTTACTCTACATTGCTTCAGTTCACTCGGCTGTATGAATGAGTACCTGCCTATACATAGTGGTGGATATTTGTGTACGAATAGTCTTTGTGTATTAATTGCAGCTGAATGCTTCCCAGAGAAGTCGAGATGGTGTTCGAACAAACAGGTCTGCCAGGGAGTAAAGTGTAAAGCACTTTGAGCAATCCCGAGGACTGGATACTGCGCTATATAAGAACTTACTTACCTTTATTATAAAACATTGTGCCCCTGATTTGCTTTCCAATTTTAATTGACCTATCACACACATACCAATATTGGTGTGTATATATATATATATATACACACCAATATTGGTATGTGTGTGATATATATATATACATATATATATATTGGAAACAAATTAAAATGTCGCCAATAAAGTCAGTATCATTTACGGTGTTGGTAATTGTACGTTTATGGAGTTTCCGTTCAAAACCGCAAATCATGTCAAAATGTTGATAACTCGGAATTCTATCCATTTTGCGGAATTTCTGTTCCAAAAGGTTAATTCTTGTTACTTTTTAGGACTTTTGCAATGATTATCTGTATTTTTTTATCATGTTGAATGATCGTTGTAATAGCCAACCCTGACCGTGTGACTTAAGTCTAAGGAGTGTTGGCTCAACCAAGACCAGACAAGATAGACTTGCTGGAATATAATATAATGTTAAAAGAAAAGTTTTTCGTCGGAGCAAAGGTCGAGGGTCGGCATCATAAAAAACATTTTTCTTTGTTCTTGAAAAATGCATAGGATCGCCCGGAAATACTAAGAACGGTCGGGTTACCGGAACCATATTATTTTATTTGGCCATATCCATATACTAGCTCAGTTACCAAGCTTTGCCTTTGCAATGGGAAAAAGTATTTTTAATATAAAGTCACATCTATCACAATCAATCACAATACTTTATTGTCCCTTGGGAGGGAAATTCATTTGGAGTGTAGCAGCATATTAAGACAAATAAAACAAATGTACATGCAATATAAACAATGTAAAAATAAAAAGAATAAAAGTTATATCGGTTAAATAAATAAGTTAAGTATGTTACACCAGTTTTAAAAAAAAGTCAAATCATCTCGGGCTCATTCAGTGTCAAACTGGCAGGGAAGACTGGCAGAGATGGAGGGGAACGAAGGTCAGTTACTTATTCATTAGTCTTATTGATGAGGGAACAAAAGAGTTTTGCGTGCGGTTCAATTTGCAGTGAGGGAGTTGAAAGCGGCGGCCAGAAGGAAGTAGTTTATAGCACGGAAACAGGGGATGTTTGGGGTCTGAGGAGACGTTCTTTCCCTTTCTCTCTGCCCGTTGCCTGTATAGATCTTCTAGAGTGGTCTGCTTTTTTCCCACCACCTTGCCACTAACCCTGACTGTTCGTGCCAGAGTGTTGCGATGCACGATACTCAGGCCGCCATACCACACAAGAAACCCAAATGTAATAGAGCTTTCTATGTAGCATCTGTAGAAGGTTTGTAGAACATGTGTGCTGACACTGAGTGACCTGAGCTTGCGTAAGAAATACAGCTTTTGCTGGCATTTTCTGTTAATTACCGCTGTGTTTTCACCAAATGTGAGCTTTGCATCAATGATAGTGCCAAGATACTTGTATTCATCTACTCTCTTTACACGCTCTCGGTTAATGAATAGTCTCTTGGGAGAAGTAGGATTTTTCCTAAAATCTATTATGAGTTCTTCAGTTTTACGAATGTTCAGGTCTAGGAAATGATTGTCACACCACACTGTGAAATCAGCTACAGCACACGCACACACTTGATCAGAGCCGGATAGGTCGACGATAGCTGTGTCATTGCTGTATTTGATTAAATTTATGCTCTCGTGGCTGCTACGATCTATGCCAATGAACAAAACAATTTTGACCCCACGTTGTTTATTCTTAATCGATTTTATTATAAGTTTTGTCTTTGACCTCACATTCCAGTAGCCCTGCCAATTCATCTGATATGTAGCCACTGGTTTAGCTACTAGTTTATGCTTGGACAGCTGTACCAACATATGTCAAAAATATATAATCGTTTGCATCAATGCATATGCCAAATTTGCTGCAGTCCGCCCTACAAAGCTATTAGCTTTCAGCTGGTCATCACAAATTCATGATTTCAAATGCTTAATGTGTCTAAATGGTTTAGCAACCCTGGCAACCAACAACAGGCTACATTTCAACAAGACATTATACTTTTTTTGCAACAAAATACCTTATTGTCTGATGCCTTTAAGAAGTGCTGTTGTCCTTTCTCAATATTCCTTTAAACAACAAATGTCTACTGTTCTCATATACAGTAGATTATGCAAACTTTTGCATTTCAGAAAACAGTGATTTACAAATAAGTATGAGAAATGTGCTTTGTAAGATGTTATGTTTCTCCTTAATTGCGAGGTGGCTGTATTACCGAGGTAACCGTAAAACGAGGTTCTACAGTATATTGTCATAGCCCCATTGTCACACATTGTCACAAACTCAGTGTTACATCAATTCAGAGATCTCTTTAGTCACTGACGCCACATAGAGCCAGACCTTACTGTTACACTGTCACATCATCGATCTTCTTGTTTCGGCTGCCGAGCTTACCGACCTATGACCTTCATGTTGTCATTATTGGCAGTCTGTGCGACAACGTTCCAGGCCTCAGAGGCGATGACAACAAGGAAGATGTACCCCTTCTCCCCGTTCTCTATCCCACTCTTGCCATTCCCCGCCAGTTTCACCTTGTTCTTCTCCAGGTAGGCCATGATCTCCTCCTCGGCTGTGCTCGTCTGGTTCGTCCCGATGTAGTATACAGTGCCCTTGTAGTCCTCCCCTTTGCTGTGTGGAGCCGCCCGTAGTTTCTCTGGCTCCCGTCTGGTGGCACCGACGTAAACGATCTTCTTGTCGGGGCCGTCGCTGTGTGTCTTGTGGATGTCATGGTAGAAGTGAACGAAGCGCTCCATGTCAGTGAAATGTTGCTGGTATGCCTTCAGCACTGTCTGGTGTTGTTCTTTCTGCTCCAGCTGGGGGTAGTGGGGCGTCTGCAGGCGGCGTCTCTGGGCGATGAATACATCGTCCAGCCAGTCATGGATGGTAGCAGCTGGCATGGTCTGATTCTCAAGGGTCTGTCTATGTTAGGCAGTGTTCATCAGTGGGATGACCACCTACTGTCACATGACAAGTATTCTTGTGCTCTGTATTACAATACTTGCGTCAATTATGTTTGTCTATCAATGATGATAGCCACCTACATGTGCCAGCCACACTGTGCTGTGATACACTACCAGCCACACTCTTCCAACAAACACAGTCGGGCATTGGACACTGACAGTTTCAGCAATGTTTGTATTCAACTGTCACTGGCAAGTAATTCCACCAAAGGTCTCCAACTGAGTCCACCAACAAGTCCACTGTTTCTGTCACCAGCCTGATCCACTGGTCCACCTACAATACACACAAGCATTCTACTAGTCCTGGTAGTGTATACAGCTGTAGTCAATGGCAACCTGCAGCCAGTAGGCCAGGAGTACCTGTGTAATTAACACCTGCACCCATGAGGGCCAGGCTGGGCATGATTGGACTTGTCTAAACAGGTATAAGCTGTGTTGATTGAGTCAGTACCAGAGGCCAGCTCTGTCTGAAAGCAGGTTTTGTTGTGGTGTTCACACCAGGCATGGGTTAATTTCAGTTGTTAATTTGTTAGTTCAGTTAACTCAATTTAATTAATTAACTTTATCAAAATACACAAATTAAAATAATTTAATTAACTTTTCTGGAAGAATTAAATTTAGTTTACATAATAAATATGTAAGGTTCATTTAATTGCAATATTTCTGAGTTAATTGTAATTTAATTAATTAACTTCTCAAGATAATTGCACCATGCCTGGTTCACACAGTCAAGTGGATAAGTTTCAGATATATGAATACATAAGTTAATGGTGGGCATTACCTGGACAGAAATAAAATTGTATTTATTTTTGGCACAATAAATAAAATATATGTTTCCACATTTGAATACTTAAAGTGACAATAAGCAAGGACATTTACTTTATACATTACAAAATAAATTTGTTTAAATTATTTACCTGAATCTTAACACAAATAATAATGTTTAAGATTTACCTGAAATCTGCATATATTTCTAGATGCAAGAGGTCAGAAATAGTATCGCCCATCACACATTAAGTTAGTTAAATGTAATACTTAGTAATTATGTACAAAACTTTAAAAAATAATGTAATCCTTTATGTCACATTATTATATTTATATTATGTTGATGGGCTATCAAGAATTACTGTTACTACTTACAAAGTAAAAAATCATCTAGTTTTTTCATGGATTTTACAAAATATACAATAAAAATGATGTGACCTGTCACAAAATTTCATAGCTTTTGCAGCATCATATTTGACCGGGTCATTTTGTACTGAGGTGTCTATGGAATGGGTCAGAGGTTAAAGGTTGTGACTGGGTCACTTTGTTCTGAGGTGTCTACAGAAAGGGTCAGTTGTGAGAGGTCATGAGGTGTCAACAGAAAGAGTTGGGTGAAAGGTCATGAATGGGTCACTTTGTACTGCTTGCTTTTACAGAAGGGGTTAGGAGTCATGACTGGGTCACTTTTTACTGCAGGCGTCTACGAAAGGGGTCAAATTCACGAGGATCAAAGGATCGCTATTCTCTGATTAGTCTCAAAACCAAGAGTGATGCAAAGCTTCTGCCAGACAGCGGGAAGTTGACACAACAGGAGACAACACAAACTGGCAGAGTAAGGAGTCTCGTTCCCTCATTACTAGATCTCATAAGTTGCCACGAGCAGTTAACAAGAGAACTCCCATCACATGAGATTTCAGGGCGGGAGCTTTAGTACAAAGTTTAGTGAATACATTTTTGTGACACCACCAAATGAATATTTTACCAGGATTACTATTTGCCTGTGGAAAACATGAACATTTGCAGGTGACGTGATTGTTATATTTTGGGATTCATTCAGCTAATTTGCATCCATGAAGAGTTCTCATAAAATGTTATCGCAATTAAGCCAGAACAATGTCAAAATTAATCGTTAAATCAAAAGTGGGAATTTTTTTATTAAAGGTGGGAGATCAGGATGGTCTTCAAAAATGACAACAAATGGGGAGATCTATAAAAAAATTCCATGAACTGATCTGAAAGTTTTGTTTGTTTAATTTGGTTTAGCTTTGCTTGTGATATATTGTGGTTTTAACTAACTATTTATACTTGTCATCATCATTACTATGCATCGTACCGATCATTGTGCGTCAATTGATCTGAGCGTGCACGAAATCACCAGGTGCCGATTACAACAGTGGACTGAACATGACTAAAGGTCAAAGGAAGGGAAGCGCCTGTGCCTGCACCAGCACTTCAGAAGCAACCAGTGAATCGTTGAATGGAGACATGTGCACTGCAGCTATTGCACACATTGATAATAATGACCAAATCATCACCACAGTCATCGAAGCAATCAATTCACAAAACAAATCGTCAACTTCATTCTCAAAACAGACTTCATCGCTGACATGAAACAAAACCTATACAGAGCATACCAGATGGACACTACGCGTGCTGCTGCCCACACCGCGGAGATGGCTGCTCAAGTCTCACAGCTTGAGAGAGTTAATGCAAAACTGTACAATGATCTAGGCGCGATGGAGCAGTACAGTAGACGAAATTGACTAGTTGTCCATGGTGTGCCAGACACCGCCGATCCAGAGGCTGCAGTTCTTGATGTATTCACAAACAAGCTCGGTGTTCCGATCGGACGTGAGACTGTCGACCGATGTCACTGGCTCGGAACATCCTCCAACTCATCAACTTTGAGACCACGAACCATCATCATGAAATTTACAAATTACCAAGCACACCAAAAAGTGTTCTCGATGAAACAGTGACTGAAAAGTACCAAACTACTACTCATCATGGAAAACCTCACGCGACATCAGAGTGTGCTGCTCTCCAAGACCAAGTTGCTGCCCAACGTGCCAGTGGCAGGAAAGTATCCATAACCAGAAACCAGGATCTTCCAACATCTCGATCAGCAGTAACTCCATCCAACCGAACAATATTGCCTCACATGCAGCACTCTGTCATGTCGAACAATATACTTTTGTACTTACCTAACACTGATCACACCAATGAAATTGAAACGTTCATATTTAACACCATATCAGCATGTATGCAAAACTGTGAGTACTTCACTGATAACCGACACAAAGTTTGAGAAACTAGAATTATGCCTAAAAACACTAAATATTCCTTTTGATTTGATAGGATTAACTGAGATATGACTTTCTGACCATGATGACACAAATTGTTATAACATTGATGGGTATTCCCTAGTTACGCATCTTAGACAAGAAGGGAAAGGAGGCGGTGTAGGAATTTACATTTCCAACAAACACCAATATAGAATTAGACAAAACTTAATGAAGGGATATGAAGGTCATTGTGATTCAATATTCACTGAGATTAAATCAAACAACAACACTTTTATAATTATTTTGTTCTGTTTATAAACCTCCAAGTAAAAATCGCTTCAATTATGAACTCCTCAGTGTACTAAACACAATAGTTCGGGAAAAGAAAAACTGCATAATGATGGGTGACTTTAATTTAAACTTAATTAATACCAACTTAATGATTTCATCAACAATATATATGCAAATGGACTTTATTCAACAATTAGTAAATCATTTAGAATTGCTAATGACTCGGCCACAATAATGGATAAAACATTCACCAGCATAACTCGATAAAAGATACAGTGTGGCATTTTATACACTGATATATCTGACCACCTCCCAGTATTCAACATTTATGACATTTGTAATCTCCAATTTCAACCACGATACAAAACACCAGCAGAACTTGTTCTATGCATAAGAAAACGCTACAAACTGAAGATAGTACATCATACTCAGAAGAAGACACAAACAACTTCTACAAAAACATGGATGAGACCTTAGAAAAGCAAACCCACTACATGATAGAGATGGGAGACTTTAATGCACAAGTAGGGAAACAAACAAACATTTTGGAAACAGTAACAGGCAAATTTGGCCTAGTTGTGAGAGACGAAAGAGGCGACACCTTGGTAGGATGGGCAACATCAAGAAAGTACAAAATCATGAATACCATGTTTCAGAAGAAAGCATGGAGGAGATGGACGTGGAAAAGCCAAAATGGAGAAACAAAGAATTAAATTGACTACATCCTGACAAACAGGCCAGACATGGTCACTGACGTAACTGTCATTAACCAAGTCAACATCGGAAGTGACCACAGAATGGTAATGAGCAACATCAAACTGGACGTCAAGGCTGAAAGGAAGAAGTTGATAAACAAGAGATCACCAAGTGTAGATACCACACAAAAAAGATCGAATTCCAACTCGAACTGCGAAATCTATTCGAGAGACTACAAGAACTAGACGACATCGCCATCAAAAAGAAAGCGAAGGAGGTCATCAGGAAGTACAAACAAGAGATTATACGAGAAATGATTATGGCATCAAAGCGCCTGAAGAAAGCCAGAAGAACACAGGCACTAGACCGAGACAGACTGATTACACTTCTAGACAAGCAGGGTAGAGAAATACAAGACCAAGATATGATCATGGAACAAAGAGAAGAATTCTACACCTAGCTATACGACAGTAAACAGAGTACCATAATTCACACCGACCTGAAAGAGGTACCAGAGATACACCATGGGAGGTGGAAGAAGCGATATGAAGAATGGGAAGACATCAGGCAATGACCATGTAAACATTGAAACATTAAAAGCAGGAGAAGATACCATCTCGAAGACACTGGCTAAGCTGTATACTAAATGCTTATCAGAAAGACGAATACCCACCGCATAGAAGAACGCAAAGATGGTGATAATCTTTAAGAAGGGAAATAAGAAAGACTTAAAAGAACTGCATACAGATATGTGTGTTATCAAACATCTACAAATTACTCACAAAGATACGAACAAATTGGCTGGAGAAGACACTCGATGAAAACCAACCATTAGAGTAAGCAGGATTCAGCAGCAGGTACTCGGCGACAGACCACATACACATTGTAAACCAACTGAAAGAGAAGTACCGAGAATATAATATCCCGCTCTGCATTGCTTTCGTTGACTACAAGAAGGCTTTCAACTCGGTGCAAACTCAAACAATACTGACCTCCCTTCAAGAACAGGGGATAGAAGACGTGCACATCGAACTCATGAAAGACATACACCAACAGCTCAGTGACAGTCCACCTACACAAAAAAAGCAACAAGATCAACATTGAGAGAGGAGTACGACAGGGTGACACTATATCGCTCAAGCTGTTTACAGAAACACTCGAAAGCATATTCCGAACGCTGACCTGGGAAACCAGAGGCTTGAGGATAGATGAAGAATATCTCAGTCATCTTTGCTTCACCGACGACATACTCATGCCCTACTACACCACAAGAACTACAAAAAATGCTGCAGGAGCTAGCTGATGAAAGTTAAAAACAAGGTCAGAAGATGAACATTTTGAAGACACGAAAATGATGCTAGAAAATGACGCACCAATATATATCAACACCACGCAGATAGAGAACGTTGAAAGCTACATCTATCTGGGACAGCAATATAGTATCGGAGAAAAAAAACCAACACAAGGAGATTCAAAGAAGAATCACCGCTGGCTGGAAACCATTCGCCAAACATTGCAACATCTTCAAAGGTAACTTTGGAACCTGCTTGAAGAGACAAGTCTACAACTCATGATTACTTCCAGCGATGACACACAGCACAGAAACATGGGCACTCACCATCCAGGCAAAGAACAAGCTAGCAGCCGCACAAACAAAGATGGATAGAGGTATGTTAAATACCACATATCGGGAGAGAAAAACAAACATCTCGGTAAGAGAAAAGACAAAGGTTATAGACGTGATAGAACAAATCAGAAGACGGAAGTGGACCTGGGCAGGGCACATCAGCAGACTATGTGATAACCGACGGACATCACTTATCACAACGTGGAGACCTTACGAAGGGAAACGATCTAGAGGAAGACCAGCGAGACGGTGGAGAGACGAACAAAATGAGTACTGGAAGGGCACCATCTGGCAGAGGATAGCGCAAGACAGGCATATTTGGAAATGTCATGCTGAGGCCTTCGCCCAACAATGGGACACTGCGGCTGCACAATGATGATGATGACAAAACATTGTGCAGACGAATTATAAGTGAAAAAAACTTGGCAAAATTAAAAACAAAATTAGATCATACCAATTGGGATGATGTCTACAAAGAATCTAGCCCAGATGGCTCATACAATACATTCATAAACAGACTTAACACATTACTTGATAAGTCTCCCTTAAAAAAATAAAGTTAGAGACAATCCCAGTTCCGAATTGTTGACCAAGGGTATATTAATATCAAGCAAACACAAAAGTATATTATATAAACAATTCAAAAAGAGTCCAACTTTTGACAATGAAACAATCTACAAAATATATCAAAATAAACTGATGAAGATAATCAGGCTCTCAAAGAGAAATCACTATAAAAATAAATTTGATCTAATTAAAGAAGTCCTGAAATGCAAATCAAAAGATTCAAACCCGAGCACAAGTTTCACCTTATCAGACTGCTCAGAAACTACAAACCCTAAAGACATAGCAAATGAGTTCAATGATTGTTTTATAAATGTGGCGTCAACTCTTGTTAAAGACACACCCACAACAGGTAATGACCCAAGTGCATTTGTTAAGACAAATCCTAATAACTTTTTCTGTCGGCCCACTTGTCCCGACGAAATTTATTCACTATTATGTAATTTTAAGTCTAACACATCTAGTGGCTTTGACAACATTGATCCACTTATGTGAGAAATAAGTCCCCATATAGCTCCTCTACTATATCACATATTTTTAACAATTCATTTTTAACTGGAGTGGTACCACATCAGTTAAAAATAGCGAAAGTAATCCCAATACATAAACAAGATGACCGAAATAACTTCAGTAACTATAGACCAATCTCTATCTTGCCATGTTTCTAAAAAAATACTGGAGCGACTGATGTATAATCGACTCGAAAGCTTTCTCAACCAGTCCCATATTATATCAGAAGAACAATACGGTTTCAGGAAAAAATATTCCATTTACATGGCTCTAGTAAATCTTATAGATAAAATATCACGTGGAATCGACAGCAACGCTTTCAATATAGGTATATTTATTGACCTATCTAAAGCATTCAACACTATAGACCACAGTATTCTATTGCAAAAACTTAACTGCTATGGTATCAGAGGGCACATTCATGCATCTGAAAGACTATTCAAATACAAGTTAAAGCAATACAAGTTTACTTTCGACATACTGCAACTGCATCTCAGAGTCCCATTTAGACTTGAATTGGGCTTATCCTGTATTGATGTTTGTAGTGTAATTCACATCTGTACTCTTTAACGTTAATTATAAAGCCTTACCATATATGGGTGTGTGTGTGTGTGTGTGTGTGTGTGTGTGTGTGTGTGTGTGTGTGTGTGTGTGTGTGCATAAATATGTACACACATATGTGATACATACATGTATGTTCACAGTTGATACACACGTCGTTGTATGACACATGTAATTTAATTTACCTTGACATTTATTATATGTACTGATACTGTTGTTATCAACACCTTGCTTTAATGTTTTTTTAAATGTAACAAAAAATATAAATCATTACCTTAGAACTGGCACTAATGCCCTTTTATGAACTGTATGACACTGTGTCAAAGATACTCAGTTGACAAGTATTCTCCAATGCACACTATACCATTCAGTTATCACTTTGCCTCGTTGTGTTAGATTGTGTAAGTTTATATTGGATTGCGATGTCTCGTCATTTTTTATTTGCGTCAAATCTAAAAATGTACAATTATTACATTACCTAATTATAGGTGGATCTCAAAATAAGTCCCCAGGGGTTTCTAGATAATCTCCCGAGTTACTTGGTGAATCCATATTTACATTCATACTTGTAATATCACTGTAACCGAGTAACCAAATAAACATTCATTAATTTATTCATTCATTCATTCACTACGGACATGCCATGTTCCATGCATACACCCTTTCACCTGGTTTTTTGCTTTCAGGTAAAAATAAATGTGTTTCTAGCATACCCACTTTTACCTGGTGTGTTACTTTAATGTGAAGAATAATGTGTTTCTGACAAACACACTTACAGTGGGCGTGTTACTTTCAGGTGAAGATGAACGTGTTCCTGGCATACATGCGTTCAGTGGGCCTGTTCACATCGTGTGTTATCCTACTGCTATATACACTTAACAATGTGGCCATGGTCTACTCCAACTTCTGGTTGAGTTATTGGAGTAATGACGCGGCCGAGGCGAACGGCACTATCCCTGCGTCACAGCGGGACATGAGACTGGGTGTGTACGGAGCCCTTGGTCTTGTACAAGGTAGGACAGACAGTATTGCACATTCTATGTGTTATTATATGTTTATGTGTCCTACTAGGGAGTGGGTTACCAGGGAGGGTGTGGCCACAACTTGTTTGATGCAACCATACAAAAATATGACAACAGTTGTCAACAAAAGAGCAAATGTTATTGCTGGGTTGCCTCGTGGTAGTCGGGTGTACATTTGTATGGATCTTAGATGCAGTAGAATGACAATGTATGAAGTAAAGCCAGTATTAGTATTGCTGTTTATGTGCATCAGTGTTACCAATGCAAAGAATTCACAACATAAAAAGTATGTCTGCATCAAAGGTGAAGGGCCACATACAGTATGTCAGTTTATAATTAAGAGTTCAGGTACATCCAATAGGGGTAACAAAGTCATACAGTGAATATACGGTATCAATGAAATTATGTGGAAAAAGAAATAGTTTCCTCTACTATATGACAAGCGAGGCATGTGGGTTCCCCTGTTTTTATCCACCCTCCCAATATTTGCAGAAACTGCAATGTTATAGCTGTTTTTGGTGTTCAAAACAATTGTTTTGGTGATGAATTCGTTATTTAAATGTTCTGTTTCACATGGGTGTGCAAAGAATGCCCTGGCCCCTGGAGATATGTGGAATGCCAGGTTTGAAGGTGTTTATTACTTTAAACATCCATTGGTATTATTCCAGGCTGCAAGATGTTCTAATCCTCTTGCTGCTACACGAGTCCTGCTCGGTTTCTTCTACTCCCTATTGCCCTAAGCTGTGTGCTTACAGCGGTGGAACAATGACACCAACTAGTTTTCTTGCAGTAATTGGAGCAGTCTCCAGAGCAGTTGTGTTGGTGAAATAGAAGTGAAAGAGCCTGCCATAGCTGAACTGGTGAAGGAATTTAGATTTGTTTAAAAACTAAAATAGTGCTGTATAATCATATTTACATACACATGTATGCACACAGTGCCACTGATTCATGCATGGACACGCACACACACACACACATTTACGCAAGGCACCAACACAACACCAGGTAGAATGAAAATGGCCAGGATTTATTTCTGACATTTTAAACGTGAAAACATGCAATATTTACAACAAATGTGGGCCAATGGAGGTCCTCATACATTGCGTCGTTTACCTAAACATCACACGACAAGAGGCCCACATTATGGGTATGAACAATAATATACGGAAATTAAACAATGATCCACGAATCACGTGGTACAATGATTATATAAATATATCAGTATTGTAGCTAATAAGGTTTTATATAATATCCAGAGAGGTGGGGCCATTCCGCCGATCCACAAATGTGGTACAATGATTATATAAATACATCAATATTGTAGCTATATATATGCTATATATATTCCGCCCCTATAACGATACCAGTTTTATTCGGAAGAACCTAAATATGGTAGGTGGGGAGGGAGGCGGAATTCAATTTCGTTATCGGGAACTCGAATACGGGAAACTTGTTTGGATACGTCCGCTCACTTGAGAACCTAGATCGTTGTGTGCTGCAATTTCCCCGCGCACAAGTTACGCGGTCTTTCTGCGCTATGCTGATTGGCTGGGAGTTTACCTTGTATTACTATGCAGTTGTCATGCAACAGCTGCGGCTGTATGGGTAATCTACATATCGGACCCTGACCTGGTTAAAGTCCACCTCACCCACAAAGGGTGGCTCATATCAGTAGTGATGCCACCTCACGTAAAGATCAGTATGAAATCTAATTTCATACCTAAATTATTGCACTTGAATGAATGCGTTCCTTGGAAGTGTCTGCACCTGGTATGTAAGAGTCAATCTTGGCCAAGAAGTGAGACTGACTTAGTATACAACCTTCACTGAGCATTCACTCCGATTACAAGCATATATTGCGGAAATAGGAAGAGCACAAAACAAAACAATTCATCATCCAAGTTTCATTGAATGTCACGAGCCAAGATTTCAGAAATGTCATCATTCAACATTTCTGGGATATCACCATCAAAGATCACATGGAATGTCGTCACTCTACATTTGTTATCATCAAAGATTTCTGGAATGTCATCACCCAGGATTTCTGGAATGACATTAAGATTTCTGGAATGTCATCACCCAAGATGTTGTGAATGTTATCACCCAGGATTTGGGGAATGTCATCACCAAGATTTCTGGAATGTCATCACACAAGATTTCTAGAATGTCATCACCCAAGATGTTGTGAATGTCATCACCCAAATTTAAGGAAAGTCTCCACTCCTGAGATTCCTGGTATGTCACCACCGACAAACTATTGGAAACTCAACAAAACTATATCAGTATATGGGATTAGTTTATTGGAGTCCAAATATCAGTTAACGTTGCATACCTTTGTAAAGATTATTGAAAGAACTGACTTTGATTGTTAGAGTGAGTAACTTGCAACACTGTGAATAGCACTTATTTTTAGTCACAATACGAGATGCTCTTTTTATTAGCTATTTTTTGCTAATGTTTCAATTGATCTGGAAAAAATTGCTGATGAGTTTGTGTGAAGCGTTTATCAAAACTAAAGGCAGAGGAATGTGAATGACATTTAGCAGGAGCAGTAGTGCTAAACGTCATTCACATTTCCCTGCCTTCTTTGACCGCACTCCAATTGGGAGAGTTGTAAATTGGTTTGGTGGAGATATTTACCTGCTGGATGCAATTATCCCAACCACCATCGATATGGCCCTGGCCTGCGTCATAGATGTGGTCTGCACCATCGCAGTCATTTCTCTGTTTGTCATCGCGTTTGTTGGCCTCACGATCCTCTTTAAGTTTGTACAGATTAGTACAGTGGGTATTTGCTGCCTCAAGTCCACAATTTTTCTTATTTCTTGGCCAAGATTGACTCTTAAATACCAGGTGCAGATACTTCCAAGGAACGCATTCATTCAGGTGCAATAATGTGTGTGTGTGCGTGCCCATGCATGAATCAGTGGCACTGTGTGCATACATGCATACATATGTATGTAAATATGATTATTCAGCACTGTTTTAGTTTTTGAACAAATCTAAATTCCTTCACCAGTTCAGCTATGGCAGGCTCTTTCACTTCTATTTCACCAACACAACTGCTCTGGAGACTGCTCCAATTACTGCAAGAAAACTAGTTGGTGTCATTGACATTGTTCCACCACTGTAGCACACAGCTTAGGGCAATAGGGAGTAGAAGAAACTGAGCAGGACTCTCGTAGCAGCAAGAGGATTAGAACATCTTGATTAAGAGGCCAAACCTTTATGTGCCCCATTTCTATTACAAGAACATGTGGATGTCTCTGTCAACCCATGTGTAGTGGCAGATTTAATGTAATTAAGTGTTGTATATCACCACAATCCAGGTATACTTTCTACAATTGCCAAGGCTGGTTTACACCAATGGTGTCCCCCAGTTTATTGTGGGATTCCATGTCACATGATATTGGTCAAGAATAATTGTGTGAGTGTTTAAATAAACACATACAATGTTTTTTATCTGCATGTTGTCCCTGTAGAAGATCTGCAGATTAAATATGAATATGCTTTGATATGAATGATGAATATATTTGTTCTCTTGTTACCTGAGGATACAGTGAGGAATGCATGTTCCACATGTATGCCTCTTACAGGTGATGGAACTCAGTCAGCAGTGGGAATGTTTAAATTCAACATGTCTCTGCCACTATTGCAGGAGATTAACTGTTGTATGTACTTTACTTGTAATGAAATGTTTATTTGGCATCAAAATTAAATTGTTCATAAGGTTGGCATACTGTGTTTACAACTGATTCTTACAGCACATTATCAGACAACATAGTGCTGGCTAACAAATTGACATAAAATTTGTATATTTAAACTGCGCTTTCATGTGTATTTGATTGGTTTCTTTGATTGGCATTACACTGTGCCTGCCTGAGGGTTGTCAGAAGAGTGTTCACAAATGAACAAAGTTTTATGTTATGTGTGAATGTGCAAATATGTCCATGCAAGTATGTCTCCACTGGCTCAAGTACTCAGTCCGAACCAGTCGGGCTGCATCCGTTTAATTACTAAAGTTGCATCAACAAATTCTCGTGATGTAACCACACCAGTGACTTGTGCCGCTTTCTTTTCCAGGTGTCGCCATCTATCTGGCAGCTTTCACACTAGCGTCGGGCGCTCTTGTTGCTTCCACGGTCCTACATAGGGATGTGCTCAATAATTGCATACGCTCGCCAATGTTCTTCTTTGACACGACCCCTATCGGTCGTATGATGAACCGTTTCTCGAAGGACGTTGACCTCATTGACATGATGATCCCGCGCAACTTGGGGATGGTTGTCAAGTATGTGTTGAGTGTTCTCTCGATGCTCTTCGTCATCTGCTACAACATTCCCACATTTCTCGCACCGGCCATTCCTCTTGCAATATTCTTCCTATTCGTGCAGGTACCGTCTCGCTGACCGCCCCATTGCATGATGGTTGTTGTGTTTTTTTACTTACTTGTTTTACAGTCCATTTATAAGTCTTACCATCTACACATCTGTCTTACCGTCACCTTGCCAGTCTTACGATCTATTTGCCAGTCTTTCCATCCACTCACCAGGTTTACCATCCTCTACCCAGGCTTACCATCCACTGCCCAGTCTTACCATCCTCTACCCAATCTTACCATCCACTACCCAGTCTTACCACCCACTACCCAGTCTTACAATCCACTACTCAGTCTTATCATCCACTACCCAGTCTTACCATCCACTACCCAGACTTATCATCCACTACTCAGCCTCACTATCCACTCAACAGTCTTACCATCAACTCACAAGGTTTATCTACTCACCAGTTTCACCATCTACTCATCAGTCTTACCGTCCACACACCACACGTCTTATCATCGGTTCTAGCCATCCAGATCCGATTCATACAATCCAGTTACTATTTTTACCATTCCATCCACCATTCTTACAGTCCACATACAGCTGTACAATTTGTTACCATTCTATATACAGTTGTCCACTCACCACATTGCTGAGCTGCTGTCTCCTACGTGCACAGACAGTTCCTGTTTGATTCAGAGCTTGATGACTTACGTTGGTTGTCTGCTCTCAAGTCTCCCAAACCCGTAGTCTGTCAGTGCCCCCGGGACACAGCAACTGCAGCAATGGCTAGTTAAGTTCGACATTTGGGTGGTTTCCTTTCCCAGTTTCTCTCAGTTTATTTCTCTTTTTCTTCTGCATCTCGACTTGTTTCAGTTTCATGTGTGTTTTTGTATAAGATTTCTTGCAGCTATTGTTGTTGTTCCTGCATGAAGACTGATTCACTGTAGATTTAGACTAGACAGCTTTCAGTGACTATGGTTTTTGTAACTGGCATAATGCGAATCGTTTCTGGCAACTTCTTTTTAAACACAAGTTTCATATTTGCAACTTTGCATACTACAGTAACACAAAGCAGAAACTGAGTTAGATATGAAATGGCAAAATGATGACGATTGAAGTATTAACACACAAAAAACACTACACATGCAACGTGCGTGCATGCAAACACACGCACCCACCAAACATGAACACACACACACACACACACACACACACACACACACACACACACATACACAGATGGTACTGAACTGCATAGATAGAGACATTCTGATATGGAAAACTAACGGTGTTTAGTAGGAAAGAACATTACACTTAATACAAGCCAGAGCTCTGTAGTTGTTATTGTGAAATCTTTGTGGTTTCTACTTGCCAGTGGTACAGATGACAAACTGGGAACTTGGGAAGTAGTGCTGCATCATGCATCTCCCTTTAATTAATAACAACATTAACGCTGAAAGCATTTTATTCATCATAGTCCATCAAACCAGACACACATGCACGCACGCACGCACGCACGCACACGCAGATGGTATTGAACAGAGAATTGAATATAGACATTCTGATATTATGAAGAACTATTGGTGTTTGTGAAGAACATTACAAGCCAGGAGCTCTGTAGTTGTTAAATTATTGTGAAGTCCTTGTGGTTCCTACATGCCAGTGGTACCGACCACATTCCCAGGATGACAAACTGGGAACTTGGGAAGGGGAAGTAGTGTTGCATCATGCATCTCACTTTAATAACAACATTAACACTGAAAGCATTTTATTCATCATAGCCACCAAACCAGACAGAGGTATAGATACAGGCAGCTAATACTGACATTTTAAATTACAAATTGTGATCATAGTGTTCATTCTGCTAGACAGTGTTTGCGAGGTTTTTTATAGGTGTTTGGGGTGTTTGCTGGTGTTGCATTGGACAATGACAGGTGACGGTGTTAATGCATGGCATGTTACTGTTGGCATTGGCTCTCTGCCTTACACTGAGTCTGCATGCAGTTCTGCTGAGTTATGCCTTTGACAGACATCCTTCAACCACCATACAGTCCACTGTCAGTAACAGAACATACCTGTTTTATTGCCCAACAGTACTTTGAGTGTCAAGAATGTATTTTGATTAGTCAGACCTTTAACAACATTGTTAATGGATCATGTGGTCCAGATGAGCAAAAGCACTTTACATCGTACAATGTTGTTTTTTATAATGTATTTATATATTTTTTTTTATTTATTATATTTTTATAACCTATATATTTTTATTATTTCTCACGGATTTATAATTTTAACTTATTTACATATTTTTTAACTTATTGAATTTTAATGCTTATTTGTATAGACCTGCATAAGTTTTCATACAAACTTTTTTCATACAAATAGATGCAGAATGTGTTGGTTGAAGGATGTATTCTCTTGGTAACTGTTTCTGCTTTCAAAATGTTGACTAAACTGACATAGTTTAGTTAGTTTATACTCTTTGTCTGTGATATTGATGTATAGTTTAATAACTAAGCAGTCTAGTGTGGTATAACTGTGTATTCACTGGTTAATAAAACAGGCCAAGTTGCTAATGTTGCATCACAACGCTGCTGTTTTAAACACAGTGGACATGCTTATTGTGTAGTAAGATGGCCCTGATTCGTCAGGAAGCGTTTCATTTTTGTTACTGGATGGAATCAATGACTTAGCATGTCATGTGTTATTAGTTCTCACATAAGGTGGCATCTGCATAATGAGAAAAACACTAACGTGCATAAAATTAATAATATAATTCCAAGTGCTTTCAGTTAAATTGTGCCACTATGCATTCCTGAACTGAACAACCTCCACCTGTAACTATCAAGATGAACTAAGTTCTGTCTAGCTGGAGTATTCTATATTAGAAGTAGACTGATGGAAGTGTCGTGTGTGCAGCGTTTCTATGTGGCGACATCGAGACAGCTGAAGCGTCTGGAGTCTACGAGTCGGTCTCCCATCTACTCACACTTCGGGGAGACAGTGCAGGGTGTGACTACCATCAGGGCCTACAGACAGCAGCAGCGCTTCATCCATGAGTCAGACGACAAGGTCGACTACAACCAGGCCTGCTACTACCCCAGCATTGTCTCCAACAGGTAAATAGAGGGCAGAGTACAACCAGGCCTGCTACTACCCCGGTATTGTCTCTAACAGGTAAATTCAAGGTAGATTACAACCAGGCCTGCTACTAACCCAGTATTGTATCTAACAGGTAAATACAGGGTAGATTACAACCAGGCCTGCTATTACCCCAGTATTGTCTATAACAGGTAAATACAGGATAGATTACAACCAAGCCTTCTATTACCCCAGTATTGTCTCCAACAGGATAATACAGGGTCATTACAACCAGGCCTACTACTACCCCCAGTATTGTCTCCAACAGGTAAATACAGGGTCATTACAACCAGGCCTGCTACAACTCCCAGTATTGTTTCCAACAAGTAAATACAGAGTAGATTACAACCAGGCCTGCTACTACCCCAGTATTGTGTCCAACAGGTAAATACAGGGTTATTACAACCAGGCATGCTACTACCCCAGTATTGTCTCCAACAGGTAAATATAGGGTAGATTACAACCAGGCCTGCCACTACCCCAGTATTGTCTCCAACAGGTACATACAGGGTAGATTACAACCAGGCCTGCTACTACCCCAGTATTGTCTCCAACAGGCACATACAGGGTAGATTACAACCATGCTTGCTACTACCCCAGTATTGTCTCCAACAGGTACATACAGGGTAGATTACAACCAGGCCTGCTACTACCCCAGTATTGTTTCCAACAGGTACATACAGGATAGATTACAACCATGCTTGCTGCTACCCCAGTATTGTTTCCAACAGGTACATACATGGTAGATTACAACCAGGCCTGCTACTACCCCAGTATTGTCTCCAACAGGTACATACAGGGTAGATTACAACCAGGCCTGCTACTACCCCAGTATTGTTTCCAACAGGTACATACAGGATAGATTACAACCAGGCCTGCTACTACCCCAGTATTGTCTCCAACAGGTACATACAGGGTAGATTACAACCAGGCCTGCTACTACCCCAGTATTGTTTCCAACAGGTACATACAGGGTAGATTACAACCAGGCCTGCTACTACCCCAGCATTGTCTCCAACAGGTACATACAGGGTAGATTACAACCAGGCCTGCTACTTCCCCAGTATTGTTTCCAACAGGTACATACAGGGTAGGTTACAACCAGGCCTGCTACTACCCCAATATTGTCTCCAACAGGTAAACACAGGGTTGACTACAACCAGGCCTGCTACTAACCCAGTATCTCCAACAGGTAAATACAGGGTTGACTACAACCAGGCCTGCTACTACCCCAGTATTGTCTCCAAGAGATAAATACAGGGTTGACTACAACCAGGCCTGCTATTAACCCAGTATTGTCTCCAACAGGTAAATACAGGGTCGACTACAACCAGGCCTGCTACTAACCCAGTATATCCAACAGGTAAATACAGGGTTGACTACAACCAGGCCTGCTACTAACCCAGTATATCCAACAGGTAAATACAGGGTCGACTACAACCAGGCCTGCTACTAACCCAGTATATCCAACAGGTAAATATAGGGTCGACTACAACCAGGCCTGCTACTAACCCAGTATATCCAACAGGTAAATACAGGGTTGACTACAACCAGGCCTGCTACTAACCCAGTATATCCAACAGGTAAATACAGGGTTGACTACAACCAGGCCTGCTACTAACCCAGTATATCCAACAGGTAAATACAGGGTTGACTACAACCAGGCCTGCTACTAACCCAGTATATCCAACAGGTAAACACAGGGTTGACTACAACCAGGCCTGCTACTAACCCAGTATATCCAACAGGTAAATACAGGGTTGACTACAACCAGGCCTGCTACTACCCCAGTATTGTCTCCAACAGATAAATACAGGGTTGACTACAACCAGGCCTGCTACTACCCCAGTATTGTCTCCAACAGGTAAATACAGGATTGACTACAACCAGGCCTGCTACTACCCCAGTATTGTCTCCAACAGGTAAATACTGGGTTGACTACAACCAGGCCTGCTACTACCCCAGTATTGTCTCCAACAAATAAATATAGGGTTGACTACAACCAGGCCTGCTATTAACCCAGTATTGTCTCCAACAGGTAAATACAGGGTTGACTACAACCAGGCCTGCTACTACCCCAGTATTGTCTCCAACAGGTAAATACAGGGTTGACTACAACCAGGCCTGCTACTACCCTAGTATTGTCTCAAACAGGTAAATTCAGGGTTGACTACAACCAGGCCTGCTACTACCCCAGTATTGTCTCCAACAGATAAATACAGGGTTGACTACAACCAGGCCTGCTACTACCCCAGTATTGTCTCAAACAGGTAAACACAGGGTTGACTACAACCAGGCCTGCTACTAACCCAGTATATCCAACAGGTAAATACAGGGTTTACTACAACCAGGCCTGCTACTACCCCAGTATTGTCTCCAACATATAAACACAGGGTTGACTACAACCAGGCCTGCTACTAACCCAGTATCTCCAACAGGTAAATTCAGGGTTGACTACAACCAGGCCTGCTACTACCCCAGTATTGTCTCCAACAGATAAATACAG
>CM034535.1:65807510-65866121 GCA_020002185.1 Paraescarpia echinospica | reverse complement strand
GGGGTAGTAGCAGGCCTGGTTGTAATCTACCCTGTATGTACCTGTTGGAGACAATACTGGGGTAGTAGCAGGCCTGGTTGTAATCTACCCTGTATGTACCTGTTGGAGACAATACTGGGGTAGTAGCAGGCCTGGTTGTAATCTATCCTGTATGTACCTGTTGGAAACAATACTGGGGTAGTAGCAGGCCTGGTTGTAGTCAACCCTGTATTTACCTGTTTGATACAATACTGGGGTAGTAGCAGGCCTGGTTGTAGTCAACCCTGTATTTATCTGTTGGAGACAATACTTGGTTAATAGCAGGCCTGGTTGTAGTCAAACCTGTATTTACCTATTGGAGACAATACTGGGGTAGTAGCAGGCCTGGTTGTAGTCAACCCTGTATTTACCTGTTGGAGACAATACTGGGTTAATAGCAGGCCTGGTTGTAGTCAACCCTGTATTTACCTGTTGGAGACAATACTGGGTTAATAGCAGGCCTGGTTGTAGTCAACCCTGTATTTATCTGTTGGAGACAATACTGGGGTAGTAACAGGCCTGGTTGTAGTCAACCCTGAATTTACCTGTTGGAGACAATACTGGGGTAGTAGCAGGCCTGGTTGTAATCAACCCTGAATTTACCTGTTTGAGACAATACTGGGGTAGTAGCAGGCCTGGTTGTAGTCAACCCTGTATTTATCTGTTGGAGACAATACTGGGGTAGTAGCAGGCCTGGTTGTAGTCAACCCTGAATTTACCTGTTTGGGACAATACTAGGGTAGTAGCAGGCCTGGTTGTAGTCAACCCTGTATTTACCTGTTGGAGACAATACTGGGGTAGTAGCAGGCCTGGTTGTAGTCAACCCTGTATTTATCTGTTGGAGACAATACTGGGTTAATAGCAGGCCTGGTTGTAGTCAACCCTATATTTATTTGTTGGAGACAATACTGGGGTAGTAGCAGGCCTGGTTGTAGTCAACCCTGTATTTACCTGTTGGAGACAATACTGGGGTAGTAGCAGGCCTGGTTGTAGTCAACCCTGTATTTACCTGTTGGAGACAATACTGGGGTAGTAGCAGGCCTGGTTGTAGTCAACCCTGTATTTATATGTTGGAGACAATACTGGGGTAGTAGCAGGCCTGGTTGTAGTCAACCCTGTATTTACCTGTTGGATATACTGGGTTAGTAGCAGGCCTGGTTGTAGTCAACCCTGTGTTTACCTGTTGGATATACTGGGTTAGTAGCAGGCCTGGTTGTAGTCAACCCTGTATTTACCTGTTGGATATACTGGGTTAGTAGCAGGCCTGGTTGTAGTCAACCCTGTATTTACCTGTTGGATATACTGGGTTAGTAGAAGGCCTGGTTGTAGTCAACCCTGTATTTACCTGTTGGATAAACTGGGTTAGTAGCAGGCCTGGTTGTAGTCAACCCTATATTTACCTGTTGGATATACTGGGTTAGTAGCAGGCCTGGTTGTAGTCGACCCTGTATTTACCTGTTGGATTTACTGGGTTAGTAGCAGGCCTGGTTGTAGTCAACCCTGTATTTACCTGTTGGATATACTGGGTTAGTAGCAGGCCTGGTTGTAGTCGACCCTGTATTTACCTGTTGGAGACAATACTGGGTTAATAGCAGGCCTGGTTGTAGTCAACCCTGTATTTATCTCTTGGAGACAATACTGGGGTAGTAGCAGGCCTGGTTGTAGTCAACCCTGTATTTACCTGTTGGAGATACTGGGTTAGTAGCAGGCCTGGTTGTAGTCAACCCTGTGTTTACCTGTTGGAGACAATATTGGGGTAGTAGCAGGCCTGGTTGTAACCTACCCTGTATGTACCTGTTGGAAACAATACTGGGGAAGTAGCAGGCCTGGTTGTAATCTACCCTGTATGTACCTGTTGGAGACAATGCTGGGGTAGTAGCAGGCCTGGTTGTAATCTACCCTGTATGTACCTGTTGGAAACAATACTGGGGTAGTAGCAGGCCTGGTTGTAATCTACCCTGTATGTACCTGTTGGAGACAATACTGGGGTAGTAGCAGGCCTGGTTGTAATCTACCCTGTATGTACCTGTTGGAGACAATACTGGGGTAGTAGCAGGCCTGGTTGTAATCTATCCTGTATGTACCTGTTGGAAACAATACTGGGGTAGTAGCAGGCCTGGTTGTAATCTACCCTGTATGTACCTGTTGGAGACAATACTGGGGTAGTAGCAGGCCTGGTTGTAATCTACCATGTATGTACCTGTTGGAAACAATACTGGGGTAGCAGCAAGCATGGTTGTAATCTATCCTGTATGTACCTGTTGGAAACAATACTGGGGTAGTAGCAGGCCTGGTTGTAATCTACCCTGTATGTACCTGTTGGAAACAATACTGGGGTAGTAGCAGGCCTGGTTGTAATCTACCCTGTATGTACCTGTTGGAGACAATACTGGGGTAGTAGCAAGCATGGTTGTAATCTACCCTGTATGTGCCTGTTGGAGACAATACTGGGGTAGTAGCAGGCCTGGTTGTAATCTACCCTGTATGTACCTGTTGGAGACAATACTGGGGTAGTGGCAGGCCTGGTTGTAATCTACCCTATATTTACCTGTTGGAGACAATACTGGGGTAGTAGCAGGCCTGGTTGTAATAACCCTGTATTTACCTGTTGGACACAATACTGGGGTAGTAGCAGGCCTGGTTGTAATCTACTCTGTATTTACTTGTTGGAAACAATACTGGGGGTTGTAGCAGGCCTGGTTGTAATGACCCTGTATTTACCTGTTGGAGACAATACTGGGGGTAGTAGTAGGCCTGGTTGTAATGACCCTGTATTATCCTGTTGGAGACAATACTGGGGTAATAGCAGGCTTGGTTGTAATCTATCCTGTATTTACCTGTTATAGACAATACTGGGGTAATAGCAGGCCTGGTTGTAATCTACCCTGTATTTACCTGTTAGATACAATACTGGGTTAGTAGCTCGTCTAGCTCGTCTAGCTCTAAGGCAACATCATCAAGACACAATTCAAAGAAGTCATAAAACAAACAAGAAATGGCTGACAGATATCAAGAAAAATGTGTCTGCCCTGACTGCAGCTTGGAAGTTAAAGATAACGAGGACGCCATTGAGTGTGACATCTGTAAGGGATGGTATCACAAAGTCTGTCAAAGTGTGTCTGATGCCTTGTATGCCATATTAACCAGCAATGAAAACCAACAAATCAGTTGGTACTGTAAATCATGCCAAAGAGGGGCAAAGGCAATCATGTCACACATCCTTATCATGAACGAGCGTCAAGACAAATTTGAAAAGAAATTGACTGCAATGGAAAATAAACAAAAAGCATTCCAAATCAGAGTCAATGAACTTGAGGAGACTCAAAAGTATCCAATCTGCAATCTCAGACACCACATGAATCACTAGGAGCAGCATACGTAGAACCAGTCATAAACAAAGATGAAGTGGTCGCCACAAATAAATGACCGAATGACCAGAATGAAGAACATTGTGGTATACAATGTGCCAGAGGGGACCAGCACTCTGAAAGAAGACAACTCTATTCATGACAGGAAACTAATGAGGGAAATGTCAGGATACACTACAGATGGTAAATACCAACCTGAAGACCTACAAGTAAGGAGATTAGGGAGCAAACAAAGAAAGGAAATGGAAACAGAGGGAACTAGAACTCGTCCGTTACTTGTAACATTCCCAGAAGAGGATAAAAAAGCTTTTGTCATGAAAAACCTATACAAACTGAAAAACAAAGGGGAACCATTCAGTGGAATGGTTATAAAGCATGACATGAGCAAAGATGACAGAGAGAAGGAGCAACTACTATAGAAGGAGGCAAGAGAAAAAACAGCAGGAGCAGACAACAAATTTTGTCTACCTGGTAAGAGGGCGCCCAGGAGAAAGACAGATCATCAAAGTAAAAAAGAGGAGCAAAAATACCAACCAAACTCTCGCACCACAAGTGCCAATGCCAGAGAAATAACTGTATAGTACACAAATGCTGATGTGCTAACAAAAGAAAAACTAACAGAACTAAAATGTAGAATAAAAAAACATTCAACTCCACCACAGGTTATAGCAGTGCCAGAAGTAAAACCTAAAAATTATAAAAGACAACTTACCACACAAGAATATAACCTGGAAGGATATTCTATGGAAACTATAAACATTAGTGAGGACACAGGCAGAGGTATGATCTCGTTTCTTCATAATTCGTTGCCATTTGAAGTGCACCAGTTTGATGTTGAGTTCAATGAAGCACAATTTTGCACTTTAAAACTGAAAGGGAAAGACACTCTTCTCATAGGCTCCTTTTATAGAAGTCCAAACAGTACCACAGAGAACAATGACAACCTTAACAAACTACTTGATAAAATAAGTGAGAAAAAATTTGCACGTGTTCTACTACTTGGAGATTTTAACTATCCTAAAATTTATTGGGAAACAATGTCAACTACAGCAGCAAGTACAGAGGAGAAAGAATTTAAATTTATTGAGAAACTTCGAGACTGTTACTTTGTGCAACATATAACAGAGCCCACTAGAGGTAGAGGTACAACAGAACCATCACTCCTTGATCTTGTCCTCACTAGTGAAGATACAGAGATCTCAACAATTGAAACAGGCTCAGCACTAGGAAGAAGTGACCATTCTGTTATTAAGGTGGTTCTTAACTGCATACCAGTCTATGAACCAATCAGCAAAACTGTCTATAAATACGACAAGGGGGATTACACCAAATTGAAAGACATGCTAAACATTGATTGGGAGGATGAATTTTCTAATCACCAGGAGGATGTGCAAACTCAATGGGATATCCTTACTTCTAAGCTTAGATATGCAGAAGAAAAATGCATACCAAAGAAGGTGATAACTGAGAGAGCCAGAAAATATCCAGTTCCACTGGAGTTGAAAATCCGAACCAAAATCAAAAGAAAAAACAGGTTGTGGAAAAAATATCTTCTCTCCAAAGATGCCCAAAATTATCAGGAATTTTGTCGACTCCGAAATCAGGTCAGGAGACTGACAAGAAAGGCACAGAAACTATATGAAAAAGATATCATAAATCAAATAAAACAGAATCCCAAGAAGTGTTGGCAATATGTGCAGGCGAAAATGAACACAAGAATGGGAATACCGAACTTAATAAAAAGCAAAGACAAGGATGATCTGACAAAGACAGATTTGGAAAAAGCACAGGTATTGGCAAATCATTTCTCTTCCGTATTTACGAGAGAGCCAGAAGGAGACATTCCGGAGGAGCCAATAATATGTCATAACAAAGTTGAATCTTGCACTATCAATCCATCAATAGTGGCTTTAAAGCTAAAGAAACTAAAAATATTCAAATCACCAGGACCTGACGGCCTCCATTCTCGTGTCCTAAACGAATTGGCAGAGAGTATTAGCACTCCACTATCCACAATTTTTAACACGTCGCTGAAAACAGGCATACTACCCAAAGACTGGAAAATAGCAAACATATCTGCAATTCACAAAAAAGGAAACAAAAATCAAGCACATAACTACTGGCCAGTCAGCCTAACGAGCATAGTAGGGAAAATAATGGAAGGCATAGTCAGAGATACCATCACTAAACACTTGAAAGATAATGACCTGTTGAGCAACAAACAATTTGGTTTCATCAAAGGGCGGTCTACAGTTTTCCAATTATTTAAAGTACTCGATTCATGGACTGAGACACTAGATAACGGTGGATGTATTGATGTAGTATATTGTGATTTTATGAAAGCATTTGACAAAGTTCCACATCTACAACTTATAGAGAAACTCCAGAGCTATGGAATTCAAGGAAATATTCTAAGCTGGGTTGCAGCTCTGTTGGCCCACAGAAGACAATGTGTAAGGGTCAATAATTCTTTTTCAGATTGGCATGATGTCATCAGCGGCATACCACAAGGATCGGTGATTGGCCCCCTACTTTTTGTTATATTTATTAATGACTTACCGGATGTTATAAAGAGCTCAGAAGTATTCCTGTTTGCGGATGATATGAAACTCTTCCATCCAATTTACACCAATGAAGATTGCACAAAGCTTCAACAAGATCTTACCCATGCAGAACATTGGACATACGAATCTCTCTTAAAGTTCCACCCAGACAAATGCAGTCATATGAGAGTAGGATCATCAACCATAAGAAATGACAGCTACACACTGGGACCTAATCATATAACGCTGGCAAGTACGGATAAGGTGAAGGATATTGGCGTCACTTTTGACTCATCACTAAACTTTGAGGCACATATGTAGGAAAAAATTAATAAAGCCAATTCAATGATGGGGATAATTCGTCGCACTTTTGATTACATGGATGAACAGTGTTTTTCTACTGTTTTTAAATCTCTCATCCGCCCACATATTGAATATGCAAATAAAGTATGGGCTCCCTTCTTAATGAAACACATTACAGCTCTTGAAAATGTTCATCGTAGAGCAACCAAATTAATTCCATGTTTTAAAGATCTTGAATATAATGAACGTCTGCAAAGACTAAAATTACCAACTCTGCCATATGGTCGCCTCAGAGGAGACATGATTGAATTGTATAAGATTTTAACAGACAAATATGATACAGCTGTGACATCGAACTTTATAACTTTGAGGGATACTGAATCATGTACACGAGGACATCACCTAAAAATATTCAAAGGACGTTGTCGGTTAAACGTTAAAAAAAATTCATTTATACACCGATGCACGGACGTATGGAACAGCCTCCCACAGTCTGTGGTAGAGGCTCCATCAGTCCAGTCCTTTGAGGGAAAATTAGACAAATTATGGAAAGACCACCCAATTAAGCTCGATTACACAGCCCCACCCATATTATGGAACAACTCGTCAGACGCATGCGCACCATACAGTTTGATGACAAACATCAGAGCTGGCGTAAGAGGCATCACAGCCTAGAAGCCAGAAGAGGACCTGTAAGAACCTGTAAGATAATATACCTGACGATCTGTTCACCCACTACCCTGGTTTCTTATTGTTTTCAGTCTTTGTTGAGTTGTTTTACTTCGATTCTTTATATGGTCATGATTAATTATATTTGTTTTAACAGGAGTGTTGGGCCAAAACAATATTGTAATGAACCATACTTCATATTTTAAGATACTTGATTGAATAACCTTTGCGAATCAGGTTCCTTGTTGTGTAGTGTGAGAATAGTTGAAGAAATACATGTGTGCAGTAGGTTTTAAAATGTGTGTACTATGTAAAATAATTGAAAGAATTTCCTTTGATGTTTAGATCAGAAACTTGTGACAGAGTGAACAGCCTTATGCTGTGTAGCATATAAAGACACAGCTACTTTTGTATTTTAGCTATAGTTCAACTGGGGCCAGTCAAAATTAATTTATGTTGTAATTTAGTTGGCCTGTATTTTTTATCAATGAAGACCAACTAAATTTTGAAAAATGGGTTATTATAAATTATTGCCAATGTGGTTGTTGCATTTATCATAATTATATATTTAAACTAACATTGCGTTCTTATAACTTTAGAAAATCTTATTGCGTCACAAAATAGAGATATTAAAAGTGGTTGATGTTTTCATCAAAAGGGCGTCATAAGTTTTTTCTTCTTAGTTCATTTCAGAGTGACACAGCAAAGACTGCATTCATTGCAAAACATGAACAAACACTATGTCACAGACAGAACAAACATAGCCAACAATATGGAAAAAATGTCTGGCAACCAAAAGAAGTATGTTTTACCACATATATTTGATAAGAGGACACTGGTTAATACAATGTTAGAAAACTGCTGTTAGTGATGCATTTCATTGGAAGCATTTCAGATGTGCAAACAAAGACACCTGTGTGTTGTTTCTGATGATCTTTGATGTGTTGTGTCTACAGGTAACCCAGACTCTCAACTGGATGGTTCGCATGACGAGCGAACTCGAGACCAACATAGTGGCTGTGGAGAGGATCAAGGAGTACACAGAGACACCAACAGAGGTAAGGCATTCTTTATTCATTCTTCCCCACTCATTTACTCATTGCAAGGGTGTCTAACAGTCTGTTTTTACCTCCCAACCTCTTCACAAGATTCAACAGTTTCTCAACAAAGCTACTTTTATCATGTTGCTATTGGCATAGCTATTTTTTCTTTATGAGTCTTATTACAAGTTATGCAATTAGTATTATTTTATTATTGGCTCTTGTTTGTATGGCAAATATTTGTTTCCTTGACAGAAAATCTAAATGATAAATCTGTTATATGAGTTTCAAGAGCAATTCATGAAACAACATCAAAATTATTCAAACATTTAAGTACATGTATATAGATGAAATATAAATGAGAAAAACATAAACATGTCAGTTATATAATAAGTAACAATTGTCCAAAGTGAAACAAAAACAATTCTTTCAATTGATTTTATTGTAGCCCTGTGTGACATAGTATTTAACTGTGATGGGTTATTTTATACCATACGTTTATGAGAGTTATTGTATCCAACACAACACCTGGAAGTGTTAATAATAATAAAATAATGTTGTATTTATTGATAACATTGTGAGACATGGAAGATGTCTGTCATGACCCCAGTTTCCCCCTGCAGGCTGCCTGGGTGCGGGAAGACAAAACGCCCCCCACCGCATTGCCCCAGCATGGGGTGGTGCAGTTTGAGGACTACTCTACCAGATACAGGCCTGGACTAGACCTCGTCCTCTCTCATATCACATGTCAAGTGAACAGTGGGGAGAAGGTAGGCAAGAGTGGGGAGAAGGTGGGAATAACAGACTAGGAATAGAACAATCGACTGGGTCGATTGTTTGAACCATAAAAATGTATTGTTCAAGGTTACATAGATCATAGTTTTGTTTTTAAGGTAGCTGCACCGGGTATCATGTCAGTTGATTTCTTTATTTTTTCTTCATAGAACATTAGTAGGTGTCAGTATGAACATGTGTACTATTAAAAAAACCAAGGCACTATCACCATATGTCATCAATCAGTCCTTTAAAAACTAGTATTTTTAGTGTCCCTTTTCAGTTTCTTGGAAACTGACGATGTTTCCATAGTGACGATCACGTGTGCGTCAGCCCAGTTCAAACATAAATTCATTCACCATGAATGCAGATCATACAGTCTGGTTATTCTCATGCCACTACGCTGTTGTATTATAATTACCTAAATGCATCACGCTGTCAAATCACCAAATACTGGCGGTAGTTTTGTTTATTCTCCGATAATGACCTCAGCTGCCATTTGCAATGACACGTGACTGACCCCAGCAGGTGTCAATCAATCTTGTCTACCACAACAAGTTCAACACATGGCCCTTCATAACACAATATCATGAGATAACTTGGCGGGAAAACCTTGGGGGAAATCTCAGTAATAGAAGTGTCTGTCAAATTGTGTTGAAATAAGCCACATGCCACTAAAAAAAGTCACATTTCTAAGCAAAAAACAAGCATCTGGTTATAATTGTAACAACCAGGAAGTATTATTTAATGTATCTTTTTATAAAAACTACAATACTTACAAAGCCATAACATGGCATATAAACTCGACTTGTGTTTACCCAAAATTGCACGAGATGGTTTTATGTTTGGTGAAGGGGTCGTGCCAAAAATGCAGTACAGAATTTTGCTGTCTTTCAACATTGTAGCAAAATGTTTATGAAGCTGTATCAAACTTAATATGCATTTGTTTACAAAACAAACCCGTGTGAATGTCAATAACATTTTTGTACTTACAACCATACCCATTTTTCTTTTGGGGAGTTTCTCAAAATGAAATAAAATCCCATTTTAAGGTGATTTTTGACATATTTGTTAATTGTCTTTAAACACATTTTAATATCTCTAAACAACATAAATAACCCATTCTTTTTTAGTCTAGAATATTATTTAGTATATGAGGCAAACTCTGAGAAAAAAATGGTTAGCTTATCTTGAAAACTTATATTATAAATGATTAATTCAAAAGAAGCATATAATAGCTGGTGCAGCCACCTTAAGACATGGTGTTTTAATGTGAATATTCATTCATACTTATTGCAAGACTTGTGAGTTATCAATTAATCATTTACCCTTACTTATGACATGTGCAAGTTTTAACCGCAACTGCGTCATCTTTTTTACACAGTTCATAACGTTTTACTTGAAAGTACAGCTGAACCTCCAGATAGTGACACCACATAGTATCACACCTGTATACACCTGTATTTCCCCAGGTGGGCATTGTGGGTCGAACGGGAGCGGGGAAGTCTTCCCTCACCCTTGCTCTCTTCCGCATCATTGAGCCCGCCAGTGGGAAGATCATCATCGATGGAGTTGACATCACTGAGCTGGGGCTCCACGACCTGCGCTCTAAACTCACCATCATCCCTCAGGTAGGCAGGGAAGCATTAGTCCTCCACACACTGTTCTCTCTTGTGGCTGTAAGAGAGGTCAGGCTTTTATGTAATTATTTTAAATAAATGTGCTGTCAATGAAACTATTTACAATCCACCAGTTAGTCCACAACCAACTACTTGGAGAGATCCACACCAAAGTCTGTTTTATTTTTTCCGAATTCTGTTATCACCTTTAGCAAGAAGTAATTATTTATGCTTTGTACAACTGTAGATATCAATGAACAAAAACTACATTCAACACGATATAAAACAAACAGTGTATCAATTAAACACAGTAGTAGTTATCTTAATTGATGAAAAGGACACATATCCTGTTGTTGCCTTTGTCCACTCATCCCATCTCTCACTCCACAGGATCCAGTGCTATTCTCAGGCACACTGCGCATGAATATCGACCCGTTTGACAAGTACCAAGACGAGGCTGTGTGGACTGCGCTGGAGCACGCTCACATGAAGGCATTCGTCAAGTCTCTCGACGAACGGCTCCACTACATCAGGGATGAGAGAGTTCCGCGGAAATGCGGATTTCCGTGGTTTGGGAATCCAATTGGGTCATTCCTGTAATTCGTCCAGATTCGAGGAGAAAATTGTTGGGGATTTATATATGGGAGGGCCGCAGAGCTGAGTAAAAACAAAAGTTCGGGGGTAAACTGTCGTACTTGTCCCAAACTTAGTACTGTTATGCCCTCTGATTGCCCAAGAGATATAATTCGGCCGGAAACCCATAAGTGTTTAGCATTATGAAAGGCTATTGGATAAGTCAAATTTATTGACGTCAATATATCTCGTTTCCATTTGGTAACTCCGGGGAAATACACCAAATCAGCGTCTGGCGACTTCGCTGTTGGTTAACAATCAGGTCATTTTTTGTGGTGACCTACAGTGGCATGTTAGAGGAGCATATCGAATTAACATGTTGATTTAGTTTGGTTCTGTTTGAAACTAATAATAAATATTTGTATATGCAATATTGCTATGGAAGAGTTCAATTTCATGCAGATTTTTGTGTCTCTGTTTCGTGTACTACCTTCCGATGTTCCCACTAGGTGGAAACATAGTGTTCTCGCTGTGGATAGGCAAGGAACCATGGAATGGTAAGCTCATAGGCGGCCTCGTGCGTGTACTTTAACCAACAACATCATGAAACTTCTGAACAAAATCGATGAGGTTCGTTTTCGAGAAATTGACGAAACACTCAGGAACAAATTTCGAGCAGGCTGGTTACAAAAAACTGTCGAAATAGATGTCGGTAGTAGCAACAAAATAACTGACAATCGAGGACATTCTAAAAAAAGTAGACACACAGACCAACCAGACGCCGTGTTTTGTAATGACACAGTGAAGTACGGTGGGCGTGGTTTTGTGTCATGTTCTTACTAATAAACACTGAACAACGACAAGTTTGCGGCGGATGAACACCACTACTTCTAGTGCCTTTGGATCGCCTACTTCAACAGTTACATCCAGCACTATGGTGCGGAACCAGGCACCAGTCACCCCTGTTTTAGATACCTGTATATTATCTTCTTATTGTCAGTTACACAAGTGATTTCTCTATTACCAAATTAAATATTTATATACAAGAATTGGTCCAACTTCATTGAATAATTTCAAAAGATCGCCAAAGCTTTTGAAATATTAATAATTATGAAGTTTATCTATGTAGACAGTCAATAGCTGGACAATACTAATTATATATAGGGGTGGGGTGGTGGAATGTGAGAAAAACATGAAAATAATCTCATGTTACTTAACGTGTTAGAATGGCTTTAACACTAACTCATTAAAAACAGCTTACAGCCTCCACCACGAACCCCAGCTAGAAAGCACTTGCAGCATTCAGACTTTGTTCCACTTGTACCTTGCTCCGCTTGATCTAATACATTTTCAGCGGTTTTTATCAAATGTCACTCTCATCCCTGTACATGTGTACAGAGGGAGGCGAGAATCTGAGGTAGGGGGCACCACCAGTCACATCACATGTTCTCATCAGTCGTATTTACACCCTTAAAAAATGCTCTTCTGTTATTTTACATCATGTAATTGCAAACCATTTTAAAATTACAATTTTTGTTTTGGAAATAATGTTGATTTCCTAAACCCTCTGTAGGAAACAAAAATATTCTAATGGTTTTTGTTTTTTTCATTGAAAATGGCTTGTGATATTTTTTCTCAGTGTCCAGACACCTCTGAGTCTGGTGATGAATACACAAACTATGATGTTTTCTGTGGCAGTGTAGGCCAGAGACATCTAGTGATGAACTTAAGAATTATGATGTCTTTCTTTGGCAGTGTTGTCCAGAGACACCTGGTGGTAGATGTAGGAACTGTGATGTTTTTCTTCTGTGGCAGTGTTGGCCAGAGACACCTGGTGGTAGATGTAGGAAGTATGATGTCTTTCTTCTGTGGCAGTGTTGGCCAGACACTTTGTGGTAGATGTAGGAAGTATGATGTCTTTCTTCTGTGGCAGTGTTGGCCAAAGACAACTTGTGGTAGATGTAGGAAGTATGATGTCTTTCTTCTGTGACAGTGTTGGCCAGAGACACCTGGTGGTCGATGTAGGAAGTATGATGTCTTTCTTCTGTGGCAGTGTTGGCCAGAGACAGCTGGTTTGTCTTGCAAAAGCCCTACTTCGTAAAACAAAGATCCTGATCCTTGATGAAGCGACGGCGGCTGTTGACTTGGAGACAGACGATCTCATCCAGTCGACAATTCGCACCGAGTTTGCTGATTGCACGGTGTTGACAATCGCACATCACCTCAACACCATCATGGACTACACGAGGTACCTTGGCACACTGACAGCTAGGAATTCTGCATAGTCAGTCAATCAAAAAACTGGAAATCGTCTGGCAACAGGCCATTCCTATTAGGCTGTCGGAATAACTTCGTATACAGTATTTTGAACCTCCCTATAACAAGGTCATTTTATAAGGAAGATAGAGATCAGATCAACTGATGAAATGGTGTAATATTTTAACTGACAGATGAAATGTTAGCTGACACGCATGCTCACACATTCGCACATACACATGGATGCGCACACATGCATGTGTGCACAGACACACATGCATAAGTCCCTATACACACAGCGATAATGTCGCTTTTTCACTCATACCCAGCTTTTGATGTGCAGTCCTTGTAAGCACAAGACATGAATTAGTGACATCATTATTGACCATTTGATGATTGTTCCAGGATCCTGGTGTTGGACAATGGCACAGTGAAGGAGTTTGACTCCCCCCAGACTCTCATTGCAGACAAAACAACAGCCTTCTATGGCATTGCCAAAGATGCCGGTCTCGTCGCAGAATGATCATGTAGCTAGAAAACAGAATCTATTACATGTTATTATCACAATGATAATACCATCAAACATGTAAATTGTGAAAATTATATTTACCTGCGTATATACATAATAAATTGTGTGACTTTACACGAATGCAAGCGTTCTACTCACGTCAATGCAATTTACAGTGCGAAACTGTGATACCAACAATTGCTTAGATTATGTTGTTTGTTGTGTGTTTTATGTGACCCAGTGAAAATGGGTTATTGTAATGTTGTATTCGTACAAACCGAGTATATAAATCAGTGGTGTGAATAGTGAATGAAGATGCAAAAATGGTTTCCATTGGGCCTGTGATTGAGAGCAGAAGCGATGTTCTCTGCTTGTACATGAGTGTTCTGGATATTTTGGCGCAGTGGTGATGAATAACATGGTTACACTTGGTTGATGTTTCAGCCACATTAGTCAGTGTCCAGCAGATTAGGTGCATAAGAAGAATCGTGTAAATAAATATATCTGCCCGAGTCCCTGCATACCGTAATCAGCTAGTAGTTAACATGTACAAGTGTGTTCACATTAATTACTGTTTTGTTGCTTTATATGAGGTCTCTAGCTGTGCCATAAGCTGTAAGTGAGCACAGCGTAATTAAGTACACTTGTTGCCTTTAAATGGTGAGCACACCGTGCCGTCAGTACCATCTGTGCCTTTAATTTATAACCGGTTGTGAAACAATGCTTTTACACTTATGTATATGAAGCCATTTGTTTTATGCATTAATCAGACTTTCTTTGTTGTCAACTTTGTCATTAATAAGACTTAGTTATGTAAGAAACGTTGATGCTTCTTTTATTTTAGTTATGACTTGAACATGCCACGCACCGTTACTAAATGTTTTGAATTGTGCGGTTAGTTCAATGTGCAATAGGTCAAGGTTCTTGTTTTGTAGTGGATCCCTGCTTGCCGAAACACTGTTTGAGAAAGGTCTTTGCTCGCTCAAAGATTTGGGGAAATGATCCATACAGCTGTTTGAGAAAGGTTTCCTGTATTGTTTCAGGTCTTCTAACCCTTTAACAAAGTCACTGAACAAGATGGAAACTATCAGAATGTATCAAGGACTTGTTTTTTTACAATTATGTTAGATGTGTACAGTCAGCTAAAAAGAACTTGTTTCAAGCAAGGAATTAGCTTACCATATCAAAGTTGTGAATAACTAATTTACAATAGAAACTGTAAAGTTGTGACAAACATTACACATTGGATTCAGTCCACAACTTGTAATTAGCTTAGTATACAATCAACTGGTCAGCCATGCTTGTGGCCTGCTCTAAGGTCAAGGTCCCGGTTCCTATTCTTATCCCCGGCGATTACCATAAACTATCAATTAGCAGCGGTTACCGCAAACTGCAGAACACTACATTCCTCCCCTTTTCACTATTAGCTAACAACTATCATTAATTCTATTCTACCCTTAAGGCTTAACAACTATCATCATGTCCATTCTAAGTCCTTATGCTGATTGCTCAGATATCTGTAACATTAAACGTATGTGACTATACCAAATGTCCACATGTCAAATTTGTGTTAATGTCTTCATTGTACATGCGCTTCTATTAGAGTGCATAGTCATCCAGACGTCGAGGGGCGTAACGTCGTCGTTGTGGTCGTTGTCGCTTTGGTGTCTCGTTGGGGGACATGGATGTTCTCGACGCTGAGTTGACATCTCGTGACGTTGGGATTGTAGTATATAGAACGTCGGGCTGACTTTTCTCTTGGTGTGTCACTGGTGTCGCTGTCGTCATCTTAGGAATGTCCACAGTATCTGGGACCTTTTCTATTTCCACCTTTTTTTTTCAGACAGGAAGTGGCTTAAACATCTTCTTGAACCGGGATGCATTGCGACGAATGGTGTGCTTGTCATTCGCTGCGGTAACAGCTGTACCTTTGATGTTGGTGATCACCATGGGTTTGGGAGAGAACGGAGTGGACAGTTTGCAGGTCATTGTGGGTGGCCCTGTTTCTGTGATCAGCATATGTCTTTTGTGTCTGTCTTGCCTGTTCGTCGTTCCTTTGCGCTGCAGCGTGGATCTCGTTGTTGTCATGGTCATCATTCACCAATGTACGGCAATTTTGTTGCAGGTTCTCTACCAAACAGAAGGCGATGAGGGGAAAACTTTGTTGATGAGTGTGGTGTGGCCCGGTATTGCCGTAAGAATTGGTACATTACCTGTTTCCAATTCTTCTGTTCTAACACAGCTGATCGAATAGCCTTCATCAGGGGTTTGTTGAAACCTTCCGCTTGTGCATTTTCCCTTGGCCAACATTCTGTGGCGAAACCCACTGTGTTTTGCAAATGAACTGAACGCTTCCGAGTTGAATGGAGGTCCGTTGTCAGATTTGATTACCTCTGGATAACCAAACGTTGTCAATACTTTGTCAAGCACCGGGATGACATTGTTTGCCGACACTGAGCGCACAATCTCTACTACAGGATACCTTGAGTATTCATCTACCAGGACCACGAGTTCTTCGCCTGAGGTCCAAGAAAGTCAACTCTTAACTTTCTCCATGGCCCTGCTGGCATATTTGACATCTGCATGGGTTCAAGGTGTGGATGTCCATTGTATGTGCATTGGCAGGTAAAACACTGGCGTACAGCCGTCTCGACTTTGTCGTTCATTTTCGGAAACCACACCTTCGATCTGATGAGTTCCTTTGTTTTTGCCATTCCTTGATGACCTTCATGTTCAAGAGACACAGCTTGGTCTCTTAGGGATGTTGGGATGACTACCTTTGAGCCCCGCAGTAGTATGTCGTCGTCTGTGACCGTCAATTCTTCTCTAACTTTGTAGAACTCTCGCAACGTGGGGTCATCCGATTTACAGATCTCGAACCATCGTCCGTTTCTGCACAGAGTGATGATCGTCTGCATCATGCCATCTGTTTTAGTAGCAAGTTTGACATCCTCAATGTTCATGGCATTGGTAATACTGGATGACCCGATAAAGTTCACATACTGTTCAGCCATTTTTTGGTGACGGAGAGCCCCAGCCGTGATTATCGGATTTCTGGACATATAGTCGGTTGGGTTTTTGCTTCCCGCCATATATTTCAGAGTGAAGCTATATGGCTGAAGTCGCAAACCCCATCGTTCAATGCGTAATGGCGGTTTAGGTTTCTTCCTTATGTTTAGCAGTGGTTCATGATCAGTGATGATTGTGAAGTGAGGATCTCCTTGGAGGTACTGGTTAAAGTGTTCACAGCTCCACACTATACCCAGAGCTTCGCGTTCCGTTTGGCTGTAGCGGCCTTCGACGTCTGACAAGGAACGACTCGCGTACGCAACTGCCCTACCCTCTTGCGTTAGTATGTTGCCTAACACTGTGGGACTTGCATCAACGATTATTGTCGTTTCTTTCTTTATATCGAAGTAAGCGGCACACGCATCTTCCACAAGTACGTCTTTCAGGGAGTTGAATGTGGCTTCATGTTCGCTTGTCCACACCCAATCGGCGTCTTTCTTGGTGAGACGTCTGAGGGATTCACTGATCATGGAGAAGTCTTTGATGAACCTTGACAGGTAGTTCATCATGCCCAGGAAACTTCTAAGTTTTGCTACATTTGACGGCGATGGCAGTTCCTTGATAGCCTGCACTTTCGTAGTGTCAGGTGACACGTTATATTTGCTGAAGACCATCCCGTAGTATTGGATCGAGGATAGATTTGTTTCACATTTAGCTGGTCTGAGAGTCAGACCGTTTTCGTGTAGTGCCTTAAGAGTCTCGGCCAGTGCATTGTCGTGCATCAATTGTGCGTTTTCTCCCTTTCCATATATGATGATGTCATCACTAATGTTCTTCGTTGATTTGATGTGACTGATCACATTTCTGATGTGTTCCTGGAATATTTCACTCGCTGACGATATTCCAAAGTTCAGTCTCTTGTATCTGTACAGGCCATTGTGAGTTCTGAACGTCGTGATGTGCCTGGATGACGGATGAAGCTCCAGCTGGTGGTATCCATTGCACAGATCAAATTTACTGAAGACGGTTGCTCCGTTGAGGTCATGTATAAGATCGTCTAACGTCGGCATGTTACGCCGTTCTCGTATGATCGCCTTGTTTGGCTCACGCATGTCGATGCACAATCTGATAGAGCCGTCCTTCTTCGGAGGAGTTACAATCGGAGATACCCACGGCGTGGGTTCACCAACTGGTACTCGCTCTATTATGTCTTCGTTAAGAAGTCGTTCCTCTTCGTCAATCTTTGATCTGAGGTTAAATGGGATCTTCCGGTTTGTGATTGCGACTGGTCGCACGGATTCAACAATGTGCAGTTTCACCTGTACATTTTTCCGATCCCGTTTGTGATGCCGGGGTATCTTTCTTCCCACTCACATTTGATGTTGTTGACAGGAATATCCACCAGTCCTAATTCCTGAGCCGTGGTGAAACCAATGAGGGATCCATGTGCTCCTTTTACGACGTGGAACTGATGACACTGAATGGCGGATTTTGATTCGAGTGTCGCATCACACACTCCCAGAATGTCAAGAGGTTTGTTTCCGCCGTAGGGTAGGATTTTAGGTCCTCTGTGTTTCCGCAACACTGGTTTCCGTATCCTCTCATAGGATCGTTCATCCATCACGTTCACTGATGCACCTGTGTCAATCATCATTCTTATGCTGATATAATTCACAGCAATTGTGGTCATAGGTGATTTTCGTTTATGTTGTTTGTTCGTCGGCAGACTGTTGATTGTCCAAGCATAGTCCTCTTCGCTCGAGGTATCAGTCGTTTGCTGTATATTTGTCTCTGGTTAAACTCGTCGAACCCGTTTTCGTTCTTGTTTCTTCTTTCTGCATACTTTCTCAAAGTGATTTAGCTTCTTACAGAAGTTGCAGATTTCTCCTTCCGCAGGACACACTCCGTCAATGTGGTACGTGAACCCGCACTGTTGACACATTATCCCACTGTCTGGTGGTGGCTTATGGCTCGCCAGGCCCGACAGCCCTTGTTTGTTTTGGCGTCCTTTCACAACATCCCACGTACGGTTTCTCAAACTTGCCGGTCTTGTTTCGCGACCATGTTTTGATTTATTGATCCTGTTGACGGTTTCCGGGGGAATGGCCTTACTCTGCAAACTTGCGTTTTCTGCTGCTCTGCAGGTGTCAATTGTTGCTTTCAATGTTATGCTGCGTTCCTTCAGTAGTGCTTCCTGGATATCACGATCTTGAATACCCAGAATGATTCTGTCGCGTAGTATGGAGTTTCTGCAGTCATCGCAGAAATTGCAGGATTTAATGAGCACCCGTATTGCTGTTAAGAACTGCTCGAATGTCTCGCCTGCTTGTTGGTTTCGGTTATTGAAGATAAATCTCTCATAACATTCGTTGGCCTCTCCGACTGCAAAACTGTCAAATTTCGCTAGGATTTCATCCACCGATCGGGTGTTGTCGTCCGTGTCGAACGTAAATCCATTGTAAATTCTTAGAGCGTCATCGCCGATCGTGTGGAGTAACAAGGCAACCTGATAATCGACAGGCTGCTTCCCGAGTTGCGTGATTGTGGCATAGTTCTTCCATTTTTGTTTGAAGAGCTTCCAGTTTTCTCCAGTGTCTGACATGAGATTCACTGGTGCCGGCGATCGTATCCCATGTACAGGCGGCACCGGTGGCTACGCGGCGACAGCTTCGTTGTTGTCAGACATTTCAGGCTGGTACGAACAATGACACACAGACAGCTTATGTGCGTGCAACTGACGACAGTGATATCAATGTACAGTTCACCTTGTCAATGCAATGGTCATCAAGTGTTCAGTATTGTTCGTGAAAACGCAACATCAGGCTGTGTCTGCGAGCGATGATGTGATGACCTACACATATCACACGTACCGACTCGGTGGATGCAGCGTATCCTAATTCAGTACTAATAGTCAGATGTGAGTACTCTCCATCCCATCCTCGTCGCCATTGTAAAGTTGTGACAAACACGACACATTGGATTCAGTCCACAACTTGTAATTAGCTTAGTATACAATCAACTGGCCAGCCATGCTTGTGGCCTGCTCTAAGGTCAAGGACCCGGTTCCTATTCTTATCCCCGGCGATTACCATAAACTATCAATTAGCAGCGGTTACCGCAAACTGCAGAACACTACAGAAACCAGAGTTGTGCTATCTGCTGTTTATTACTATAACTAGAGACAATGGTAAAACCCGCTGTATTTTCCGGTGGTGAATTGTTTTGAATTTGGTGTAGCAAACTTGCGAGAATATAAGGATATTTGATAAAGATAAGTGATATTATTGAGTGTATATCATACATAACTTAGTTGTAGATACATATTAAACAAGATTTTTTTGTTAAAAGTTAGCTACAGTGAGTAATCTAGGGTAGTTTAAAAGTAGGCGGTTTGTATGCGATAATTGGGGACGTTACCCAGATAGCATTCAAACGTTAATGTAACGTGTGCAGAAACGTTTGTTTAACGTTTAATGCAAACGTTAATTTGGCGTTATTTTGCTCGTTTTTTTAATGTTAATCTAACGTTTAATTTCTAACCAAAACGAAACGTTAAACTAACATTAATGTAACCGTTGAAGAAACGTTCATTTAACGTTTAATGCAAACGTTAGTTTAATGTTACTTTGCTCGTTTTTTTATGTTAATCTAACGTTTAATTTCTAACAAAAATGTAAAGTTAAACTATATATTTAACGTTGAATGCAAACATTAGTTTATGTTATTTTGTTCGTTTCTTTAACGGTAATGTAACCGAAAGTTGCAGAAACGTTAGTTTAACGTTGAATGGGAACGTTAGTTTAACGTTATTTTGTTCGTTTCTTTAACGTTTCATTTCTAATCAAAGTGTAATGTTACAGAAACGTTAGTTTAACGTTTCATTTCTAACCAGAATGTAACAGTAAACTAACGTTTTTGTTACACGGATATCGGCCCAATATTGGCGTGTGACATCGGTCAAATGTCGGCCCAATGTCAAACCGAGATAGCCCACATCGGCCCAATCTAGGATTTGCACGTAGGATTTATCTCGGTCCGATATTGGCAATGATGGCTATATTGGCTGCACCTAGGCAATATACCTGGGAACACTCTAGGCTGTGTGTGGGTTAATTGGTGGGTATCGGAGAATGCAATCCACTTTACATGTACAATTAGGATGCTCTGATCACATTGAAATAGGATATTTTTTCAAATGAGCATCTTTATACGTTATTTCATGCTCATTTCCAAACAGTTCCTGATCAAATAAAAGCAGGACGATATCGATAAGTGTACATTCTCTCAAATGGAAAGGGTCTGTGTTAGGGTTTAGAGTCACTTTCAAGATTATTTCAATCATACCATGGCTTGTCAGTTTATAGCAGGAAGAAAACTAGTTTCCTAGTTTTTTCCAGCACTCGGCAACGATCTATTAACTGACTAGTCTGTATATATTGTGGTTACAATGCTATGATCTTATGAGGTCTCATTCAACTAGCCAGCCTTTTTCAGAAGATTATCGCCAAGTCGACCTTTCTATGCTGGCACTGAGGGTCGTCACTGCCAGGGTGCTTGTCGTCCTCAGTAGTTCTTTTACGTCCCAAATTGAGACGGGACCGACATTAACGTGATCTCCGAGTCACGAGGGATACACAGTCCCCAATGTTGAGAACCAGGTTATTATATCAAATATACCATACCTGCCCGGTCCGGGTATTGAACTCGGGGCGCCGGCATATCAGGCGGATGTGCTAACCACTTCACTATCGCGCGCCCCCTACAATATCGCGTGCCCCTGCAAAACTTGTAGTGTTGCAGTAAACCTGAGCTCCGGCTTCTACTGACATACCATGGATGATAATTGCATGTAGACATCACATATCCTATCATGACCGCATTCAAATAGATTTCCTTAAGTTTATAACAATCCATTGTGGAAAACAAATAGGCAACAATTTGATTTTCTATTACAGATTTTCATCCGTCATTTGTGTGGTTTCTAGTGGTCTTCTTCTGACCCTCCCTCCATTCCTCTCCTTGGCTCCAGTAGACCAATTGTAAATGCATTCCTGAATGGCCTCGTCTGTGGCGTCCTTCGTTTACCACGTGTTTTCTTATGGCTTCTGCAATTAAAATGAAAGGAAACACTAAGATACCAATCTCAAAATAATGTCATGGACAATGCTACAAAATATTTTGTTTACAAAACTATGCCATCAAGGTTTTTAAAATATAAATGCTTCTCACTGATGTGATTTTTTAAAGAGGCTACTTACACAGGGAATGATTTCGTTTTATTTTTGCACCAAGTGCAGCTGATATGGTAGATCAGACTGCACCTTATAAACTTGTACAATAGCTTTACGAATGTTTAGTCTAACACATCCTCGCGTGCCAGAGTTCGCTGCTGCTGATTACGTCAGTGCCAGCCAGCAGTACCCCTGCTTGATCGCTTTGCGAAACTCTGAATTTAAAGGGAATAAAAACATATATGGTTTGAATTCATATTATATTACATCCTGCTATCTATTTCCATGTCCACCAAGAAAAAAAATATTCAATTAATTAGAAATTCCACATTTTATGCTGTGCACCCGGACATTTTCGAATATGCATATTTTGGCGCGCTTTTCGGGATGCCGAGATGTGACGTCACATACGACCCATAGTCGCATCAGGCCGACCCTTTCCATGCATTCACAGCATGTTTACAAGGATAGCTTTCGGATCGAAACGAACGTAAAAATGAGTTATTATGCGATATTCCGATTTAATACAAATACTAGTCATCATAGAGGAACAACCAGTTATCTTACGGTTCCACATGAATCCAATTTTATTCAAAACAATGAATGCGAATGGGCCTACAAGTCAGCTAGGTTTCGCCGAGCTTGGGCTCATTTTTAGAATAATTATATCGGATGCAATCAACGGGAGATAATGTACACCAATAAACATACATAACAAATATATATTGTATCCAGCTGCAGAAATTAACGTGTATAAGTGTATAATCTTATAATATCACTAGAATATCGATGTATGAAGGAGGAGTTGTACAATTTATCATAATAACTGAAATCAGTCAGCGAATTTCTGTCGGTCCTGCTAGCTCATTTGGTAAAGGCGTTGGTTCCTTGGCGTTTATTTTGTTATCAAGCGACGCCGGTTCGACCCCGACACCAAACCATTTTTTTAAACACTTTTTTGTTTATGTTTTCACCAAGTAATATAAACCAAATCATTTTTATACTATGATGCACTTTTGTAAATATTTTTATAATTTTTGTAGTAATTATTTATTCGCCACAACAATAAAAAATATGGGAATTATATAACGATGTTTCTAAATTGTATTTATCCAAACAAATATAATGTAATGGATATGGAATGTATTAACTGTATATATATATTGTACTGTAATATATTGTAATTATATATGTGAAAACAAATGGTGATATTTCTGGATAAATACAATTTAGAAACATCGTTATATTTAATTACCATATTTTTGTGGCGAATAGATAATTACTACAAAAATATTTACACACAGTGCATCATAGTGTAACAATGATTTGGTTTATATTACTTGGTGAAAACATAAACAAAAAAAGTGTTAACAAAATCAATAGTTTGGTGTCGGGATCGAACCGGCGTCGCCCGATTACAAAATAAATGCCAAGGAACCAACGCCTTTACCGAATGAGCTACCAGGACGGACAAAAATTCGCTGTCTGATTTAAGTTGTTATGATAAATTGTACAACTCCTCCTACATACATCGATATTCTAGTGATATTATAAGATTATACACTTATACACGTTACTTTCTGTAGCTGGATACAATATATGTTTGCTATGTATGTATATTGGTGTACATTATCTCCCGTTGGTTGCATTCGATATAATTATTTTGAAAACGAGCCCAAACTCTTCGAAACCTAGTCGACTTGTAGGCCCATTCGCATTCATTGTTTTGAATAAAATTGAATTCATGTGGAACCGTAAGATAACTGCTTGTTCCTCTATGATGACTAGTGTTTGTATTACATCGGAATATTGCACAATAACTCATTCTGACGCTCGTTTGGACCCCAAAACTATCCGTGTAAACATGCTCTGAATGCATAGAAAGGGTCGGCCTGCTGCGAGTGCGAGTCATATGTGACGTTAAGATACCACGTGATCGCCTAGCTCATTAAATTTTTATTTTCCGCGGGAATCGCTACACAGACGAGTTTAAAATCGAATTTATGCTACAAATGTATTTTTCTGTATTTTTGTAATGTTCTCGAATGTTACATACAATGTTAAACTTTGTGTACACATGGAAAACGGATTTTAGCGAATGCCTTGTATTTATTTCCTTTAAGCTCGGCCTACGAAATCGCTCACTATATCAGTGGTTGACGGCAGGTCAGGTGGTCGTAATAAAACTCATTTCAACCAACCGTGGCTCGTGTTACAATGCAATGTTTAGGAGATATACGCAATTATTCGAATACACAATATTGGAATTCCCAGAAGTCGTTTATCCGTCTTCAAATTGGGGCGCGTATTTGCGCTGTTCTCATGGGCGAATATGTCTAGAACAGAAATAGATTTGAGAACACTTCTCTGTCCTGAATAACATTTAAATCAATAATGCTTAAACTACTGGAACTGGAACATCTTTACTGTGTATCCCTCGTGACTCGGAGATCACGTTAATGTCGGTCCCGTCTCAATTTGGGACGTAAAAGAACTACTGAGGACGACAAGCACCCTGGCAGTGACGACCCTCAGTGCCAGCATAGAAAGGTCGACTTGGCGATAATCTTCTGAAAAAGGCTGGCTAGTTGAATGAGACCTCATAAGATCATAGCATTGTAACCACAATATATACAGACTAGTCAGTTAATAGATCGTTGCCGAGTGCTGGAAAAAACTAGGAAACTAGTTTTCTTCCTGCTATAAACTGACAAGCCATGGTATGATTGAAATAATCTTGAAAGTGACTCTAAACCCTAACACAGACCCTTTCCATTTGAGAGAATGTACACTGCTTCATTTATCGATATCGTCCTGCTTTTATTTGATCAGGAACTGTTTGGAAATGAGCATGAAATAACGTATAAAGATGCTCATTTGAAAAATATCCTATTTCAATGTGATCAGAGCATCCTAATTGTACATGTAAAGTGGATTGCATTCTCCGATACCCACCAATTAACCCACACACAGCCTAGTGTTCCCAGATATATTGCCTAGGTGCAGCCAATATAGCCATCATTGCCAATATCGGACCGAGATAAATCCTACGTGCAAATCCTAGATTGGGCCGATGTGGGCTATCTCGGTTTGACATTGGGCCGACATTTGACCGATGTCACACGCCAATATTGGGCCGATATCGGTGTAACAAAAACGTTAGTTTACTGTTACATTCTGGTTAGAAATGAAACGTTAAACTAACGTTTCTGTAACATTACACTTTGATTAGAAATGAAACGTTAAAGAAACGAACAAAATAACGTTAAACTAACGTTCCCATTCAACGTTAAACTAACGTTTCTGCAACTTTCGGTTACATTACCGTTAAAGAAACGAACAAAATAACATAAACTAATGTTTGCATTCAACGTTAAATATATAGTTTAACTTTACATTTTTGTTAGAAATTAAACGTTAGATTAACATAAAAAAACGAGCAAAGTAACATTAAACTAACGTTTGCATTAAACGTTAAATGAACGTTTCTTCAACGGTTACATTAATGTTAGTTTAACGTTTCGTTTTGGTTAGAAATTAAACGTTAGATTAACATTAAAAAAACGAGCAAAATAACGCCAAATTAACGTTTGCATTAAACGTTAAACAAACGTTTCTGCACACGTTACATTAACGTTTGAATGCTATCTGGGTAACGTCCCCAATTATCGCATACAAACCGCCTACTTTTAAACTACCCTAGATTACTCACTGTAGCTAACTTTTAACAAAAAAATCTTGTTTAATATGTATCTACAACTAAGTTATGTATGATATACACTCAATAATATCACTTATCTTTATCAAATATCCTTATATTCTCGCAAGTTTGCTACACCAAATTCAAAACAATTCACCACCGGAAAATACAGCGGGTTTTACCATTGTCTCTAGTTATAGTAATAAACAGCAGATAGCACAACTCTGGTTTCTGTAGTGTTCTGCAGTTTGCGGTAACCGCTGCTAATTGATAGTTTATGGTAATCGCCGGGGATAAGAATAGGAACCGGGTCCTTGACCTTAGAGCAGGCCACAAGCATGGCTGGCCAGTTGATTGTATACTAAGCTAATTACAAGTTGTGGACTGAATCCAATGTGTCGTGTTTGTCACAACTTTACAATGGCGACGAGGATGGGATGGAGAGTACTCACATCTGACTATTAGTACTGAATTAGGATACGCTGCATCCACCGAGTCGGTACGTGTGATATGTGTAGGTCATCACATCATCGCTCGCAGACACAGCCTGATGTTGCGTTTTCACGAACAATACTGAACACTTGATGACCATTGCATTGACAAGGTGAACTGTACATTGATATCACTGTCGTCAGTTGCACGCACATAAGCTGTCTGTGTGTCATTGTTCGTACCAGCCTGAAATGTCTGACAACAACGAAGCTGTCGCCGCGTAGCCACCGGTGCCGCCTGTACATGGGATACGATCGCCGGCACCAGTGAATCTCATGTCAGACACTGGAGAAAACTGGAAGCTCTTCAAACAAAAATGGAAGAACTATGCCACAATCACGCAACTCGGGAAGCAGCCTGTCGATTATCAGGTTGCCTTGTTACTCCACACGATCGGCGATGACGCTCTAAGAATTTACAATGGATTTACGTTCGACACGGACGACAACACCCGATCGGTGGATGAAATCCTAGCGAAATTTGACAGTTTTGCAGTCGGAGAGGCCAACGAATGTTATGAGAGATTTATCTTCAATAACCGAAACCAACAAGCAGGCGAGACATTCGAGCAGTTCTTAACAGCAATACGGGTGCTCATTAAATCCTGCAATTTCTGCGATGACTGCAGAAACTCCATACTACGCGACAGAATCATTCTGGGTATTCAAGATCGTGATATCCAGGAAGCACTACTGAAGGAACGCAGCATAACATTGAAAGCAACAATTGACACCTGCAGAGCAGCAGAAAACGCAAGTTTGCAGAGTAAGGCCATTCCCCCGGAAACCGTCAACAGGATCAATAAATCAAAACATGGTCGCGAAACAAGACCGGCAAGTTTGAGAAACCGTACGTGGGATGTTGTGAAAGGACGCCAAAACAAACAAGGGCTGTCGGGCCTGGCGAGCCATAAGCCACCACCAGACAGTGGGATAATGTGTCAACAGTGCGGGTTCACGTACCACATTGACGGAGTGTGTCCTGCGGAAGGAGAAATCTGCAACTTCTGTAAGAAGCTAAATCACTTTGAGAAAGTATGCAGAAAGAAGAAACAAGAACGAAAACGGGTTCGACGAGTTTAACCAGAGACAAATATACAGCAAACGACTGATACCTCGAGCGAAGAGGACTATGCTTGGACAATCAACAGTCTGCCGACGAACAAACAACATAAACGAAAATCACCTATGACCACAATTGCTGTGAATTATATCAGCATAAGAATGATGATTGACACAGGTGCATCAGTGAACGTGATGGATGAACGATCCTATGAGAGGATACGGAAACCAGTGTTGCGGAAACACAGAGGACCTAAAATCCTACCCTACGGCGGAAACAAACCTCTTGACATTCTGGGAGTGTGTGATGCGACACTCGAATCAAAATCCGCCATTCAGTGTCATCAGTTCCACGTCGTAAAAGGAGCACATGGATCCCTCATTGGTTTCACCACGGCTCAGGAATTAGGACTGGTGGATATTCATGTCAACAACATCAAATGTGAGTGGGAAGAAAGATACCCCGGCATCACAAACGGGATCGGAAAAATGTACAGGTGAAACTGCACATTGTTGAATCCGTGCGACCAGTCGCAATCACAAACCGGAAGATCCCATTTAACCTCAGATCAAAGATTGACGAAGAGGAACGACTTCTTAACGAAGACATAATAGAGCGAGTACCAGTTGGTGAACCCACGCCGTGGGTATCTCCGATTGTAACTCCTCCGAAGAAGGACGGCTCTATCAGATTGTGCATCGACATGCGTGAGCCAAACAAGGCGATCATACGAGAACGGCGTAACATGCCGACGTTAGACGATCTTATACATGACCTCAACGGAGCAACCGTCTTCTGTAAACTTGATCTGTGCAATGGATACCACCAGCTGGAGCTTCATCCGTCATCCAGGCACATCACGACGTTCAGAACTCACAATGGCCTGTACAGATACAAGAGACTGAACTTTGGAATATCGTCAGCGAGTGAAATATTCCAGGAACACATCAGAAATGTGATCAGTCACATCAAATCAACGAAGAACATTAGTGATGACATCATCATATATGGAAAGGGAGAAAACGCACAATTGATGCACGACAATGCACTGGCCGAGACTCTTAAGGCACTACACGAAAACGGTCTGACTCTCAGACCAGCTAAATGTGAAACAAATCTATCCTCGATCCAATACTACGGGATGGTCTTCAGCAAATATGACGTGTCACCTGACACTACGAAAGTGCAGGCTATCAAGGAACTGCCATCGCCGTCAAATGTTGCAAAACTTAGAAGTTTCCTGGGCATGATGAACTACCTGTCAAGGTTCATCAAAGACTTCTCCATGATCAGTGAATCCCTCAGACGTCTCACCAAGAAAGACGCCGATTGGGTGTGGACAAGCGAACATGAAGCCACATTCAACTCCCTGAAAGACCTACTTGTGGAAGATGCGTGTGCCGCTTACTTCGATATAAAGAAAGAAACGACAATAATCGTTGATGCAAGTCCCACAGTGTTAGGCAACATACTAACGCAAGAGGGTAGGGCAGTTGCGTACGCGAGTCGTTCCTTGTCAGACGTCGAAGGCCGCTACAGCCAAACGGAACGCGAAGCTCTGGGTATAGTGTGGAGCTGTGAACACTTTAACCAGTACCTCCAAGGAGATCCTCACTTCACAATCATCACTGATCATGAACCACTGCTAAACATATGGAAGAAAAATTTGATAATCGAAAGATTCAGTGTTATTGTTTATTATGTTCTATTATGATTTGGTTACGGGATTTCTTTATTTTGTTAATCGAGATATTTACCAAAAGGAAGATATCTTGTAATAAAGTATTAAATTTTCCTCGTTCGTTGTTGCTTGTTCACGATCACCGTTCTTTCTCATATGCGTTGACCTTGATATATAACAACCCTACTAGACTGAGTCATCTAGTGTACGGAGACCTCGCTAATCCGTGACATAATTGGGGGCTCGTACGCGGGATTCCGGCGAGGGGAAAATTAAAATAACACCTTCGGTCAACGCTATGAATTGCGGGTAACACGTGACGGCAACATAGAACATGGCTGAGAACTTAGCTGCACTCTGGTTCCGTGGAGTGTCAGCGTTATTCCGTGGCTAGAGACGAAACCTACATCTATTCCAGTAGCTGTAGTGTAGGGTAATTCACATGGCCTTGTAATTTCTGCCCGGACATTATTCTGAGTCCCATATTTCTCGTTACATTTCTGGTATGTTATTCCCGTTTTGGGGCATTAGAATTGTTTATTTCAGCTGTAAAGGACCATGGATTAATCGTCGAATTAAGGGTAAACAGAAGCTTTGTTATTTTTCAACTGTACGAAGAAGTTGAATTACTTGTTGCATTTGCCGAGTTGGCATTGGGCCGATTAAAGTCCCACAGAATTTCCATGTGTTGATATTTGACACGGCGTGGTTGAGATCTTATAGTGATTTCATTATTCCAGTCTTATGAGAAGATTGTGTGGAGTGTTGTAGCGTAGCTAGCACTTTTGTGGTTTACAGGTGATTGACCTTGTGTATTACTTAAACGTGATATCCGTTTAGTGATTGTTTCGTGTTTTGCACTAGTTTACAAACATGGATCTTGCTCAATTAATTGAGTTAGGCGAGAAGTTAAGGTTAACAGGTCCCGAACTTCAGGCATTTGTTCGTGATGAACAAGGAACCGCCCGGGCTGAGCGACAGGCCGCTCATGAGGCGGAGAGGCTCCAGGCCGAGCTCAGAGAAAAGGAGGCGGCAAGGCAAGCCGATATGGAGATACGCGCGCGTGAAATGGAGCATGAAGAAAAGATGGCCAGGCTCCACAACGAGGCTACTACCTTAGAGAACCGAGATTCGGTGAGTAATGCTTCAGCCATTACTAAGGGAGTACGTAGTCCTCCGTTACCCTGTTTTAACGAAGACAGGGATTCGATTGATGCCAATCTCCAGCGCTTTGAAAGATATGCGGAAAACCAAGGTTGGGAGCGCGAGAATTACGCTATATTTCTGAGCGCATTGTTAACTGGTCATGCACTGGAAGTTTATTCCCGTTCCCCGATTTCCGTGGCCAACGATTATGACCAGTTAAAGCAAGCATTGCTAGGATGGTACCGACTGACTGTAGGCGATTTTCGTAAGAAGTTTTACACCTGTTCTCTAAATTCGACCGAAACAGTGTCGCAGTAGTTTGCTCGTATGGAGCATTATTTGACTCAGTGGATTTCTTTGTCAAACATTAATAAGTCTTTCGAGGGCCTTAAAGAACTCATTCTGAGAGAGCAATTCTTGTTTATGTGCCCTAGGGAATTGTCCGTGTTTCTGAGAGAACACAAACCGGTGGGAAAGAGAATTTGTTAGAATTGGTGAGAACATTTACAGATGCCCATTCATCATATGGTAAACGGGAAAATCGTAGAGACCGAGTCCGACCAACTCCCGTCCCTTCACCCGTCCCGAAAAGTAGATCAGGGGAGGGTAGGTACCATATTTCTAACCCTACCCCGAGGCCCTTTCCTCCGCCGCGTACATGTTTCCTTTGTAATCGGCCAGGTCACATCGCGAGACAGTGTACAGTGGGAGTGCAGAATAGGAATCCTCCACAGCAAAGGATGAAACCAGTGGTTGGGAATTGTGCAGTTGTGCTAAACCAGAATTCCCCTAGTCACCAGTGTCCTGTGGGTGGGACTGATGTCACTTTGCAATGTGGATGTAAGATCCCCGTAATTGCTAGTGCTTGTGTACAACATAAAACGGTTGTAACTTACCTGTTGTCGAGGGGTATGTGGGGGATCCCCAGTGAAAGTACTACGCGACAGCGGGTGTAACGGAGTCGTTGTACGACGTAGCCTAGTTCCGTAGAATCAGTTAACTGGGAAAACCAAAGTCCTTATGCTGATGGACCGATCCGTCATTGAAGTCCCAACTGCCCGGTGCTATGTGAGAACTCCCTTTTTCACAGGAGAAATTGAAGCCCTATGTCTAAACAACCCCGTTTATGACTTAGTCATTGGCAACGTTGATGAACTAAATTTGCCCTGTTCCGATAACAGTGAAGGTTCTCCTTTTCGAGAAACCAAGTCAGATGGTGTCCCCGTTATTGTTGAGACCCCTTTGAATGACACCCCAGTCACCGGTTGTGCTGTAGAAACCCGTGCTCAACGGGAGCGCCTTTTTAAGCCCACAAAACCTTTGATAGTGCCTCAAATTGTCGGTGCGAGTATATCCGCCGATGATTTCTTGGGAGAGCAAAAGGGAGATGAGACCTTAAAGAAATGCTTTGATTCGGCTGAAGTGACTAAAGGGAAACCTAAGGGAGAACAAACAAGTCAATTCGTAATAAAAAGGGGGCTCCTTTATCGCTTGTTTCAGAAAGAGAAAGAGGGTGAGACTGTGAAACAACTAGTTCCCCGAGTGTTGCGCAATCGAGTCATGACGTTAGGACATGAAACCATCCTATCTGGACATCAGGGAATTAGGAAGTCGCTAGACAGAATCCTCCTTAACTTCTACTGGCCAGGGATAGTGGTGATGTCCACAGATTCTGCCAGTCATGTGACATCTGTCAGAGGACCGTTAGTCGACGCAATGTCCCTAAGGCTCCTGTACAGATGATCCCCATCGTAAACACGCCCTTTAAAAAGGTAGCGATAGATTTGGTTGGTCCCATAACCCCAGTGACAGAGAGAGAGAATCGGTGGATCTTAACCCTGGTAGATTTCGCTACTAGAAACCCAGAAGCGGTAGCAGTGTCGAATATTGACACGGAAACGATAGCAGAGGCTCTTCTGAAGATTTTCTCAAGGGTGGGTCTGCCTAAAGTAGTACTCGGTGTGTTGACTTCAAGAAACGTTAATATATATTCGAGATGGGACTAGCCCAGTATAAATGTTTATTTTCTGATTGAACGTATCTATTATTTGCTGTATTATGATTAGTAGTTATCTGTGGGTTTTGAAGTGAGGTATTATTACCCATGAAGTATTCATATATATATATATAAATATATGTGTGTGTTGTAACATATTACTGTAATGAGAGTCCGCGAGGACTAGCTTATACTGTGTATTTATATTATGGGAGTTATTCTTAGATAACACTTGGCGCCTAGTGTATGGTCGTATAGTGGTATAATCCACTTTAGAAAGGAAGTAGAATTTGATAATCGAAAGATTCAGTGTTATTGTTTATTATGTTCTATTAAGATTTGGTTACGGGATTTCTTTATTTTGTTAATCGAGATATTTACCAAAAGGAAGATATCTTGTAATAAAATATTAAATTGTCCTCGTTTGCTTGTTCACGATCACCGTTCTTTCTCATATGCGTTGACCTTGATATATAACAACCCTACTAGACTGAGCCATCTAGTGTACGGAGACCTAGCTAATCCGTGACAGTCTCGACGGGTGGGCTGTTGTGCTCAGCGAGACGCCGCGCGCGGCCCACGGGCGGCGTGATGTCAGCGAAACGCCGTGCGCGGCCTACGGGCGGCGTGTTGACTTGATTTGACGGTCGCGGCGGGGTGTAAGTGGCGCGTCCCATGCACGTCGGGTGCCATATAGCACAGTGTCCTCGTCCGAAAACGTATCTGTGTAAAATACAAATTTTAGTTAGACGATTCAGCGGCAGCAGGCGTCGCAGGGCGTGAAGACGATTCGGCGGCGGCAGTAGCAGGCGTGCGACGGCGCGCTAGAAGTAGAGTGCCGCTTCCTCCCTGTTGATTGCGCGACGACATATTCGTAATAATCATATCGTCGTAATTGACGCCGGGTGGCCTAACGAAGCCGTTTCGTTTGGACGGCAACATAACGGTCGTTCCCCGTCCTACGTACAGCGTTTCGAAGCCGTTATTTAGGCGTCTGTAAATAAAAGTTTTAGTTAGTATCGTTGAAAGAGGAAACATGTAAATTGTAGTTAGTATCGTTGAAGGAACGTATATAAATATGTAGGTGAAAACCTAACGTACCTCGTTCCTGAATCTGCGTCGTCATTCATCGTGGACGTTTAAGGGAATGACGCGCACTTGTTTACGCGACTGTAGGCGGTGTTATGGAGGCCTGCCAATTGGCACGTAGGCTACCGTTACACAAGCGCTTACATAAGCGCTTTGTTAACTGGTTACATAAGTGCATAAAGCCTTAATAAATAGCTGAACGCGTAAATTAAACAGTCTATAATACGAAGTAAGAACTAGAGAATCTTATGGTAAACTTATATTAGAAAATAATGCTATTAAAAGCGACGTTCAGTTTGTGCACTAACGTGACCGAGAGACTTTTTTCAGTTTTAGTAACCTTGCGAGAATTGGCTGTTTCGTGGCGCGCGCGTGCGAGCACACAGGAGCTATGCGCTATGCTAATATAAATAGGGGCGGCCGAGAACGCCTCTGTATTCGCTTATTGTCGGTGCTGTAACGTTGTGTTATTTGTTGCCTTCGCAGAGCATCGTTGACATCATGCCACCGGTTCAAGGAGAGCTGCTAAAGAAAGAGAAAACTAGAAAGCCGAAGCTATCGGGCGTAGCTGCTGAGATTGCGAGATAATTGAAGGCGCCTGCAGCGACTGCCACTTCTGCGTCCCTGGGCGGCGCTGGTGTCGAGCCGCCGGGCGAGGCTTCGCTCAGTCTCGATTCGTCCTTTGTGAGTTTCTTTGAGCCGGCTGCGGTGACTCTGAAAGAGCTCGTACAGGTGACGGACGGTGTGTATAAGGTATCTACACCCGTGAAGATTGCAGGGATTGCGTGGCGGGAGAAATGTACGTACGCTGGCTGTTCTGACTGTAAGCGTAAATTACGACGCTTCCCAGGCGGCACTATGGCGTGCGTGACGCACGGTGTACAAGTGAAACCAAAAAACTATTTTTCGGTTCGCGTCCTGGTGGAAGGAGTCGGGGCCGATGAGGATCTTTGGCTTACTCTATTTGTGGACGCGATGTCGGAGCTCGTCGATTACGACGCCGACTATCTGGCCGATATGATGCCAGAGAAGCTGCGCGAAACTGTAACGACCCTAGTCGGTAAGATTCTGGAGGTGTCCCTGCGAAAGGTCGTATGGGGCATTACGGACACGTACAACGTCCGGGGTGTGAAGTGTTATCTCGAAGCCGAGTGAATGACGTGCGTTCACACTTGAATAACTAACGCCTCGCTTCTTGCTGTAGGATGCCTTAATCGCCGCCGCTTTACACAATCCCAAGGAGAAGAAGGGATAGGTCGCTTCGAGCGCAGCGCCGCCGGCCGATAAGCGCGCCAAATGCGACGCGCCATATCCGCTGATGAGGGAACCGCCGATTCGCCTGCCTTCGTACGACGACACGCAGTCGTCGCCGCCCACGTACGCTACCTTGTGTCCAGAGGTCGTGTCCGTATCGTCGGACGATCTTATTGCGTAGGCCGCCAGCAGCGACGACAAACGAGACGCGCCGCCGGTGATCCAGGGTGGTGCCCAACCCGACCTGCAGTGGAGCCTCATAAATTCGTACGCGGGACGTCAAAGGTGCATGATGAATGCCTTCGCCGAATTGATCGGGGAAAATATTATGGAGAGCGCACGAGAAACCTGCGGTGAGTGTCCACCGGAAGAAGGATGCCCATTCGTGCTTATGCGCGTGTATCGAGGCAGAAAGGCCATCTGACGCTATCGCCTCATGTACGAAAATGTGTCGGGCCTAACCGATCGCCTTTATCAGCCCGCGCTCGACTCCCTTCTGCAACGATCGCTCTTGCCATCCGCCATGCGATTGATAAGCGTGCTGGAAGATCAATGCGTACCCTGCGTCGATCGAATCTCGGAAAGGGCACTCATGCACCAGGTGGCTGACTGGCTGATGGGTACCGACTGGACGTCTTCCTTCGATAACGCGCTCCTGGAGGCCTCGGTGAAGGGATACCTGCTGAAGAGAGCTTGCGTCGGTGATTGCCATTATGTAGCGCTGTTTATTTAGTACATAATTTCACCACGTGATGGTGACGAGCGCTTGCCTGACATTATAACGCTCCGCCGTGTTTATTACGAACATTAGTGTATATTTGCTGAAAACATTAATAGTATTATTGCATGAAGCCTTACATGCTTGCTAATAGGTTTGTGGCCTAAAGCCCGCGGTGAAGAGAGCTTGCCTCTGTGTAGTGCCGTTTACTACGAACATTATAACACGCGATGCTTACTCTAACATGCTTGATGACCTGTGGCATAAAGCCTTACATGTATGTATGTTTCATTGTGCGATGGAGAGAGCTTGCCTGACATTATAACACGTCGCCGTGAACAACCGAGCGATGATGCTTACTGTGGCATAAAACCTTACATGTTTGCTGACTTGTGGCATAAAGCCTTACATGTATGTATCACCATGCCATGCTTAATAAAATCTTGAAAACGTACGAAAAACCCGCCTCTTCTTGTCTGCGCGATCCCAGTGAGAAAACACACCAGTCCTATGACGACTAAAACCAGTGACAATTCCTCTAACGGTAATCGACAGCGCTTCCACCTAACGGGGCACTAGAATCCCAGTGAAAAAACACACCTTATATTGAAAGCGAAACTTATCGAGAACCATACGAAAAACATTTCCAGTGAGAAAACAAACACACCTTATTGAGAACCGTACGAAAAACCCGCCTCTGCGCGATCCCAGTGTACACCAGAAAACCAGTGACAATTCCAGCGGCCCTCTAACGGTAGTCGGCATCGACAGCGCTGCCACCTAACGGGGCACTAGAATCCCAGTGAAACACATTGAAAACGAACCCGGTCAGAGAAAGCGTCGCCGCCTAACGGTAGCAGTGATAATATTGAAAATGAAAACCTTGCCGCCTAACGATCGTTCCGGCGGCCTTATAGGCCGCAGCGCTGCTGCTGCCCCCTACCGCACTAGAATTCCAGTGATAAAACGAACCCCGGTAAAAAAAAGCGTCGCCGCCTAACGGTCGTTGCGCGCGGCCTTATAGTCGGTGTCGGTGCTTCGTCGTATTTAATATCGTTCCGGCATCGACTAGGACGGACGGACGGACGGACGGACGCGCGCTACGCTGCTGACACCTACCTACCGCACTAGAGGCGCGTCGCTACCACCAACGATGCACGAATGCCCGAAATGCGGTCGATCGTTCGCCAGTCGCCCTAATATGTTGAGGCATCTACAAGTCTGCGACGGTTCTTCACGGGGACAGCAGCATCGATGTCCGAAATGCGATCGAACGTTTTCCCGTCGCGATAATATGTTGAGGCATCTAAAAGCCTGCGGTATTCCTCCGCCGCCGCCGCCACCACCGCCACCACCGCCATCACCACCACCACCACCGCACGACGACGGACTACGGCGTACCATTCGCGAGCACTGTTCTAGCATCCGCACGTCTACAGTGCGCGGTCCCGTCCAGTCGAGATATAACTACGAAATGACCGACTGTTTGGACACGGGCGAACTCGACGCCCGACTACAACTTATGTTCGAGGAGCAGACTCGACCGTTTAAAATAAACTTAAGTTTCGGGTTTATTCTTCGTCACATGGAGACGGGCCGCTACAGATACTTCCATTTTTCGTGTAACTGTTGCAGCCGCTATCTCGATTCGTCCGCCCTCGTTACCAACGCCGCGTCGTTCGAACGATTCCTCGACGCCGTCCGACTAGCAAAAGATCGACACAATCAGGCGTACACTTCCGCTGTCTGGCGCTGCATCGAGGCGCTAGACACGGCGTAGACGATTTGACGCCCCCGGCCTTGAAACTCTACGCTGACTAAAGCGCCGGCGGCGGCGACCCCCAACCCCCCTACTAAGCGTACGCCGGCGTTCCGCTGAACGAGCTCGACCGGGTGGAGACGGTCTTCGAAACGAACGTGACCGTCTATCGACTGACGGAGGAGGAGGGGTCCGCCGAATTGGTCCGTCGTTACCTCCACCGATACCCGACTACCATCAACGTAAATCTGTTCGAGACGCACTATTCGTATATATCCGACGTCTCTTTGTTCTGCCGCTCGTACCAATGCGGTAAGTGCGGCGCATCGCTGTGGCCGACCGCCCATCGACTGCAGCGTCACGAAGCGACGTGCGAGGGCGGCGTTCGCCACGTCTTCCCCGGCGGCGACTATCATCCGACGCCGTCCGTGTTTCAACGGCTGGAGGACGAGGGCGTCTACGTGGACGAACGGCTGCGCTACTACCCGTACAGGGCGACGTTCGACTTCGAGTGTTACTTCGACGATCGCGACCTCCCGGCGGACAGCGCCAAATGCCGGTGGATAGCCCGACACGAGCTACTCAGCGTGAGTATCGCATCGAACGTCCCCGGGAACGAGACGGCGCGCTGCTTCGTCACGACCGGCGATTCGAGCGAGCTAGCGAAGCGCCTGATCGCCGCCCTGGAGGCCATGAGCGAGGCGGCGTGCTCGGCTCTGCGACCGTCGTACGACGCTACATTCGAAACAATCGTCGCGCTCGACGTCGAATGGCGAGCTCCCGCGATTGAGAAGGAGGCGTCGCGCGATAAGAGCCCGTACACCGTGCTCGCCGACCACCTGTGGACGCGTCTGCGCCGCCTCCCCATCCTCGGCTTCAATTCGGGTAAATACGATCTGAACGTCGTCAAGAAGTATCTCACGCCACTGTTCATGACCAGCGAAGCGCAGAGCGTCTTGTCGGCGTTTACGATCAAGCGTCAGAACAACGTTATGTGTCTAACGACGGCGACGCTCAAGTTCCTGGACATCACCAACTACCTGGCCCCCGGTTTCAGGTACGATAAGTTTCAGAAGGCGTAAGTTGACGAAGGGCCACTTTCCCTAAGAGTACCTGGACTACCTGCGAAAACTGGACGAGACCAAACTGCCGCCGCGCGAGGCTTTCTACAGCCGCCTAAAGCGCGAAAGTATCTCCGCCGCGGAGTACGAGGGTTCCGCGAAGGTATGGCGCGACGAAGGGATGAAGGCGCTGCGGGATTTCCTCGTCTGGTATAACAACAGGGACGTGGTGCCGTTATTGGAGGCCGTCGACAAACAGTTCACCTTCTATCGGGAGCGCCTCATCGATATGTTCATGGGCGCCATCAGCGTACCCGGTCTATCCCTGCTGTATCTGTTCAACGATCTGCCGTCGACGCTCCATTTCACGCTCTTCAACGAGCCGAACAAGGACCTGCACCGGCTCCTGCAATTGCAGATCGTCGGCGGCCCTTTCTATCATTTTCCCGCGCTATGACGAGGCCGACGTGATCGTTCTTCGGTGCGACGAGTACGGCGAGTCGGCGCGGCCCTGCCGCTCGATTGTCGGCTTCGACGCGAACGGCCTCTACGTACGGGCTATCACGCAAAACATGCCGACGCGTGCACCGCTACGGCCGCTTGGCCGAGGAGTGGCTGACGTGGGAGGACGAGCGGACGGGGGCGCGTATACGACACCAGCTCAAAGGGCGCGATAAGCGCGTCGGCAAGTACCGGGTCGACGGCTGGGGTCGCGAGACACGGACGGCGTACCAGTTCCAAGGGTGCTTCTTCCACGGCTGCCCGTTCACGAGGAAGGAGACGAAAGAGGTGAACGGCAAGCCTATGAGTCAACTGTACGCCGACACGGCCGCCGTCACGGCCTATCTTCGCCGCTTCGTCACCGTCGTCGAGTTGTGGGTGTGCCAGTGGCTCACGGCGAGGCCGCCGCCGCCGCCGCCGCCGCCGCTGCCGCGCAGCTGGACCGACGGCGCCGTTACGCGGTCGACGATCCTGATGGCCATGCTCTACGGCACTCTGTTCGGCCTGGTCGAGTGCGACATCGCCGTCCCGGACGCGCTGCGCGACGCCTTCGCCGAGATGCAGCTCATCTTCAAGAACGCCTACATCGAGCTTGACGATCTCAGCCCGTTCATGCGACGCTACGCCGAAACGCACGAGTTCCTCTCCCGACCTCAGCGGACGCTCGTGGGGAGCTTCTTCGGCGCCAATATTCTACTCGCGATGCCGTTACTACGGTGGTATCTGCGGCACGGACTCGTCGTCGAGCGCGTGTACCACATCGTCGAGTACGAGCTGGACGCATGCTTTCGTCGCTTCGGCGACACGGTGTCCGCCGCACGACGCGAGGGCGATGCCGACCCCGACAAGGCCATCCTCGCCGACACGTTCAAGCTTCTCGGGAACAGTTCCTACGGGAAAATTATAACGCGGGTTGATCTGCACCGCGACATCAAATTCTGCACGTCCGCCGGCGCCGCGACGCTGATCAACGATCGACGCTTCCGGCTGCTCGACGTCGTCGTTCCCGACGCTCTCTAAGAGGTGGCGCTGAACAAGCGAACAGTCCGGTACGCGCTGCCCATCCAGATCGGGTACTTCGTGTACCAGTACGCCAAACTGCGTATGCTGGAGTTTTACTACGACTTCATCGCCGCCTATGTACCGCGCCCCCTGTTCCAGTACTGCGCGATGGACACCGACTCGGCGTATTTGAGCCTCGCGGGAAGCGACCTCGACGAGCTCGTGGCGACGGCTAAGCGCGAACACTACTTCCGGTACCACGGAGAATGGTTCCCGTCGGAACACTGCGACGCGCACGCGGAGGCGTACGTGCGGTGCCGGCTCGCCGGCCGAGCGTGGGATGCGCCCGCCGAATGTTGCGCGAAACGGTGCAGATACGATAAGCGAACACCGGGCCTCTTCAAAGAGGAATGGTCCGGTCGCGTTATCGTCGCGCTCTGCAGCAAGACCTACTACTGTTTCGGCGGCACCGTCGGCGGTGACAAGTACAGCACGAAGGGGCTGAGCATGCGTCAGAACGACATCGACAAGGACGTTTTCCTTGGCCTGCTGCGCGGACAACGGAGCTCCGGCGGCTGGAACCGCGGCTTCCAAGTGAAGGAATCGTCCGTGCTGACGTACAACCAGGAGCGCGCTGCGTTGAGCTACTTCTACGCCAAACGTCGCGTGCTCGACGACGGCGTCACTTCGGCGCCGATACTCGTATAATCAAAATTCCTAACCTAAGTACTTCCCCTACCTAAGGGGGGCCGCCCCCTCCCTTACGGGTAGGGTATGTATGTAGGGACTAATAAAAAATGGACCGCCCCTAGGGTATGTATGTATGTATGTATGTATGTAGGGACGACTAATAAAAAAAAATGAGTGAACAACACGCGGTACAGTTTTCATCGTCTTTTTATTTATTACACAACCTCACTACTTCGGTCTTGCCTGCCTTGTACGGCGAGGAGCCTGCGAACAGCGGGTCCGACAAAGTCGGTTCGGATACTCGGTCGTTCGACAATGCAATAGTATAGGTGTTCAATGCGATAAGCGATAAGCGTTCAATGCGGTTTTAGCCAGTCGAATACGAGACAGTCGTTGGCCACCCTATCGGGGCCGAACAGGCACTGGAAGCCGCTTGGCGGCATACCGTGGCATCATAAGAGCAGGTAGGCGACGCAATATTGTCCGCACACGTTAGATACGCCGCTCTCCAATCTCTTGTCGTTGCGGCGAAGGAAGGCTCGGAAGTCGGCGTGCAGCGGCGGCAGGCCGTACGAATCGAAGTACTCGCCTCGCCGGTCGGCGTCCACGTAGACGGCCACCCAGTGCTCCCCCGCTTCGTCGCCTTCGTCGGTGTTCCACACGAACTCCGTCGGGTAGGCGGTGAGCCGCCGTCCCGGTAGCTCGTGTTTAGGCACGACGCCAACGACGACGTTTTTATTGTACCCGTCGAACGCCAGGCGGCGTATCAGCTGAAACGTGTCCATCTCAGTAGCAGTACGCGACGTTCCGGTTCTTGTCGATTTCGAGCACCGTCTCGAACTCCCCGTACACGACGACGTTCACCGTCCGGGGCAGCGCATGCGCGAAGTGGACCTCCGCGCGCAGGTTCCCCTTACGCACGTCGTTGAAGTGATCGCCGTCGCAGCAGTCGGGCGATAGGTCGAAGCCGAAGACGGTGTAGCCGTCGCCGAATTTGGCGCGCGTCAGGTCGTTCCCCTCGTCCTCGTACGCTTTCCCCGTCGCGTCGAAGACGTTCATGTAGCTTCGGATGTAGCGCGGATGCGTGAAGTCCGGCTGCAGCGGCTTGCTCGGCACCTGGCGTCCGTCGACGTAGAGGGTGAGGAAGTTTAAGTCATTGTGCTTCGCGTTGAACGGGTTTTTATCGTAGGCCCTGTTATAGGAGTCGTTGTCGATCAGGCACATGAACAAGCGTTTCGGGAGCATGCCCTGGTAGACGTTCTCGTACGTATGAGACATCGTGCCCTGCGGTATCGAGAAAACCTTGCAGTCGACGCGACGCATCGGGTACTTGGCCGTCCCGTTCGTCAGCGCTTTGATGTGACCGAGCTGGACGGCCGGGTTCACCTTGGCCTTTCGCACCTGCTGGTAGGTCTCCAGGAGGAAGATTTTGAACCCAGGATCGACGACGGCGCCTAGGAGCGCGAAGGCGTCCTTGCTTCGCACCAGTCGGACCTTTACATCGACGCCGTTCAGAAGGTACCGGTTTTGCAAGAACACGTCGACGTTCAGGCGTCCCAACATGTCCACCTCGCGGCTGCCGTGTATGTAGTTGTGCCGATGCGCGTACCCGTTGTTGCCGTTCCCCGCCGTCTCCATGCGCCCGGCGGTGTCCTTGCACCACAGGCCGGCCTCGAGCTGCGAGCGTTTGGCGTCGGAACCGTAATTGAGCAGGGTCTCGATATAATCCCGGTACGCATACGTATTGGTCGACGGCGTCACGAGCGTGCCGTTCAGCGACACGTCGACTTGACTGAACATCGAATGCAGGAAATTGTTGACCGGGGCCACGACGCTGTCGTTCGCGAGATCGGTGCCGTTCCCCTGCACCACATTGAGTCGTACGTACAGTCTAGCGCTCGCCATGTCCAGATAGTCGTCTCCGGATCCCGGAACGAGAAACTCGATAGGGCCGCGCGCGTCGAGGGCCGTCAGCGCCTGGTGATCGATCCACTGGCCGCTCTCGATGCTCGTCTGCGTCGTCGGGACGCTGAACAGGTTCATTTCGCTCTTTAGGCCGTCGCACGACTGTCGATGCACGAATGCCGTTCTTCTACGCGGGGAATACGTCGTCGCTCGACGTCTGTTCCTTTCGACGGCGCCTCTTCTTACTGGTCGTCGCCGGCGTGCCGGGCGGTTTTATGTGTCGTCGTCGCTTTTTGGCGGCGGCGGCGGCGAGTTCAACAGCCCGTCGAGAAGGTCGGCGCCTGCCTCCTTCGCGCGTCGCTTTACCGACTGTTTCAAATTGCCGCCGGCGACGACGTCCCGTGCCACGCGTACGTCCGTGTTGAGAGCGCGCTTGCCCAGCGCCACGGCCCGTCTCTTGATGAGCGGCATGGCGCTTCGAAACAGGCTGCCGAAGAGATTGCCCAGGCCTTGTCCCCGCTGCGCTCTTCCGCCGACGAACACCGGTGCCGCCTACCTGTCGAGTGTAGTAGTCCCCGTACGCGTTGCGCCCGCCTCGCGTCGCCGCCATCTTCAGAACAGTTTGGACTTGCAGCTTCTGATGTGAAGCGTCGTCACGACTTTTCCGATCTTCGAGTGGGCATAGTAGCTTGTGAGCGGTTCGGACGTTCCTCGACCTCTTTAATAGGCGACCCACCGCGCGCGTTCGAGATATTTAGTGCGGGTCTTTCGCTTCTGCCCGCGTTGTTTGTAAGCTCGACGCTGGGGATTACCGACGAGCTCCATAGGGACGTTCAACCGCTTTATATGGTCCCCGAACGCTTCCCAGCCAACCGGCGCGGGCGTCTTCTTCCTCTTTCGCATGAGATCGTTCACTAGATCTACCATGTTGCTTCCAGCGATAGGCGCACCGTCGTACACGAGCTCCCCTCGATCGCTCCAGCGAATCAGCGGGTCGGTTTTAAGTTTTGCCATCAGGAGGCGGGCCTTTTCTTTCAGATTTTTCGGTACGCTCTTCACGATCTCGCTCTCCGTATCGTCCGGCGGCGGCGGCGGCGGCGGCCACGGCGATTGGTCGGTCGTCGACGACTCTCTGTCTTTCATAACGGACACTCGCGTCGGTTGCTGCGCGTGAGACGTCTCCATGGCGTTGTAGCGACTCAGCAGTTGATTGTACGCCACTACCTTTTCTCGTTCGAACAAATCGGGGATCTACCAACGCCATCTTCTTCGCGTGCTGCATCAACATATAGCCTATATGAGGAGGGGCAAAAAATGCTCGCCATCGGTGCCAGGAGCGCCGTCAGAAAAGTGCCCGACTCCGTCTGCAGGACGGCCCTCTTCTGTTTGATGGAAACTTTTTTCGTCGTTAGCTTGCGCAGATGGTTCCTGTACTTTATCAGCACTTTTTTCTGTTTCGCCGACAATTTCACGTTCCCTCTCAGAATGTTGTATGCGCAGTCGCACAGACTACAGATGAGATCGGAATCCGCGTGGACGATTACGGCTTTTCTCATCCGTATTCTTCTTGTATCTACGCAACAGCTGCAGGGCTAGGATGTGCCTCTTTTCGCGCTCTGTTATCCTGACGAATGACGTTGACCGCGACGCGCTCCACTTTTTATACTCTCGTCGTCGCATAGACGTACTGAACGCGATCGTCGGGATAAATGGCCGTACGCAGGCGCATGGTTTCCGGTGTTTCCTGTTTCAGGTCCACCAGGAGGTAAGCGTAGGCTGCTGACGTGGCATCTTTGAAGGCCTCCATCATGTAGTTGGTTCTACCCGGATACATCTGTTTCGCCAGGTGACCTACTTGACCCGCACACCGGGGGCTCTTGAATAGGACCATGTATTGCGCATTTAGGTTGATTGTGCGGTTTTCTTTCCCTTTTGGAATGAGATTCTGCAGAACCTGTACGACGGACGCGTTGCAGTGATGACTTTTTTTAGTAAACAAGGTCGTGACCCTACTATCGGTCTCCTCCAAAATGTCATCGAGTACTAGAAGCGTCCTCGTTTTGGCGTCTAAAATATTCGGATCCGGCAAACCGTCTACAAATACTACACCGGCTGTCATAAAGTCGTAGGCGGTTTGCCACTCGCCGTAACACCACAGGATTTTCTCCGGCGGCGGCTCGATCATAAAAGAAGCTAATTTTAGCAGACGAGCGACGAAAGTAGTCTTGCCACACCCCGTAGGGCCGGCCACTATACACGACGCGTCCATATCGACGACTGGTGCGCGGAAAACGAACGATGACTTTTATTCGTTTATTCTATACTCATGACGCACCTCCATCAACAATTTGCCGAGCATGTTCTGACCTTCTTTATACCCATAGCCGCAACCCCAAAAGGCTTCTTTCGATGGCACCCACTCCACCAATTCGGCGTCCCCGGTAGCCAATAGGGCGTCTTTGAACTTTTTCGACGCCCCGAAATTACTCATCAACAAGCTCTTCATACACTCGACTCTAACGGCGTCCCATTCGGCGCCCGTTCTCGTTTTCCTGATTCCGTAACTTCTTCGCTTCGCTATATAAGCCGGCCACGCCGATTTGATGTACTCCGTGCTTGCTTTGTCTTCGTTAAACATCGCTTTTCTAAACTGGTAGGCGTGCTCGACGGATTTGAAACCCCGACCGCTCGCCGCGATTCTACACGGATGAAAATTCGACAGATACGACATCGAACCTCCAAAACGTATAGGCTCCATACCGCTGATCTAAACTGACTACGCCTCACGCGTAACCACTATATAACCACATAAGTGTCGTTATCAATTTTTCTCGCTAGAGGTTCTACTGTGTACTTTATTTCATCTCAGTCACTAGAGGTCAGCACATTATATATATATATGTTTTATTGATTATTGATTATTGATTAATTATCGATTATTGATTATCGATTATCTCACTAGAGGCGCTACAGTCTGGCGCCATAAAATTAAAATTAAATATCAATCAATCGTTTTTTTATAAGTAAGCTGTCAACTCAAAAGAGCCTCATGGGCCCTCACATGCGACAAATCCTTTGATCTTCCCTTTCATCTTTGCCGACTTTCCTTTGATCTCGGGTCATGACCCGTAGTTTGAGCAACCTAATAACTACTGGCATAGAATCAACCTTGCAGCAGAGTTGTGCATTCTCTGCATTCGAGCGATGTTGTTGACAGATGTGCCGTATAGAAGTGAATTGCAGTAATCAAGCCGTGATGTAATAATTGCGTTGACGACACGTTCCTTTGTCGTCGTTGGGAGATAACGACTCATCTGGTTAATATGGCGCAGGTGAAATGAGCACACACTGATGATGCTTGAAACTTGCTTCTTAAACTCGAGGTGGCGATCCATAACGACACCAAGGTTACGAACACATCTTGAGGCAGTAATCGTAGCATCTCCTACGCGTATCACAATGCCGCCAATAAGCGCAGCGGCAGTCTTTGGCATTACGGGAAGATATTCCGTTTTATTGTTGTTGATGCACATGTAGTGTGATGTCATCCACTGATTGACAATATCTAGACACTCCTCGATACGTCGCAGAGTAGCAGCCAACGCAGTCGCAGTGAGGTCAAAATGGCAGTACAATTGCAGATCATCCGCATAATTATGAAAACAAAGTCCACGCGCCCTGATTATGTCCATGCGCCAATGGGTTGTAGGTACAACGAGAATAACAAAGGACCGAGCACCGAACCCTGCGGGACACCCGATGTCACGCAAGTTGTATTCGATGACGCATCACGAATGACCACGCGCTGAGTCCGGCCCTGCAGATAGGATTGCAGCCAGCACGATGCCTTGCCAACAATGCCGTAACGCAACCGAAAACGCTGGATCATTATCTTGTGATTGATTGTGTTACTGGCCGCACTAAAGTCAAAACGTCCTAGTGCCGTGCCTGGTCTATTGTCTATAGCGGCTTTCATGGCATTTGTTACACACAATAGTGCTGTTTCAGTTGAATGATTCTTCCGGTAGGCTGATTGGAAACAGTCCTCCATTCGCTGATCAGAAATATGAAAGATGATCCTTCGCGCAATAACTTTCTCTTTGACAGATGGTTTAGGTTGCTAATTGGACGGTAGTTGTTGAGTATATCCTTGTTGAGTGATTGTTTCTCGAGCAATGGCCGGACAACTGCGTGCTTAAGCAGCAGAGGCATGACTGCCTCCTCGAGTGAGGCGTTTACGATTTGTATGATGATAGGCACGATACTTCCCAAGTTGTCATTTAGTTGCTTTGTTGGTAGTGGATCAAGTGAGCATGTCTTATCCGTGGTGCCAAGAATATTAGTGATTTCGGCTGTAGTAGTTGGCTCGAACACTTGAATTGGGTCAGTAAAACAACGTGTCTCGTCCTCTGTCGGGTCAACGGCAATGCGGTAATGCAATTTAATCAGTAATTTCTCGATCTTTTCTTGAAAGAAACATGAGAATTTATCACATCCTTCCTTCACTGAGCAGAATTCATGAAGTTGCATTTTGTGTACGTCGAGTGATCTCAGAATGCGAAACATGTTCTTGTTATTAGCGTTCTGTAATTGTCCGCGATAATACTCGGTTTTCTTACTGGCTATCATTGTAGTGCAGTCGTCGCGAGCGGCGACGTATAATTAGCGGGATATTTCGAGTTTTGTTCTTCTCCGCAGATTCTCAGATGTTCACCTCATTTTTCTTGCTTCGCCGCCAATATTTACTCCTCACACATTTAAACTACGGGTAAATTGTGAACTAATTACATTTTTACATTTTGTGTTGCAGGTAATGGTGATCATGTAGAAAGAGTGGGTGTGATAAGTCGCCATCTCCCCCAGTGGACAATTGTTTCCTTGCTTCAGTGGCAGATTGAAACACATTCATCATCCACAGCTGGTTGACAAAAAGGTGTTCAATTCTTGTTTCGACAACTGTTCAAAGTTATATTATGACCATTGGAAATGCTTTGCCTTGGTATACTAGTCGCTCATCTTAAAAGACAAAATAAATAATAAAATTTGATGCATTTGTGAGGTATTGTGAACATATGGAAATCATTGCCTTTGCGGCAAATTTAACATATTTTCAATATTTACAAGTTTTTATGTTGAAATAAATTTATATTTCTTAGAATTTACACCACAAGTTTATATTGTATATTACACATTAAAACGATTGTGGATGTATGATCTCAGAATGCAACTTTAAAACTGTACCCACACTTCATTGCATTCCATTAGATATATGAATTTCTTGCACATAAAGTGAATTTTTTTTCAGAATTCTTTCATGTAATGTGTGCAGTTAGTTTAATAAAAAGTGAATTTTTTTATTAATCTGTAATATTTTAAAAAATGTTGTTGGCCCATATGGATGCGAGAAAATTGCCTCAACCCTCACCGATATATTTTTATTCAATGAATTGTCATGTCAACGATTAAATGAGCAAAATTGTCGAGATTAGTTTATATTATATTGCATAGTGTAAAGCCAGCTTATGGCTAGGAGACATGGCGATTTACACAGAAAACACTAACACAGATTACAGACCTTCAACAACAAATGCATGCGTAGAATCATACACCTAAAGTGGTCAGATAAGACTCTACACTATGGAAATGGACCAAACAACTACAAATAGAAAATTAAATAAAGATGTGAAATTGGAGGTGGTTAGGACATACACTGAGGAAACTGACAAAAACATCACTCAACAAGCAATTACATGGAACCCCCCCAGGGAAGAGAAGAAGAGGAAGATCAAGAAACACCTGACAGAGAGAAACGAAAAGCGAAAGAAAGCAGATGGAAAAATCTGGAAAGAAATTGAGAAAATGGCATAAAAACGACAACAGTGGATAACTATTGTCGATGGCCTATGTTCCCAGCGAGCAAACAGGCCTAAGTAAGTAAGTTACATTTAGCAGGGTGGATGAAGCAAGGAAACAGCTGTTTGCCCAGGGGTCTGGTACGACTTGGAATACCCCACCAACAAAACATGCATTTGAAAACAAGTGTTATAGAAAGATAGTACGAGTTTCGTGGACTGAACGAATCCATCGCAGAAGAGCGTGGTGTTATACCCGGGACTTTATTGAACTTTGTTAAGAAACAGAAACTAATGTATTTCGGCCATGTGAAACGGCATCAGTCTCTAGAGAGACTAATAGTGGAAGGAAAAGTGGAAGGCAGAAAAAGCAGAGGAAGACCTAGGAGACAATGGGGGAAGGACATAGAGGAATGGATGGGAGCCGACGTATGGCGAGTGGTGAGACTAACAAACGAAAGAGCTGTCTATAGACAATCCATCAAGGCTGCAACGTCCGGAAATTGATAAGCAAAACCCAACAACAACAATGTGATGTCACTAGCTCTTGTGCCAAATCTCCATCTGCCTGTCCTTGGACACTGTGGTTGGAGCTCAACTGATTCAGTATGGAAACCATGCTGGACTTAACTCCCAGAGACACCGATGCCATGATATGACCTAGTGCACTGTGGTTGCAAATATAAGTGTAGTCCAAGTTAGATAGTATTTTTGTACTATGTATATTATGGTGGAGAATATAACTGAGTAAAATTTGGCAATAGCCTGAAAGGTTATAATCGTGAAGACACGTACTATGATCCATGTATGGATTCCGAAACCCAACACACGTTCAGATCACGTTCCTAGAACATATGCATGGCAGCCATCTTGGTATTCTATGTGACCATCATTTGATGGCTGTAGGCATGTATTACCGAAATAAACATAGAGTATGTTTTTGTGTTGCACGGAAGCTGAATTAAACCAAAATATATGATTTTGGATGTCGGTCATCTTGAATTTCAATATGTCTGTCAAATGGGGATACAACTTGTCGAAGAAATGGATTAATTGGCCTTGGATATGTTGGTATAGACACCAGTATGATGTTTCTATGTTGAGTAGAAGCTGCGATAATCGGACAGATGATTTCAATGGCAGCCATTTTGTTTTTCAATATGGCCGTCATCTTGAAATAATGCAAGTGGCACAATTGGATTCCTTGACCTTGAAACATACGAACCACCTATGGATTCGTTTTATGGAGTCCTCAATATCAAGAGGCACTAACATTATGTTAGCCATCTTGAGTTTCAATATGGCCATCATATGATGATATATCATAAGGCAGAAATGGATTCATTGACCCTGAAAATGTTGGTTTAGACACAAAGAACTTGTTTATATGTTGCTTAGAAGCTGAGATATATGTCTCAATTTCACTACGGCCGTCATCTTTGGATATTACACATGCCAGAAATTGATTCATTGACCCTGGGAATGTTGATTTAGACACCAAGATCATATTTGTATGTTGCTTAGAAGCTGATATACTTGCCTAATGGATTTCCGTGGCGGCCAATTTTAAATTCAAGATGGCCGCTAGGTACCATGTCGATAGCGATGGGTACCTAGCTTTATATGATTCTACATACCATAGACTACAGATGTGCCAATTTTCATGATGTTGTCAAAAAATGCACAATTCGTCAGATTTGTGGCTGTTACACAGCCAGCACTCCACCTTCGGCGTCTGCCGAGGGTTGCCGCCAGTCAGTCGCTCCCCGGCCGCCAGTTTGCTTTCCGTACCCGGTAGAGTTAGGCCACCCCCATGCGCTATTACCATTGGTTGACAGCGAGCGGGCAGGTTCGTGAGCAGGGAATCCAAAATGTCCGACAGCAACGAGGTTGCTAGTTGCAAGAAACTACAGCCGAGATCGTTTCTGCGGTATATATAATTATAATGCATACATACCAATGAAATCACGTGAATCGCCGACAGGCGCTAAACGCATACGCAAACCTCAACATAATAAATGATAACGCGCTGCCACATATTATAACGTACGGCTTAAAGCATAGGGGAGGTAGGGGCATGCCCGCACCGCGAGGCATGTCCGCTCACCTTATTATTGACGTATTGCGTAATATCTTATTATTGAAATCGTGTCATACAGTGGCATCTAACCCCCGAATCAACCAATTGCACGGGCTGTTTGTTTATATATGCGTAGGTATATAGTTATGAAATTAAACGTTGGTTTCGTAAAAACTGATGTAATTGTACTCGTGTTCTGTCATGTTTATTATATCAGCAGTGAGGCGTGCATACGAATGTACTTATGTAATTCCAAAACAAAGTTTTAATGGTGTTGTAACAGTGTAAATAAAGGTTACTTCCATCAGCAGCATTCTAGAACAATTCGAATATGTTCACGTGTTGGATGCTTGGGGCATGACCGCATACAGGCCTGTGCAGACATACCCCACATGCAGTGCAGACATGCCCCGAACGTTAGCGGTTATATGTAGCTTACTTAGATCCACATTTAAATACTTCAATTGCTTAATGCAGGTATTATTTTAAACGTCAAGTTTAGATACTACATAATAACTATTTATAATTACCGCACATGATAATTCGCTGCTTCATTAGGTATATCATGTTGACCCCACATTGTGACACGTTGTTTATCGTTAGTACCATATCACAGTTAAACAGATGAAGCTTAATTACGCATAGGCATACATTACCACGATGATAAATTATATTCAATCTATAACACAGTAGCCTATATAAGCTAGATAACACTGCAACTGATCTAGGCTAAGCTGCGTTTCGAATTTGACATTGCATGTTACGAGAACATGCTGCTTTAGGAGCACGTTTCTAAATAACAAATAACTGTTAATCAGTATTACCGAAACTAGTTTTTTTTAACGTGGGCTACGTTTCAAGGCCTATTTATTTACTGTATTTTCTTAACTTTTCTTATGAAAATGAACACAACACACATTATTATAACAATATACTCGTATACATATGCATTTCGCAGTTTGCTCTGGGAGTCTCTGTTGCACAGCAACAACAAAATATACTGAGTAGCCGCGGTATTGTTAGTATACTTGCTTGCGCAAGCATACATAATAGAATGTTGCGACGTCGCAGCAGAACCCGAAGACCGACGGGATAGCAGTTCCTTCTCGGAGCAGCGGTCTCGGTGGCGGTAGTTCAGTCTGCCATGTATTGCATTTCTTGGTATCTAGGATGTCTGCATTATGGATGTGTGATGCAGTTTTGCGAAATTATACCGTGTGCGGACTACATGTATTTACATCGCAGCTCCGCCCTAGAGCTGCGTAATCCGGCGGAAGTGGGCTGGCCAGTGTATACAGAACAGTGTAGAATACATTAACGCGATGCGATTTGAAACAAGAGATCCGCAAGCATTGCATCTACGTCACAGAAGTTTAGGTTCCTCACATTCGGTGCAAACTTCGTCACGTGGTGGAACTGCTGTTACCCAAGAATAGTTAACAAGAGGCTGCAAAACAAATATATAACACATAATAATGTATTAATACCTTCTTTATTGCTCACTGGTTGTTATAAGGATTATATTATAGCGTTGTATTCCCCTTTAACTGCGGGAACACTTTCGCATAATAAAGTCTGATCGCACAATTTTCAACACCGATTATTTGCATTATAGAGGTCTTAGTTTTTGCAAAACTTCAAAACTGGAGTGTTTGCAACTTTGCACACACCGGGAGAGTCAACGAGTTAGATGCATGTCTGCAGCTAACCTGGGACTAATCACAGGTTACAAATGAAACTTTGGCTGATAACCATCCTGGCGACAACGACGGACATTAATACTAGACAAGGGTATTACACATAATCATCAAACACATCGAAACAGAAGCAACTGCCGTCATCAGATAATTGATGCCACATAACACGACGAGTAGGTACAATTATACCAGGGTTGTCTAGAATGATTCATCGTCCTTTCTGACACTAATTGGAAAGGGACACTAGCTCAGACTATTCGTTGATATAATTGCTTTGCTTCCAAGAACAAACAGTAATGTGTTGTCTGCATTCCGCTCTGGAGTTTCGAAGAAGCGGCCTGGAAGTATCTGCGAACGTACCGGATGTTGTGCACCATTTGCTAAATGTGACACCGATGCGGGTTAATTACAACACTAGTAATTGGTTACATGGTTTCTGCTTTACACATGTTATACGACGACTCCACGCCTACGCCGTAATTGTAGACTAATAAACGCACAACTATGCATCGTGTTATCTGAAGAGTTCAGATTCGACTTGCAATTATCGCGAGCTTAAACAATACATGATACAGTAATTAGATATACGCTTGTATACATGGCTTTATACAATATAGTAATTGTAAATACGGCCTGGTAACATTTTGGGTAAAGAGGATGTTTTCGGCATTTTGTGAACACCCGTATATATTCTCAAAATTCAAATATTTGATTTCGTATCTAACTTTAAATTTTGCACCAGCATACCGCGCAATCAATGTGTGTCACTGGCACACCTGGCGTGGCATCTCCTGCAGCCATGTGCACATTGATGGCAGTTTTCCTCGTAGCCTACATCACTGCAGATGACACGTCGATGTGGACCAGCAGCCCAACCTTAGAGTTGACTTCTCCGAAAGCCAGTACATATACGTGCTGTCCTGCAGTCCCGGTCCATCAGCTTTGTTTCGTCTTTTCAATGTAACCGGCAGGGTTACTGACGAATTAGTTAATTATTTACTTCTATTATTCCAAAACTCCAAGTACTCTTTTTGTTCTCATTATTTTATTACGTTTAATGTGGTAAGTATGTAGACCCCACGCCACCAGTGTAACATATATGGCCTGGAAAAGCCTATAAGTCAGCTTCCCCAGCGGTGTCAATTTCCCCAGCGGTCACCAAGCGAGGGTCATACCCCGGTCACTAAGCCAGGATTAATTAAGGGGTCAGGACACTGTTAGACTTCCTGCTTGGTTACAGACAAAAAATGTGCAGTATATTTTTTAGAAATGATTTTTTACAATATTCACCTGCTCTGACATAAGTGCATTTGAGTAGTCAGATTTCTAGATGTGATTGTAGAAGCTGTTGACAGTAAAATGGTGTCTTTTTAGCTGATTTTACTAAGCGGAAGGGTATCTGGCAGCAATTTGGCTAGTTGACACTTTAGCCGGATTACTGCCTGCATCCATTTGTAAATATTGACGGGTGTCATACATACAGGCATTTTGTAAGAGCTAGAAATATTAGATTTTGACTAAACTCGACCAGCATGTCTATGAGATGATGACAACGGCAGGTGAGAAGTTTAATACAGTTTCTAGGTCACGTTTTCTTACAATCAGACAAAACGTTAACATGGTCGCCAATGGGAAAACTATCAGTGTGCTGACCCCTGAAGGGCTATTAACGCCCAGTGTAGTGGGTAATTTATAGTTGTATAAGTTAGGGTAGCAGAAGAGTGTTTACTCAACGGTTTAAGCAATAAGATTTCTAATTGTTGTTAGCAATTACACTTACTTACAAATCTAGACAAGTTCAGCTTATATATGTGACATTTAGCATGTGTTCTCACAGCAGAAGTATGTTATTTTAGGGCATTTTAAGGGAATCATTATGTCCGCATACATATAATGATATCGTGTTAGTCATTATTTGGTTTATTCATTTATAACTGATAATTGGTTGTGTATCAGTTACTGAGTCTTGTTAATTAGTACAATGCTGTGCAGTATTATATTTCACTTGCTTGTTTATTTACAGACAGTGAATGGTATGATTGCACTCAACAGTGCTCAGGCGCTGTGTTAGACTGCAACTCCCAGTTGGGGTGAGCATTGTTACCTTCAATGTCATTGTGTATTACTAATTGGTTAGACACGATTAGTCTGACAATAATTATACACAACTGTATTAAGGAATTATAGACAATGCAGTTAGACATGCGTTTAGTATTGATTAATGGACTCATATTCTATGTGGATGATGAGCCGTTACATGATGATAACGAGGTGCAGTTGGACGTTTTTGGTGGAGACCTTGAAGGTGAGTGTAGTTTGAGTTTTTCTTGAGCCTCAAGAAGGATGCAGTTAAAGTGTTTTGTTGAGCATCAGCCCCCCGAATATTCATCACATTCCGACGCCAATGCAGGTAATTATGATATGATCAGCGTTAATGGCCGCCATTAACACCAGAAGAACATGTATTCACGTATAAAACTTCACAGATGCGTGCGCATGTGCGTGCGGCGACAGTTATACCGAGTCAACCAGCATCCAGCCAATCAGCGCCGTCCGCGCTGTCCGACATCGAGGTCGTCGCTGTCTTCTGCTGTTGGACGTTCGTTCCGCCATCTCACCTTCCCCGCGTAGATTGGTCTGTGTCGGAGCTACTTAGGTCTACTGTCGGAGGCGGCTGGTAAGTGGATGGCAATTACAGTTTTAACTTCGACAACGACATTTGTTAATTGCCTGTTTATTTGGAATGTGTTTTCTTCACATAATTGATAACCAAATATGCCGAAACTTGTGTTTATCTGAATATAGAACACCTAAAAGCGAGAATATTTTTTTATATCATTGCCCCTGTCCTTTCACTTGCTCCCTCCGTCAAATCAACCCCCTCTCCAAAAATCTGCCCCCATACTTCCTTATCACAAAGTTATCAGCTTATTCTTTATATATAGATGCGTGAAGGCATTTTAAAATGACCCTGCTTGATCCGTTAACCGGAATCGATGATTATCTGAAGGTGGTAATTGTTACTAAGACGTTCGATGAACAGCTGCTGAATTTGATCTGATTTGCCGATACTGGGCAGTTCTAAGAACTTGCTGCTAGCGTCCCCTATCTCCGAAACAGCTGTGTTTATAATTGGAAAATTTTGTGTAAAATGTAAATGTTTTCTACGCACAACACTAAATTTGCCAGCAATATTTCAGGCATATTAAACGCAATTTGGTGGGTAGTATGCTATAGCTTACCTCCAATTAAATATTATTCTAGTACGGCCTATTAAAGGGAATAAAACACATATTGCTTGAATACATGTTATGCCAAACAAAATCAAAACATTCAGTGAATTAGAAATTCCACATGTTATGCTGTGCAACCGGACATTTTCGAATATGCATATTTTTGGCACGCTTTTCGGGATGCCGAGATGTGAACCGTAAGATAACTGCTTGTTCCTCTATGATGACTAGTGTTTGTATTACGTCGGAATATTGCACAATAACTAATTCTGACACTCGTTTCGACCCAAAAGCTATACCTGTAACCAATTAGTAATACACAATGACATTGAAGGTAACAATGCTCACCCCAACTGGGAGTTGCAGTCTAACACAGCGCCTGAGCACTGTTGAGTGCAATCATACCATTCACTGTCTGTAAATAAACAAGCAAGTGAAATATAATACTGCACAGCATATATCTGAATGCATGGAAAGGGTCGGCCTGATGCGAGTGTGTCATAAGTGACGTCACGATACCACGTGATCGCCTAGCTCATTAAAATTAAATTTTCCGCGGGAATCGCTTCACAGACGGGTTTAAAATCGAATTTATGCTACAAATGTATGTTTCTGTATTTTTTTAATGCTGTAAAATGTTACATACAATGTTAAACTTTGTGTACACATGGAAAACGGATTTTAGCTAATGCCTTATTTTTATTTCCTTTAAGAAACGTTTAATCCGACCTTGTCTGTTCGTTACGGTTTAGTATATAAACATATTTAATGTAGTATTACGCAGATTATAATAAACACAGAAGAACAGACAAGGTTGGCTTAAACGTTTTAATTAAGTAATTATCAATGCCCGTCGGCAGGAGATTGGACGTGGAGGGACTCCTGCTGTGCACGAAGGGGCCCCAAACAAGCAATGCACATTGCTATGACAATGGTAAAGTATCAATTAAATAACGTGGACAATAATTTATGTGTAATGCAACCTTTATTGCATGGACGAGTTGATATAAAACCTCAGGAATTCGTATTCTTTTGGGGTTGAACACTAATATATTGAAGTTCCACTTTGCTGTCACTAGACGGTCTCGCAGCCAGCAAAAAGGATACGTCTGCTCTTTTGCTGAAAGTGCTTCACAAATTAGTCGTGGGCGATGTATCAAATCTCCTTTGATTGACGGTGAATACGAGTACCGATGCGTTGCGGTAGTGCCGTCTTTCTGCGTGGTGTGGGCAGGACAGCATCGATAAGCTCCCTTCTCAAACTCTCGTTGATGCACGGACGGTTTGTGCACATGCGAGAACCTTGTAGGTCTACAAACTCTTGTAAATCTTGATTCCGAAAGTGCTTTTTAGAATGATTAAGGGCTTTGCAACTTCTCGTTACACGGCTGGTTCCGACCCTATCATTGACGAGATCTGCTGGAGTGAGTACCAACCATGGCGTCAAGTTTTATATCAAGAAAAACATTACCATTTGCGCTGCGGGTCTTCGCGGCTGTATTTGACTAGCTTACAGCGTTCGTCGAACTGGGATTCATGTCCTTTCTATACAAAATGTTCCATAAATACTGCCGCTTCATGTCATTAGTGTATCATCACATATCTGGTCAGCTCGGCATTGTGTGAAGATTTCATGTGGTCAGTGAATTCGAATCGCTATTTGTTCTCAAAGCCGTTACTGTCAACATGGTGTTTTAACTAGTTCTACATCTGATGCGTCATCAGTCATATCAATTTGCAACAGTAGATTAGATTGTAATGTTTAGTGATTGATCGTCACGCGGCGTCGTGGTCACATGAACATTAAGCATTGAACATTTAAGTTTGACATTAACAATATTCTGTTTATATGTCATCATGTTATGTTCTACTATAACATTGTCCTATTTGTATTTTGTATTCAGTACGTTAGATACAGACTGTATCACTGAACAGACAATTTCCTTCGTAATAATTATGCATGTATTAATGTACCACAATTTAGACAGGCTCATAGCATACACGATCTGGCTCTACGCACTTGTACAATCGCGATCTCGGATTAAAGTCTTGGCTTCTACCATGAGACTTACGCTGCGTGCAAACGTATCGTGTCGTTTCGTGACGTGTTCATTGAGCACTTACGCTACCTGCCCGCTTGGCCAAGCGAAAGGTATTCGTGGCGTAAGGTGAGGGTTGACTAGGCTCATCCTGGCTGCCTTCTTTGCTCTGCACTCGTGAACGCAGTAGTTCAAGGAACGTAATATAGATGACGGGGGAACAGTAGATGCGCCATGAAGAGAAACTTCGATTCCTGTGTTGAAATCACAAGGACAGCTGCAATAGCGTCTGCATCACATGGATAAGTACTTGCGTGTGTCGCAAGCAGAATAACAACCGCATCATTTTTTCAAATTAAAGAAAATATCATGATGGTTCAACAGTGTTTTCTTGCAGTGTCACAGCTGAAGCAACATCAGCTAGCATTGCCACAAAACCAAACGAGAACAAATCATTCTAAGTTTACAAAGAATACATTTGCTTTACCCCATAGCCGTATACAGTGCTAACATGTGTCCCTATGAATTAAAACATACAATATTCCATTCTATCAATATTCTGCCATAGGCGTCGGAACCTGGGGGGTGATGAGAGGCTGAGACCTCAATATTTTTGCTGGAGGGGCTGGAGATAAGGCAAGCCCCCAATATTTAGGGTAGGGTGTGCATTTTACGGCGGAAATTGTTTGGTGGGAGGCTGGAGAAAGCATTAACCTCCCAATATTTAGGGAAATGGTGCATTTTTGGATGGAATGTTATATTTTTTGTGAGCCTGGAGGTGTTTTTATGTGGATGCAAATCGAGGCTTTGAAATAGAGGCTGTGAACTAAAGCTCAGGGCTGGTGCAGCCACCTCAATATTAATTTCGTTCCGACGCTAGTGTCTACCGATTATCACGTTGTATGGGACACCTCGGTCTGCACGGGGGCACACCCCCTGTGTCCCAGTGAGCTATGGGCCTGTGATGACATGTTGCAGATCCTCTGCATAACAGCCACGTATCTGGTTCCACACATTTATTATTCATATACGGTACTTTGCCGCCGTTACGTTCCTTGCAACTTGCAAGATTTTGCTATCCCACTGCCTATAATTATCTAAACATGTCGACTGGGGAAATTGAAAACAATACAATCAAGTCCCACGTACGTACCTGTATGTACTGTGATTTCGTAATATTAAATGACATGAAACCAAGAGAAAACCATTGGTTTAGATACATGTATCAACACTTGTTTATCAACACCTTGGCGAATAACGATTTATAACGACACGCGCACCAAACGACACCTGGCCGTGCACTGTTTCAGCAGAACAACGGGACTCCATGACAACTGACAGACAACACTTCTGAGAAGCTGTCTCCTCGTCATAATTGTTTCGATCTTTTGTTTGGTGTAAACTGCGACGAGGTGAGTCGGTACGCCGAGGGAAGACACCCACACTTGATAGGAGAACAACCCGTCTTTCAAAACCAGTACGCCATAAGCACGTTTGGCGTAGTTGTTTATTTTTCTACATACACTTGGGAAATATTTTAGTAGAGGGAGGAAGAGAAAGAGGAAGAGAGGAAGAGAAACGTAGGGGAGAGAGGGGGAGACAGACACGCAAACAAAGAGAGCCACCGAGCAACGAAGACAGAGACATAGAGACAGAAAGACAGACAGAGACGGACAAAGAGATTGGTTAAGTGCGTGAGTGTGCGAGTGAGTGAGTGAATGAGTGAGTGAGTGAGGGAGTGAG
>CM034535.1:65557698-65806510 GCA_020002185.1 Paraescarpia echinospica | reverse complement strand
GTTCCTTTTCTTTGTATTTTTCACAGCTTGTTCATGTTATTGTTCCAAGCTTGCATGTATGTTGAATGTGGCGATGTCCGTGTTGACCGACACGTTCGCACTAACGAGTCTGTCCTTCACTCTGTCCCCAGATGGTGGTGTTCGTTTCCCACTCCTGCGGGTTCCTCTCCACCTGGAGCATCGTCAGCTTCACCGTGGAGCGCTACGTCAACGTTTTCCACCCGCTCCGTCGCGACACGTTCTGCACGAAGCGGCGAGCCAACGTGATCGTCGCCTCGCTCGTGCTCTTCGCCGTTGTCGTCTACGCCTTCACTGTCTTCTCCTACGACTCGGTCCACTTTGACGCCGTGCCCGTGTGCGCACCGAGGCCCGGCCACCACGACATCGTGACAACGATGACAGCGGTCGACACGTTCGTGTCGTGTGTCGTCCCGTATGCCTTAATCGTCATCCTCAACGCACGGCTCATTCGCAAGTTCCGCCACCACAAGGTCGTGCTGTCGGTGACGACAGACTGCGGAGACACCGCAGCCACCGTCGGCACACACACACCACTCGACACCATCGTTAGCCACCCTCTCGTCGTATACCACGCCGGGTCACGCGCGTTCTCGCACACGATCATTCCGAAGTCGGGCAACGTGCGCATCCAATTCTCGCCTGCGGAAGCCGCGAGTAACGGCTACGAGTCGGAGAGCCAATCGTTCAAGCGGATGACGTCGGTGGCGCCCTTGGCCAGCTATCGGCGCGTGCTGCGCGAGCGCTGCAAGCTGCGCAAGGCGCGCATGCTGCTCGTGCTCTCCAGCATCATCATCTTGCTCGGTCTGCCGAGTCACGTGTTGCGCACTCAGTTCACCGTGCGTCACTTGCTCCACGCCTCCCGTCCCATAACGAGCATCGAGTGGGAACTACACGAACTGTTCCAGCTGCTCTACTTCCTCGGATTCGCCGTCAACGTCTTTATTTACAATACGTGCGGCCATCACTTCCGACGGGAACTTTGCCGGCTGTATAGCCGCTGTCGCTACACGCTGTGCAAGTACAAGACACACGTCCTGGGTGCCCGCGAACGCCCCAAGCGAAACTCAGAAATATAGATTAGGCTTGAACGAGCAAGCAAAACATGATCTACTGGCATATGGCCAAGTCTGATACATGTTTCAACTATTTCATGACACGACTGACTAAGCTAATCAGTAGACATTTGCACTATCTAATCCTGGGTCTGAACGAGGATGTGAAACGATTTCTATTGGTTTACTGACACGGAGCTAGATTTCACAACATTTTTTCTACCACATTTACTGTACGAAATTGTATAAAACGTGTATTTGACAAGCCAAAAAATCATCAAAGGAGAAACAATATGTTTCACCTTTAGAAATGAAAATTTATATCAAGAAGTACTGTACTCCTTGCATTTAAACAAAGATATTTATATCCAGCTTCAGAACAGTTTTCCAGACTGTTCTTTGCTGAATTATTTTTGCTGTCTTTATCTATGCCTCCAGTTTCAGGCTTCTCTGCGAGACTCCCCTGCGAATTTTATTTAAGTAGATGCAACCTGTCCCACTGTCAACAGATCGCAGCAGATTCTCTGAGAATACTGCTGCCCCTTTTCCACTTAGATGGAGGCCATCTCACATGTACATATCTTCTCTCCCAACAAAGAACCCCCATAAATCTATGAATCCCACCCCGTCTTCTTCACACATCTGCTCAACTAGTGCGTTGATCGCCATCCTCTTACAGTTTCTGTATGTTGCCCCCCCCCCTTCCTCCATTACTGGCAAAATTCCTGAGAGAACAACCTGTTCCACTCTTGTCTTCTTAGATAATATGCCTACATATTGCCACACAGGTTGTATTATATGGATAGTTAAGTACGTGTGAAATATCAGTCTGATGCGAAATACACATCGAATGCTATAAAGTCAAGACGTTATTAATCGTGTTATTTGTATCAAATACGTCATGTTCAGTACAAATTAATGCCGTGAGATCAGAGCGTTATATGTGATTAAAAATAATCGTGTCACAAGATTTGTTGTAGCATGCGTCAATAACGAGGAAACTCTACTCCAGCTTCCGAGACAAAACAAAGTAATATTGACTATTGTTGTGTGTACTGACAATTCAGTGTCCCTTTCGTATTGTGTCATTTGTTCCATTCTGCTTAAATGCGTCAGTGAACGTTGATGTTGAACTGGCAGCTACAATTGTTATGAACTTGGTTGGCTTGTCATCATTCAGAGTAGTAGACAAAATATTGCATTGCCAGGGAATTGCGCGACGCACGAGCTTGGGACGTTGTTGATGTATATCGTCTCAAAAGTACGGTTAATGGAAATCATTTTGAGTATACCGTGACGTTAAAATACGTTGAGCAAGTTTGTGACAGTGTGCTTACTGGCCCACACATATAGCCCATGTTGTCATAACATTAATTTAGATTTTAGTTTGTTTTGAAGTTATTTACTGTTAGTGTGTTTACACTGTAGTGACACCCCTGGCAGTGACAACCCTTTCCGCAAAGTGTGTGAACTGTAAGTCTCGTGAGGCGCGAGAGCGGATTAGGGTGGTGAACTAGGTGACTACAAGTTGACATGACATTAAAGAATAAATAGTAAATAGCGTTGTTTACTATAACGCATTGCATTTATACATAGGCGTCGTGAATTCATCGGTCAACTCTTCGGGTCGCTGGTCCTGTCCGGGCCACTATTTATCCGAAAAACAAGTTAACATTTTAGAGTTGTATTGGATATTCAAACCTACTCAATAGTAGCGCCATCTAAACACTGCAGACTGCGTTCAACATCAAACTTTTGGATTACTACGAAGCTGAATAATTCTTCCGCCACCATTTCCAGATCAATGGAGTCGATGGCTTTCTTGTTGAGATGACAAAATTGCTCACGTGGAGCTGACCCGCGGTCGTTCGGATTTTATGTGAGCACGTTCTAGAACGACCTCCCTGTGGGAGAGAAGGCGGTTGGCAGACACAGTAAGGGACCCACCACTCTCACGTAGAACGGCAGGTACTTCTAAAAGTTATCCCTATGTGACGGAGGGGAGCGTGGGCAACAACACTGGAACAACTGTCGCCTTGCTGTTGAATGTGTTGCAGTCGATGTTGGGGTGACATTTTCGAAACGCCAGATCTATAACAATATTGAGCAGAGCAGACTCGTCTTTACGTAATCTATGTCATAGTTTCAGTCTATAAAAACACGTGTTTGAGCCGCTCCTAGTGGATCCGTCAACATACTGCTCGTGAAGCTGCTCAGCTTGATCGATGTCAGGATTTTGTTTTCATACGTTTTCTGGCAGCGCGCTCGAGCTGAGGACCCTCGCCGTCCATCCGCTCTGCGTCACTCACGACAATCTCATAGAAGGTGACGAACCCGTACCAGTCATTACTGTGCTCCTCCGTTCGGACCGTTTCACGTACGATCGTGACAAACAGAACTGGTGATTGTGAAACCCGGTGGTAGTAATGAGGGCACGGTATAAGTCTTCCACATATTGATTCGAAGGGTGTAATAAACATCAAGGTGGTTGAGATTGCTGAAGTGCTGTCTACCAGCATCCCTCTCGTTTGCCCTGTTATTCATCTTGCTGGTAATGTAGTGCAGTGCGTTTGCCCTGTTATTCATCTTGTTGGCAAGGCGCTTGGCTGGCTGCAATCCTATCTGCAGAGCCGGACCCAGCGTGTGGTCATTCGTGATGCGTCATCGAATACAACTTGTGTGACATCGGGTGTCCCACTGGGTTCGGTGCTGGGTCCTTTGTTATTCTCGTTGTACGTACAACCCATTGGCGACATAATTAGAGCGCATGGACTTTGTTTTCATCATTATGCGGATGATCTGCAATTGTACTGCCATTTTGACCTCACTGCGACTGCGTTGGCTGCTACTCGGCGACGTATGGAGGAGTGTCTAGATATTGTCAATCAGTGGATGACATCAAACTACATGTGCATGAACAACAATAAAACGGAATATCTTCCCGTAGTGCCAAAGAGTGCCGCTGCGCTTATTGACGGCAGTGTGATACGCGTAGGAGATGTTACGATTACTGCCTCAAGATGTGTTCGTAACCTTGGTGTCGTTATGGATCGCCACCTCGATTTTAAGAAGCAAGTTTCAAGCATCGTCAGTGTGTGCTCATTTCACCTGCGCCATATTAACCAGATGAGTCGTTATCTCCCAACGTCGACAAAGGAACGTGTCGTCAACGCCATTATTACATCAAGGCTTGATTACTGCAATTCACTTCTATACGGCACTTCTGTCAACAACATCGCTCGACTGCAGAGAATGCACAACTCTGCTGCTAGGTTGATCCTACGCCGCCCACGGAGTGACAGCGCCATGCCTCTGTTGTGCATTCTTCACTGGTTGCCTGTAGCACACAGAATCGACTTTAAGCTATTAGTGTTTACATATAAAGCTGTGCATGGCGATGCCCCGAAATATTTATGCGACCTTGTATGCCCATACAAACCAACAAGAGCCCTGCGCTCTACCAACAATAACATGTTAACGGTCCTGCGGACTCATGTCAAAGCTGGGGACAATTCGTTTGCGGTCGCCGCAGCGACTTTGTGGAACACTTTGCCTAATGACATTAAAACGTCTGATTGTCTCTCTACTTTCAAGGCACGCTTAAAGACTCATTTTTTTAGACTCTCGTTCTTGTCCAATGTGGCATAGTTTACTCTCTGCATTGATTTGTTTTATATCTCTTATGTATTAATTAACCTATTTATATATTTATTTTATACTTACGTACATTAGTTCAGTTAAATGAATTGACAATGTCTTATTTCTACATAGAACTGTAGCTATGATCATTATTTTAATATATTTATTTAATTACTGTATTTATTCGTATTTTACTAATATTTAAATTTTCTTTTAGAAAATGCATGCTTATTTAGCCATCATTAATACCTCTATCTGGGTTCTACATGTTGTAAAGCGCCACGAACAATTTATAATTGGATCTGGCGCTATATTAAATAAAATATATTATTATTATTATTATATTTAAAACATTGTTTTGCAAATTCATGTTTAGTTCTGGCAGTATGCATATTTTTAGATTTCCGAGTGTCATGATAGTGTATATTAACATTTGATGTAATCTGCCAGTTTAATAAGTAAACAGGTAGATTGTTGTGAGCGTATTTAAAATAAAATTTCAATTCTTGTAATTTTTATTGATCTTCTATTTTTAACAAATTAAGTTGTTTAAAAAGTGGCTCTGTGTGAGAATTGTATCCACTTGACGTTATTATACGAACAGCTTTTCTCTGAATTTTTATCAGTCTGTTTCCTTTGTGTCCCCATACCATAATACAATAGTTTATATGTGATTATACGAACTATTCATACAACATTTTTTTTTTTTCTAAAGGTAACACATGTTTTAGCCTATTTAATATGCCAGTCATTTTTGTACATTAATTAGAAATTTTTTCTGTATGTCTTTTCCAAATTTATATTTGAATCCAGGGTTAACCCTAGGAAATTAAATTCATCCACTTTTTCAATATATGTATTATATATTTTAAGTGTAAGGGGTTGTCTACCTTTATTGGGGACATGAAAAACATATATTTAGATTTAATGTTATTTAGTGATAGTTTATTTATACTTAGCCACTCAACAACTTTGGACAGTTCACTGTTTATTAAAGATTCAATTGTGTTATATTGTATATTATTACTTAAAGATGTTATAGTAGTAAATAACGTGGTGTCATCTGCATACATTATAAACTTAGATATGCTACTAGCTTGTGAGAAGTCATTTATATATATATATATATATATATATATATATATGGTCGATTCCCACGAAACGTTAACAAATGGTGTTCCTGGGGGGGGGGGCAAAAATAAACATATGCATATAAAGTTGTGTTTTCTGTAGTATGAAAATAACGTATTGAGGTAAGCGGAGAATAAGATTGGGCAAGTTAAATCCTGAAATTGAGCATTTGACAGCTAATAGAAATAGCAAGTGTTTAAGTTCTGAAACCATACGTCTGCACACAAGTCCCTCTACTTGGAAACTGCTACAACTATTTCATCTCACAATTACCTGTGAAATTTCATTTTCAATGTATGTATAACACATTTGTGTTTTATATTCAGTAAGAAATATGTTTCGGACTTCTTTTTTCATTTGAAGGGGGAGCTTTGAAGTATTATACGCTCTCTCAGACTTGATGTTTTGTAAAGGTGACTTTCTGTTACATATTACCACTACAAGGGGAATGTATGTTTTATCGTTAAAATACATTCGTGGCAAGGTATACACATTTAGCTTTTCAACAGGAAATACCTTATTGACACTGATTTATAACTATCAATTTGTAGACAGTTTAGAATTTGCAGGTGTGCGGTTTCATATAATATACTTTTCAGTACAATGAAATAAATTACTGGCGAGACCACTGGACAACTCTAACTTGTTTTAAAAACATTTTGGTATATATCCGACAGTCTAAATTGATTATGTTAGTGATACTTAGGTGATTCTATCCTATTCTTATTATTCTAATTAAGAAAACGCCGAAGACGTACGGTTTCATGTACCTCCTCTTATACACTGTAATGTGTATTGTGTATTAACTGTCAAGAGGTCGTGATGTAAGTATTTAAATTGGTTGTACAAACGTTACAGATACCAAGCGCTGATGTTACTTCATATACTTTGCAAAAATATTGAGGTGTGGGCTAAGAAATTGTCGGAGACGTACGGTTTCATGCTTATTTACGGTTTCAGTAGAATATAGTATTTTTTCTTATTTGACCACTTTTTACTTAAACTTTGTCTACGTACATACCCGAGTGTAAAGCCATTCCTGTGAGTGTTCCATATATGTGTTTCTCAATAATTCTTATCATTTTATTAATATACTGAACAACAGAACATGAATACAATGTTTTCATAACGTTATTTATTTAAAGTCTAACCGACCACTTTTGTAATTTGTCGAAAGGTAATTTTAAGAACAATTAATAAAACTTGAACTGAATGTTCCAAAAGCACCACCGCTCTCTCATCCTTCTCTTGAACCACCTCTCTGTCGTCTCTCTCCTCCACCACCTGTCTCTCTACCCTTCCCTCCACCACTTGTGTCTCCCCTCTCCTCCACTACCCGTCTCTCGGCCCTTTCCACCACCACTTGTGTCTCCCCTCTCCTCCACCACCTGTGTCTCGACCCTTTCCACCACCACATGTCTGTCACCCCTCTCCTTCACCACCTGCCTCTCTACCCTTTCCACCACCACCTATATGTCATCCATCTCCTCCTCCCCCTCTCCAGCGCCAGTTGCGTGCTCTCCCAACCAGAACATGTTGGATGGAACACTCCGCCCTTCCTGTAGCAGCAATCCTTGAAGCAAGAAGTACTGCAGATTTTCACGACTGGGTCCGGGACCACAACAGCAGACATTATGCCACGGACTTCTGGAACAATCCATATTTCGATCTCATCCTTGCAGTCGTGGATGACTTCGAGGGTTATCTCCAGGAGGATCATGGTCGTGTCACTAGCACGAATTTGCGGGGCAGAACTCTTACCTCGTGGTGATTACTTCCAGCCTTCACCAAGTTGTCAGTCTTCCTGTTCATGCCACCACCCATTCCGCCACAGGGGCTTTTCCTGTGGCCAGCGTCCAGCCAGGTGCACGAAGCTCTAAGACCGAACAGTGATGGAAATTTTGCTACTAGGGCACATATTGTGCGGTTCCGGTAGGGTGAAGTTGGTGAGTCTGTGATGAAGTGCAGAGTCAACAGTTCCGGAAGGATTTCATTGACTTCCTTCAACAGTGTGAGCAGTGACACTTGTAATCTACACGGAGCTCGTTATTTCGTCGTGGTATCTGCACACCCAATTTTCAGCATAGTCCATCTGAACAGTTGCCTCCGTCTTTTCCGCCATGGACTGCTTCAAAATGCGGATCTAGTTATATTGGATGGTCACCCAGTAACAGTGCTCACGGAACTCGGCCATGCCGGATATGAGTTCGTCTGTGAAGTCTTTTGTACTTTGTACAATTTGGGTCAATTTCACATTCTTGAAAACTCTGCCCTTGTGTTCAACCTATTGGGCTTGCCATGTTCGGTACTGAACTTCTGTTTTCGCTTGGCGTCATCTGATTCCCGAAAATAACGATAAATGGGGTGACTGGGCCAATGAACCAACTGGCAGTTAGAGCCGACGTACGGTTTCAGTAGACGTACGGTTGCAAAGACCAGTAAAAGCAAAATATATCGAAGGGAAATGTATCTACAAATTACAATTTTGTCATATAGTTACCTTGTTATGTGTTATTTATGACCAATTAATATTTCTTACTAATCTACAAATCTCTACTTACAATGCGTATTCAAACTTGCGACGTATGGTTTCATGAAAAACTTCCCCAAATCGGTTTCGTCGCTCAACACAATTTATTAGCCAACACTTTTGGTTTAAAACAGCATATGACCTATGTATCCAGCTGTGGCATCAAGTTGAGTGTGAATATGTGTTATTTAATGAACTGTTGTACTGCATTTTCCTATATGAATGACTGCAGACGGACGGTTTCAGAAAAGTTCCCCAACATGAAAATAATCAGGAAAAATCAAGGTTTTGATCTGAAGTTTTAATTTTTTGATCAATAATGCCTGAGACATCGACGTTCATAGCCAAACATTAACTGTATACCTTGCGTATGTTGTTCGAATAATACAATGCGTTTTAAAATACTGATGGCATATATTTCACAAAAATAGAGCAGAAATTACCCATTTTGGGGGGACAGTACTCAGAGATTCCATGGTACATATACAAAAGTAGGGTTCCCCAGAAAGCCCCAACGAAGACGCATGCGTACAGCATCATTCCAGCCTTCCAACTAGTATATTAAATGAGTTATTGCCCTGGATCCTGTTTGTCAACGTTTCGTGGGAATCGACCATGTATATAATATATATATATATATAAACAATGGCCCAAGGATTGAACCTTGTGGGACACCAATTGCTATTGGAAGAATTTCAGACTCTATTTCTTCAATTTCAACATACTGTTTCCGATCGTTTAAATAATTTTTTAACAGAAGTAAAACTGCATCGTCAATGCCACAATATCGCAATTTATTTAATAAAATGGTGTGATCAATAATGTCAAAAGCTTTAGAAAGATCGAGAAATATGTTAATCGGAACGTCATTTTTATCCATTTGCGTTATAATTCTATCTACTAATTCTGATGCAGCATATTCAGTTGAATGTTTAGGTCTAAAACCGTATTGATTGTCAAAAAGCAGATTGGTATCATTGAAATTTGCTGATGACTGAGTAAACATTATTTACTTTATTACTTTAGCAATCGTTGAAATTAGAGAAATGCGACTATACTTTTTGAATAATGTTGGATCATCTTTCTTAAATATAGGAATTACTTTGGCAATTTTGAGTTTATAAAAAAAAATCCCTGTGTTTAACACTTGATTTATTAATATAGTTAAGGATTTAATTATTGCGGGCTCAATTATTTTGATTAATTTTGAAGAAATACCATCACATCCACAACTGTTTTTAGAAGGAAGACTTTGTACCGTTTTCTTTACTATTTATTCATCAATGTTATGAAATCTAAATATCGTATATATATATGTTTATTTAAATAATAATTAAATATTTTATTGCCATAATATTTAATATCATTTGCAATAGTGTGAGCTATGTTTGTGAAAAAGTATTACATTTATTAGCAATAGTTTCTTCTCTGTTAATTTTACATCATTTTCTATAACAAATGTTGGGAATTTTTTTTGTTTTAGTTTTTTTAGACAGAAAATCATTTATAGTTTTCCAACTATTTCTTTTATCGTTTTTGTACTGATTAAGACTTGATTCAAAATAAATTTGTTTTGCTGCACGAATGCTTTTCTTTAATATTCCATTATACATTTTGAGGTTAATACTAATTGTTTCATTGTTTGGTGAATTTGGGTTAGTTAATTTTAATTGTTTATAAAGTTTATCTCGGTACCTAATTGACTTGAGCAATCCCTGAGTAATCCATGCAGAATTTTTATGCTTACATTTATCAGATTAAACTAATTTGCTTGGCATGTGTTTATTTTTAGACAGTAGTAGTTTTGGATCAGCATTTGGGATTTTATCAAGTTTATTGTAAATTCCATCTGATTTAATTTCATGTGTACCGTTCTGCATTGCCTCTGTGCTTAATATATTTATTTTTTACACATTTAGGAGGAGGTTCTGTCTTTTTGGTGATGTCTAAGATCATGAAGTATGGTTGATAATCAAAGAATCGTTTAATTAATATCCCTGCCGTACTTTCTAATACAACTTGACCAAGTTTACAGAAAAAGTTGTCTATCAGGGTTCCGTATGTTTTTGTAAATCTAGTGGGAAGAGTTATTTGGGGGTAATGACTGTGTGATGTTAAGGTATAAAAAAATTACTATAAATAGCATTTTCATTTATTTTGAGTAAGTTTATATTAAAATCACCTGTAATAATTAGTTCATGACTACTTTTTTCCAGTGATGCTACAGCTGATGAAAATTCATTTATAAAAGCATTAATCTCTTCATTTTGTATTCTTGGTGGTCTATATACGTTCCCAATGGTTAATGTTTTTTGACAAATCACCACCATTTATTTTAATAATCAATCCTTCCCAGTGTTCATATATATTAAGGTTCATAATTACTTCTGATTTATATTTATTATCAGTATATATATATTACTAAACCTCCTTTACTGCTACAACTTTTACCTTAGGTTATTGCATTAAAACTATGCAACACAAATTTAGAAAAATCATCGCCTTCCGCTCTCCATGACTCTTGTAAACATAGTACATTAAATTTAAAATGTATACGATCTAGTTCTTCTACAAATGCCTCTAATTCACTAAATTTTGAATTTAAGGATTGTATGTTTGTGCTTAATATACTAAAACGGTCTTTGTTTTTCTTGGCGAAATCATTAAACGTATTAAAATCATACTAAGACGAGCGACGTATGATTTGTAGTTCATTAATATCAGTATCATTTATATCTAACATGTCACTTAAACTGTTATTTTGTATACCTCCTAACTATGACAGAAATAGTTCATCAAAGGTCATTTGATTTACAGTTTTGCATGATATGGACGATACGTTTTATGAAATTGAAGTAGATAAACCGATATACAATATGCAGTATGTTGTGATAGATACATATGAACAACATATTTCCATTAACTTCCATATTTCGTGATATAATTATACACAGCATGTTTACTGGTGAGTGAGTATGGATAGACAAATCAAATCAAAATCAAATCAATTAATTTTGCCACAACAACAATATAACAATAAACATACACAAAACAACCGTTTAAAAGATAAAGGTGTGTTGCATGACATGTTATATGCCGTCTTCCTTCCTTCCCATAAACATATATTTCGAATTATATTTACACATACGTATACGATGATTATCACGAGTGTATGATAACTTCTGTATTACAACGGACTGACAACGGACTGGGGATGCGATGGAGAAGGAAACGAATTATTGTAGGAAATTACTGTTAGAAAACAATGATAAGAAATTTTTGCGGATCCAAACATTAATATAAAAAGTAAAGAAATATTTAATTGCACTCCGCACATCTGGGATTTAGGCAATGCACGTGGCTAAGATAGTTGTCTAGATATTGATTGGATAATAACAATTTGATTTTTTTCTGGATTTGACGTTCTGTATCTTATAATCGAGATTATTCCATAGTTTTATAAAATGGTGTTTAGGTAATGTATATAAAAAATGTGTTCTGGGCTTCTTTGTATATAAGAGGTTACGTTGTCTAGTAATTCTGGTGTTAGTGGCTAGATTCTTTTTTGGTACATAATGTTTGAAGGATTTAGGCAGTGTATTATGGTGATAGTCATACATAAATAGTGAGACATGCAACTTGTGAATATCAGTGATTTTAAGTATATTTTCAGATTTAAATATAAGATCAGTGTGACTTCTATATCTGTTTTGTTAATTATTCGTATTTCTATATTTCTTATGGTATTTTCATTGCTCCATGCTTGTACACCGTAAGTTAAGTGACTTTGAATTACGGTATTATATAGAGTTTTTAAAGCACTGTGTGTCAAAAAAAATTCATTCTATATACTGCAAAAATTGCTCTAGATATTTTAGAACTGATTATGTTGATATGTTTTTCCACGTTAAATGTTTATCAATATGTATTCCTAAGAACTTCACCGATTTTTTCTTTGTCATCCTTTCCAACATGATTAATAATTTCACTGTTTATTTTAATACAGTTATTTACCTGTTTTTTGCTATTCGGTTGACTAAATATGCAAACGTTTGTCTTTTTTATATTTAATGACAATTTATTGGCAAAAAGCCAACCGTACAATTGTATTAATTCTTGGTTTACGCTGTCAATTAAAGTATCAATATCAATATGAGGACCTGATTGGTATACAGTTGTGTCATCTACAAAAGATAATAAATTCAGAGACGCAGAGTTAGTTATATCATTGATATAAATTAAAAATAAGATTGGTCCAAGTATGGATCCTTGGGGCACTCCACTTATTATGTTTTTTTGGAAATGATTGACATTTGTGTATCTCAGTATATTGTTTTCGATTTAATAAATAACTTGCAAACCATTTATTGCTTATTCCCCGAATTCCATAAAAGCTTAATTTGTACAGTAAAATGCCACGGTTTATTGTATCGAATGCCTTTGAAAGGTCCAGAAACACAGCCAATGTAAGGTCTTTTGTTATTTTATCATTTGCATCTGCAATATCTTTGAACAGGTGAAGTATTGAATATAGTGTTGAATAGTAGAATGTTTTGCACGAAACCCATATTGGTGTTTATTAAAAAAAAAAAAATTCTATGAACATTATTAATCTATTGCATAATTTTTTTTTCATTATTTTTGAAATCGCGGGTAGAATACATACATACATATATATATATATACACATATATATATATATATATATATATATATGTATATATATATATTTAATTGTTACAGTTTATTGTTACCTGATTTGAAGACGGGAATAACTTTTGCAGTTTTTAAGTTTTCAGGAACAATTCCCGTGACAAAGGATTGGTATGGTATATGCTCAATCGGAGTGGTTACTTCATGTATAGTCGCTTGCAGTAGTTTAGTGGATAGACCTTTGAAACCTTCAGTACATTTTGTTTTAAGTTTTCGTACAAATATTTCCGTTTCTGTTGTCTGCGTTGGTTGCTTGAAGAAATTTACGGGATAGTTTCCTCTTAGGTGTGTTTCAAATTGCTTAACAGGAATAGCTATTGAGTTGCTTATCGATTTACCTATTCCAACGAACAAATTATTAAATTCTTCTGTAATTTGTTTTAAATTTGTATTCTCTTGTCCGTTTATGATGAAAGTTTCATGTAGTTTGGGGAATTCTTGTTGTTTATGTATTGCTTGTCGTAGTACAGCCCATGTTTCTTTGATATTGTACTTATATTCTTCTAGCATTTCTGTATAATAAGCACTTTTTGCTGCTCGTTTAATCTTATTAAAGACTCTACAATATTCTATATATTTGTTGATGATTTCTGGATTAGGTCTGTTTAATTTCTTTCGAAGTAATTTTGCTTTATTTAGAGATGAAGTCAATATGCCTGAAGTAATCCATGGTTCTCGTTTAATGCATTTTTCTTAACTTTCACATGTTTAATTGGAAAAGATATTTCGAAAAGTGATTTGTATATTATCATAAAATTATCATAAGCTTCATTCACATCGGCAGTGGATAGAACAGTTGAGTAATTAGCCATATCTAATAGATTTCTAAATGATGCAATGTTTTTTGGGTAAACTGTCGTACCTGCCTATATACTGATTTTTTTGGACGAGGTGTACCATAAATTATATGAAATCTTCCAAAATGATCGGCTAAATCAGTGATAACAATCCCTGATTCTTAACTAGGATGAGTATGATTTGAATATCAGTGGTCTGTATGTGTTGCCGAATATGATGTTATTCGTGTTGGTTTAGTTATATGCGGAATAAATCCTTGGGATATTACATTATCTATGAAGTCATTGTTTTTTTGATGGGTGACAAAGTTTAGCAATGTAATGTTATAGTCGCCCATTAAATAAGCAGTTTTATTTTCATTTGATATTTTATCATGTATTTATATTATTTTACTTATAAACATATCGATATCTGCACGAGGAGCAGAGTTAGGACGATAAATTACACCTACTATAAAAGGTTTATTATGATTACCTTGAACTTCAGAAAATATAGATTCAAAAACATGGGGAATAAATATAGAGAGATCAAGCTTTCGTTAATATATATTCCAACTCCGCCATGCCAATCATCATTTTATAATCTTGTATTAACAAATAAACTGTGGTAGCCACTTATTTTGTATTTCTGGGAATCACGAATTCTAAATATTTCTGTTAAGCCAATTAAATCAAGTTTGAGGCCATTTGAAGATAAGTTAAAAAGTACTTCTTGCACATAATCCCAGTGTGCCTCTAAACTGCGACAATTCATACATAACATAGATAGAGATATATTGTCACAGTGGAAAGCTTTTGAAAATTCAGTTGGGGTAAAATATTTACAATCATTGGTATTTAAAGAAAAGGGGAATCATGATACATTTCATCTTTGTAATGATTAATTTCATTACATAATTTTTTTTAAGTTAAAGTTTACATTTGTTTGGATCCGGTCAATACTAATATTATCATCCATTTACAGATCAGCTTAGTACATCCTGTGTAGCATAACATCGTAACAATCACCGTAACTGTATGTGTAATAATAAAACAAAAGAAAACATATATATGAAATAAAACAAGGAACATTACGGAACAAAGATAATAAGGATAGCCAACTGGCTGGCCTTCCACTAGGCATAGCATAATTATGAACGTAATAGTACAAAAATACAACAACCGAGATATAATAACAAATAATGAACAGACATATATATGAAAAAATTGCATCATTTAGCAAACCATTTGCACAGGACTAATATCTACAAATGATTGTTTCCATTCTGTATTGCAAGATGCAATTAATAAATGAAAAAAAAACAGTATGCGCCCCTGACACATACACCCTCCTATGCAAAGCAACAATGCAAGACAAACGTAGATTAAAATAGGCCAACTTAATGACATTTAGTTTTATTCATTTACATACATCATGTAAACGACAACATAGTTACATCAATACATATTCACAGCAAGTATGCCGGCCCCAATAGAATTGCTAACCAATACCTACAAGTCCTAGACGTATTACCAACCACCAGTACTAACTATCTCACGATACAATAAATGGAGAATAAAAACATCAGGGAACAACATTAGGTCACACATTAGGTCATGAGTTGACACAGTATAATTAAGCAACACATTTAGTTGCTATGTATTAACATTTCCCAAGGTAGATCTGGGAAATTATCATTTTTAGTGCAAGTACATCAATACAAAACATTCTTTATAATTGAGAAAGTCGTTTTTTTTCTACAAAATATACACTGCGTCATCTGCAATTAAACTGCATCCTCCAACAATGTTGAAACGCACTATTTGGAAGGATATAAGATTAATTTAAACAATCCTATTTCCGTTGTACACGCAACCCTTAAAGTGTTTTGTTACGTTTAAGAAAAACTCCAATTATGTATACATTACCCACACTTCAAGTCAACCGTATCATTCATCCCATCAATAGCGCCGTGATGTAGTGGCTAGAGCTTTGGACTCTCAACCGAGAAAACCCGGGTTCGAATCCTGTGCGGCGGTGTCAAACCTTGGGCAAGTTCGTTTACTATACGTTGCTACAGTTCACTCAGCTGTATAAATGAGTACCTGGCTATAGACATTATAATAATTAATATTCAACGCCATATAAAGAAAGATGAAAAAGAAACAACAAAGAAAAAAATGGCGTCATCGAGCGTTGTTTACAGAAATAAATTACATTACAGACATCATATCATTCTGTACAGAAAAGCATAAGATCAAAAAGAAAAGAAAAATGCTAACATACATTTGGATCATTGACTTCGCGAGAAGTTCCAAGGAGAAACGAAAAAAACAATATTTAATTTAGACGTACCTACTAAATATTAGCTTATCCCAAGTTATAGGGCAATATACAAATCTACTTTATTTATTAATATTGTACTCGTGTTATCTCAATTTTAATTTATAAGTTAACAGCTTAATTGCAAAACACAAAAAGTACATAATATGACTACTATAATACATTACTAACTAGCATAGTCGGATACATTGATAACATTGTATACGAAAGATGTCATAAATATTATTTCCACATAAACTAGATATTAATACACAAACACCACAATTATACTTGTCAACAACAACAATAACTAAAGCAATATCGTTATGGTAATACGGCGGCATAAATAAACCGGTGATTCGTATAAGCCAAGTCTCTACATCGGTCAAATTTTAACGCCGCGATCAGTGTGAAATAAATAATTATTATAGCACACTCGTCTATGTCTTCAATGCTAAATATTACGGTGTTATAATATTGGAAACAAAATATGGTTAATAATAAAAATAAAGACAGCGTGAGTGTATTAGTTCACAAAAAAACTGTCATACATATATATTCAGTATTACTGTAACACAGTACACCTGTTCACATAAAAACATACTGTTATGAGCATAAAGTGTCTTTGTCACGACGTTAACGCTGTGAAAAGGTGTGAAATAGGACTACGCAGTGTAGCCGCATAAGGCGTCAGACACTTTTTGCGCCTCTGAAACAGCTGGAAAGCTGTCACTGTTCAAGCAACTGTTGTAGAAGCTGTTGGTCTTGCTTCGTGAGCACTTGGCGAACTTTCATGTCCTGGGTTTTCATTAAAATGTTTCCATTATACGACCAGCAGTCCGCAATATTCCCAGCTTTCTTTAACTTTCGCAGTTCAAAAAGTAGTCCGGCTCGTTGGGTAGTTAAGTCTTCATTTACGAAGAGACGATTCGTGTCGGTCGTTGCATTGTGCGTCTTCAGGTTGGCCTGGCCCTTAAAACGGCATCACGACGACGCTCCGATTTAAACCGCACTACGACTGTGCGCGGGCGTCCCTCTGGAACAAGGCGTCTAATTCTGAGCGCCCGTTCACTCAGTGCTCTATAGCGCTTTACAATACAATGATAATACCAAACCTGTATAATTAAATAATTAAAATAATAAGTTAAATAATTTAAAAACAATACAGCTAACAATCGTACATTGAATTAAACAGTTAAGATACAATTTAAATATAAGGACATTGTATCTAAAACGCATATACGAAATACCATAACCTAAATAATAAATTTCACTGAGAGCCATCAAATAATAGTAGTAAGGATGAGGTGGGACTAAAATAGTAAGATGACAAATTGAAGTATATAGTTATGGCATCAAATATAAAATTAATTAATAATAATAAATATTGAGTGAGATTAAAACGGTGGACATATGGTTCTGTCATAATTTATATTCCTGCCGGAAAAGGAATGTCTTTAGTTGCCGTTGAAAGCTGGTGCAGCTGTCACTGTTTCTGATATTAGCAGGCAAACTGTTGCACAGAGTCGCCGATGCTTTGGTGAACGTGCGATCCCCGTATGTGACTGTTCGAGTTCGTGGCACGGCCAACAAGGTGGTAGATTAAGATCGTAGAGGACGTGTTGGTCTGTGAATGGACAGTAAACCACTCAAGTAAACTGGTGGTTGGTGGTGTATCGCACGGTAGGTATGTGACAAGATATTATATCATATTAAGTGGTGGACTGGAAGCCAGTGAAGTTCCTTTAGAACGGAAGCGATGTGCGAGCGGCGACTGGTTCTTGTGGTTATACGCGCGCATGCATTCTGCAGACGTTGCATTTTCGCAAGTTGATTCACGGGCAGGCCGTGCAGTAAGGAATTGCAGTAATCCAGTCTTTATGTTACAAGAGCATGAACAAGTATCTTCTTTGCAACATGGGTGAGGTATCAACGGATTCTCCCGATATATGTCTGAGGTGGTAATATCCAGTTCGGCATATGGAGTTTACTTGCTGACTCATATTTAGGTGTTGATTGTATATAACCTCAATATCCCGGACGGAAGACGATTGTAGTTGTTGGTGCATATAACCCCAAGATCACGGACGGAAGACGATTGTAGTTGTTGGTGCATATAACCCCAAGATCACGGACGGAAGACGATTGTAGTTGTTGGTGCATATAACCCCAAGATCACGGACGGAAGACAGATTGTAGTTGTTGGTGCATATAACCCCAAGATCACGGACGGAAGACGATTGTAGTTGTTGGTGCATATAACCCCAAGATCACGGACGGAAGAAGATTGTAGTTGTTGGTGCATATAACCCCAAGATCACGGACGGAAGACGAGTGTAGTTGTTGATGCATATAACCCCAAGATCACGGACGGAAGACGATTGTAGTTGTTGGTGCATATAACCCCAAGATCACGGACGGAAGACGAGTGTAGTTGTTGGTGCATATAACCCCAATATCCCGGACGGAAGACGATTGTAGTTGTTGGTGCATATAACCCCAAGATCACGGACGGAAGACGATTGTAGTTGTTGGTGCATATAACCCCAAGATCACGGACGGAAGAAGATTGTAGTTGTTGGTGCATATAACCCCAAGATCACGGACGGAAGACGAGTGTAGTTGTTGATGCATATAACCCCAAGATCACGGACGGAAGACGATTGTAGTTGTTGGTGCATATAACCCCAAGATCACGGACGGAAGACGATTGTAGTTGTTGGTGCATATAACCCCAAGATCACGGACGGAAGACGATTGTAGTTGTTGGTGCATATAACCCCAAGATATAACCCCAAGATCACGGACGGAAGACGAGTGTAGTTGTTGATGCATATAACCCCAAGATCACGGACGGAAGACGATTGTAGTTGTTGGTGCATATAACCCCAAGATCACGGACGGAAGAAGATTGTAGTTGTTGGTGCATATAACCCCAAGATCACGGACGGAAGACGAGTGTAGTTGTTGGTGCATATAACCCCAATATCCCGGACGGAAGACGATTGTAGTTGTTGGTGCATATAACCCCAAGATCACGGACGGAAGAAGATTGTAGTTGTTGGTGCATATAACCCCAAGATCACGGACGGAAGAAGATTGTAGTTGTTGGTGCATATAACCCCAAGATCACGGACGGAAGAAGATTGTAGTTGTTGGTGCATATAACCCCAAAATCACGGACGGAAGAAGATTGTAGTTGTTGGTGCATATAACCCCAAGATCACGGACGGAAGAAGATTGTAGTTGTTGGTGCATATAACCCCAAGATCACGGACGGAAGAAGATTGTAGTTGTTGGTGCATATAACCCAAAGATCACGGACGGAAAGAAGATTGTAGTTGTTGGTGCATATAACCCCAAGATCACGGACGGAAAGAAGATTGTAGTTGTTGGTGCATATAACCCCAAGATCACGGACGGAAGAAGATTGCCTTGAATTGTTGGTGCATATAACCCCAGATCACAGTTGGAAGAAAGATTGTAGTTGTTGGTGCATATAACCCAAGATCACGGACGGAAGACGAGTGTAGTTGGTGCATATAGCTTGAATCACGGACGGAAGACGAGTGTAGTTGTTGTAGTGCATATAACCCCCAAGATCACGGACGGAAGACGAGTGTAGTTGTTGGTGCATATAACCCCAAGATCACGGACGGAAGACGGTATGGTGTTGGTGCATATAACCCAGGTCACGGACGGAAGAGGAACGAGAGTGTAGTTGTTGGTGCATATGCCCCAAGATCACGGACGGAAAGACGAGGGGTAGTTGTTGGTGCATATAACCCCAAGATCACGGACGGAAGACGATTGTAGTTGTTGGTGCATATAACCCCAAGATCACGGACGGAAGACGAGTGTAGTTGTTGGTGCATATAACCCCAAGATCACGGACGGAAGACGAGTGTAGTTGTTGGTGCATATAACCCCAAGATCACGGACGGAAGACGATTGTAGTTGTTGGTGCATATAACCCCAAGATCACGGACGGAAGACGAGTGTAGTTGTTGGTGCATATAACCCCAAGATCACGGACGGAAGACGATTGTAGTTGTTGGTGCATATAACCCCAAGATCACGGACGGAAGAAGATTGTAGTTGTTGTTGTTCTCCAACGGCAACGGTAATGTTAGATAGTGATTTAAATCCGTGTTTGGGTGTGAAAATCACTTCCGTCTTCTCATCATTCAACTTGAGCATGTTTTTCGGAAGGCAAGTACGAACGTCTTTGATGCAATCGTTCAAACGGGCAACTGCTGTTACGCGTTCTTCAGGGTCACTGGTCATGAATGAGACATATAGTTGTTTGTCATCAGCATAGAAGTGCACGTCTAGTCGATGATGCCTGATAACGTCTCCGAGTGGCCGTGTGTACAGCGAGTATAGTTTCGGGCCCAGCGCCGATCCCTGTAGACGCCATATCCAAGTAGAACATCGGCCGAGGCACTGTCACCGATGATGACTTGTTGATTTCGCTGGCGCAAATAAGATGTCAGAGCATCGCCTGAAATGACATGTGCATGTTCCAAACGCTCGACAAGGATGGAATGATCGATAATATTGAACGCTGCTGATAGATCCAACAGAACAAGTGAAACGACTCGTCCACTGTTTAGAGCCAGGAGGATGTCGCTTTGTATTTTGATCAGAGCCGTTTCGGTTGAGTGTTGTTTCCTATAAGCAGACTGCGATGGGTCGAAAGTTCGCGTCGATCGACAAGCGCGCTATTGATATCTACAACGCATTCGCTGTGAGTTCCGGAACCATCGGTGGGCTCATTGACAACTACAACACCGCTATCGCGACCGTCGTCAACAAACACGCGCCGATCGTTACGCATGTCATTACCGTTCGTCCGAAGACACCGTCGCACACGGGAGAATTGTCCAGTGCGAAGCGTGACCTTCGCCGCGCCGAGCGCCGATGGCAAAAGACGCTACTCCTTGTTCACATGCAGACAGATTTATACGAAGCTTCTAGGCGATTACCGCCGACAACTCACCGCCACGAAGGCCAGTCACGGTGATACAGAAGCTGGACACAAAATGAAGGCAATGTTTCCTATTTGTTTCCAGCACTCGGCAACGTTCTATTAACTGACTAGTCTGTATATATTGTGGTTACAATGTTATGATCTTATGAGGTCTCATTCAACTAGCCAGCCTTTTTCAGAAGATTATCGCCAAGTAGACCTTTCTATGCTGGCACTGAGGGTGGTCACTGCCAGGGTGCTTGTCGTCCTCTGTGGTTCTTTTACGTCCCAAATTGAGGCGGGACCGACATTAACGTGATCTCCGAGTCACGAGGGATACACAGTCCCCAATGTTGAGAGCCAGGTTTTTACACCAAATATACCATACCTGCCCGGTCCGGGTATTGAACTTGGGGCGCCGGCATGTCAGGCGGATGTGCTAACCACTACACTATCGCGCGCCCCCATTTTCGGCGTCACCAACGCACTGCTGGGCCGATCTGCACCCGCTCAGTTGCCTGAGTCATGCAATGACGTAGCCCTCGCTGAGACAACAGGTTTTCGTCGAGAAGATTTCAAATATACATCGTGCAATCGATTGGTGCGCCAAGACGAACACTTTCGATCGACAGCCGTCTGACGATTACCAACACGCGTAGCTCTGCGAATTCACTCAAGCAACGACTGCAGACATCAGACGGATCGTTCGCCTATCTACCACTAAAATGTGCGATTTAGATCCAATGCCGACAAGCATGTTGAAAGACAACATTGACTTATTCGCACAAACGCTTACTGACATCGTCAATGCATCTCTGCAGTCAGGCATCGTATCGCCGAACATGAAACATGCCTTAGTAACACCATTACTTAAAGGAAATAAAAACAAGGCATTTGCTAAAATCCGTTTTCCATGTGTACACAAAGTTTAACATTGTATGTAACATTCGAGAACATTAAAAAAAATACAGAAAAATACATTTGTAGCAAAAATTCTATTTTAAACCCGTGTATGTTGCGATTCTCGCGGAAAATAAAAAATTAATGAGCTAGGCGATCACGTGGTATCTTAACGTCACATATGACTCACACTCGCAGCAGGCCGACCCTTCCTATGCATTCAGAGCATGTTTACATGGATAGTTTTGGGGTCGAAACGAGCGTCAGAATGAGTTATTGTGCAATATTCCGATGTAATACAAACACTAGTCATCATAGAGGAACAAGCAGTTATCTTACGGTTCCACATGAATTCAATTTTATTCAAAACAATGAATGCAAATGAGCTTACAAGTCGACTAGGTATCGCCGAGCTTGGGCTCGTTTATAGAATAATTATATCGGATGCAATCAACGGGAGATAATCTACACCAATAAACATACATAACAAACATATATTGTATCCAGCTACAGAAAGTAACGTGTATAAGTGTATAATCTTATAATATCACTAGAATATCGATGTATGAAGAAGGAGTTGTACAATTTATCATAACAACTTAAATCAGTCAGCAAATTGCTGTCGATCCTGCTAGCTCATTTGGTAAAGGCGTTGGTTTCTTGGCATTTGTTTTGTAATCGGGCGACGCCGTTTCAATCCCGACACCAAACCATTGATTTTTTTAACACTTTTTTGTTTATGTTTTCACGAAGTAATATAAACCAAATCATTTTTATACTACGATGCACTGTTTGTAAATACTTTTTACAATTTTGTAGTAATTATTTATTCGTCACAAAAATTAAAATATGGGAATTATATAACGATGTTTCTCAATTTTATTTATCCAAACAAATATAATGTAATGGATATAGAATGTATTAACTGTATATATATATATATATATATATATATATATATTAATATATTGTAATTATATATGTGAAAACAAATGGTGATACGTATGGATAAATAAAATTTAGAAACATCGTTATATATAATTACCATATTTTCATTTTTGTGGCGAATAAATAATTACTACAAAAATATTTACACACAGTGCATCATAGTATTACAATGATTTGGTTTATATTACTTCGTGAAAACATAAGCAAAAAAAGTGTTACAAAAATCAAAGGTTTGGTGTCGGGATTGAACCGGCGTCGCCCGTTTGCAAAATAAATGCCAAGGAACCAACGCCTTTAGCAACTGAGCTAGCAGTTGACTGATTTAAGTTGTTATGATAAATTGTACAACTCCTCCTTCATACATCGATATTGTAGTGATATTATGAGATTATACACGTTACTTTCTGTAGCTGGATACGATAAGTGATTGCTCTGTATGTATATTGGTGTACATTATCTTCCGTTGGTTGCATTCGATATAATTATTCTAAAAACGAGCCCAAGCTCGGCGATACCTAGTCGACTTGTACGCTCATTTGCATTCATTGTTTTTAATAAAATTGAATTCATGTGGAACCGTAATGTAAATGTATCACATTGAAATAGGATATTTTTCAAATGAGCATCTTTATACGTTATTTCATGCTCATTTCCAAACAGTTCCTGATCAAATAAAAGCAGGACGATATCGATACATGAAGCAGTGTACATTCTCTCAAATGGAAAGGGTCTGTGTTAGGGTTTAGAGTCACTTTCAAGATTATTTCACTCATACCATGGCTTGTCAGTTTATAGCAGGAAGAAAACTAGTTTCCTAGTTGTGTCCAGCACTCGGCAACGTTATATTAACTGACTAGTCTGTATATATTGTGGTTACAATGTTATGATCTTATGAGGTCTCATTCAACTAGCCAGCCTTTTTCAGAAGATTATCGCCAAGTCGACCTTTCTATGCTGGCACTGAGGGTCGTCACTGCCAGGGTGCCTGTCGTCCTCAGTAGTTCTTTTACGTCCCAAATTGAGACGGGACCGATATTAACGTGATCTCCGAGTCACGAGGGATACACAGTCCCCAATGTTGAGAACCAGGTTATTACACCAAATATACCATACCTGCCCGGTCCGGGTATTGAACTGGGGGCGCCGGCATGACAGGCGGATGTGCTAACCACTACACTATCGCGCGCCCCCTACACTATCGCGCGCCCCTGCAAAACTTGTAGTGTTGCAGTAAACCTGAGCTCCGGCTTCTACTGACATACCATGGATGATAACTGCATGTAGACATCACATATCCTATCATGACCGCATTCAAATAGATTTCCTTAAGTTTGTAAGAATCCATTGTGGAAAACAAATAAGCAACAATTTGATTTTCTATTACAGATTTTCTTCCGTCATTTGTGTGGTTTCTAGTGGTCTTCTTCTGACCCTCCCTCCATTCCTCTCCTTGGCCGCAGTAGAACAATTGTAAATGCATTCCTGAATGGCCTCGTCTGTGGCGTCCTTCGTTTACCACGTGTTTTCTTATGGCTTCTGCAATTAAAATGAAAGGAAACACTAAGATACCAATCTCAAAATAATGTCATGGACAATGCTACGAAATATTTTGTTTACAAAACTATGCCATCAAGGTTTTTAAAATATAAATGCTTCTCACTGATGTGCTTTTTTTAAAGGCTACTTACACAGGGAATGATTTCGTTTTATTTTTGCACCAAGTGCAGCTTATATGGTAGATCAGACTGCACCTTATAAACTTGTACAATAGCTTTACCAATGTTTAGTCTACCACATCCTCGCGCGCCAGAGGTCGCTGCTGCTGATTACGTCAGTGCCAGCCAGCAGTACCCCTGCTTGATCGCTTTGCGAAACTCTGAATTTAAAAGGAATAAAAACATCTATGGCTTGAATTCATATTATATTACATCCTGCTATATATTTCCATGTCCACCATGTCAAAAAAATCATAAAATTCAATGAAATAAAAATTCCACATTTTATGCTGTGCACCCGGACATTTTCGAATATGCATATTTTTGGCGCGCTTTTCGGGATGCCGAGATGTGACGTCACATGTGACCCATAGTCGCATCAGGCCGACCCTTTCCATGCATTCAGAGCGTGTTTACAAGGATAGCTTTCGGATCAAAACGAACGTCAAGATGAGTTATTATGCGATATTCCGATTTAATACAAACACTAGTCATCATAGAGGAACAAGCAGCTATCTTACGGTTCCACATGAATCCTATTTTATTCAAAACAATGAATGCGAATGGGCCTACAAGTCGACTAGGTATCGCCGAGCTTGGGCTCGTTTTTAGAATAATTATATCGAATGCAACCAACGGAAGATAATGTACACCAATAGCAATCACTTATCGTATCCAGCTACAGAAAGTAACGTGTATAATCTCATAATATCACAAGAATATCGATGTATGAAGGAGGAGTTGTACAATTTATCATAACAACTTAAATCAGTCAACTGCTAGCTCAGTTGGTAAAGGCGTTGGTTCCTTGGCATTTATTTTGCAAACGGGCGACGCCGGTTTAATCCCGACACCAAACCATTGATTTTTTTAACACTTTTTTTGCTTATGTTTTCACGAAGTAATATAAACCAAATCATTGTAATACTATGATGCACTGTGTGTAAATATTTTTATAGTAATTATTTATTCGCCACAAAAATGAAAATATGGTAATTATATATAACGATGTTTCTAAATTTTATTTATCCACACATATCACCATTTGTTTTCACATATATAATTACAATATATTACCATACAATATATATATATATATATATATACAGTTAATACATTCTATATCCATTACATTATATTTGTTTGGATAAATAAAATTGAGAAACATCATTATATAATTCCCAAAATTCAAAATTAATTACAAAAATAAAAAAATATTTACAAACAGTGCATCATAGTATAAAAATGATTTGGTTTATATTACTTCGTGAAAACATAAACAAAAAAGTGTTAACAAAATCAATGGTTTGGTGTCGGGATTGAAACGGCGTCGCCCGATTACAAAACAAATGCCAAGAAACCAACGCCTTTACCAAATGAGCTAGCAGGACCGACAGCAATTTGCTGACTGATTTAAGTTGTTATGATAAATTGTACAACTCCTTCATACATCGATATTCTAGTGATATTATAAGATTATACACTTATACACGTTACTTTCTGTAGCTGGATAGAATATATGTTTGTTATGTATGTTTATTGGTGTAGATTATCTCCCGTTGATTACATCCGATATAATTATTCTAAAAACGAGCCCAAGCTCGGCGAAACCTAGTCGACTTGTAGGCCCATTCGCATTAATTGTTTTGAATAAAATAGGATTCATGTGGAACCGTAAGATAGCTGCTTGTTCCTCTATGATGACTAGTGTTTGTATTACATCGGAATATCGCATAATAACTCATCTTGACGTTCGTTTTGATCCGAAAGCTATCCTTGTAAACACGCTCTGAATGCATGGAAAGGGTCGGCCTGATGCGACTATGGGTCATATGTGACGTCACATCTCGGCATCCCGAAAAGCGCGCCAAAAATATGCATATTCGAAAATGTCCGGATGCACAGCATAAAATGTGGAATTTCTAATTCATTGAATTTTTACGATTTTTGTTGGCTTGGTGGACATGGAAATAGATAGCAGGATGTAATATAATATGAATTCAAGCCATAGATGTTTCTATTCCCTTTAAGAAACGCTGTCTCGACGTTAATGTACTCACGAACTATCGTCCTATATCACAAGTCAGTTTTGTATCGAAGATTCTGGAACGTTATGCTGCAAATTAATTGCGCCATTACATGGATGCGAATGATCTCAATGACCCGTTTCAGACTGCTTACCGCCCGAGCGACAGTACCGAGACTGCGCTCGTGCGTATCCACGAAGATCCAAATCAAACAATTGATGCGCTGCGCGGAGTACTGCTCGTGCTGTTAGATCTCAGTGCTGCATTTGACACGCTGGATCATGCCATTTTCCTGCAGCGACTCTGTGATAATTGGTCGGAGTCAGACAGAACTCACGTGGCTTACGTCATACCTGGTGGGTCGAACAAACGCCATAAAGATAAGACAACATACATCTCCTCGAAGAACAACACAGCACGGTGTTCCGCAGGGGTCCGATTTCGGTCCCATATTGTTCAATATGTACCATCTACCAACTGCCGATATCTTCAAACGTCATAACCTTCAATACCACTTATACGCTGACGACAGTCAACTTTATGCCGAGTGTCCACTATCCCAGCACAGAGATGCACTTCAACGCATTGACGAATGTGCGCGCGAGTTGAGACAGTGGTTAAACAACAACAAACTTCTGCTCAACGAGGATAAGACTGAGGCGATCATATTTCGGTTGCCGCGACACAATCCAATTAAAAATGGTTGTTCGCAATATTGGTGTCTACCTTGACAGCCACTTAGACATGTCTGCCCAAATGTCAAATGCTTGCCGTAGCGCGTACTTCCACCTGTTTCGCATCGCCAAAATACGCGCAAGCCTGACGACTACGGCGCGTAAGACTCTTGTACACTCGCTCGTGACATCATGATAGGATTACGGCAATGCGGTGCTCTATGGCATCACTGACCGCCACTAATCACTCGTTACGTTGTCGTGCTTACATTTATCGGGGCGTTACATTTTATCCGGGTGTTGTTTATGTGCATATGTAAGGCATAATATTCGGTACCAGTAGACCAGGTAGTGATAAATAATATCCAGTAGTTAAATATGTTTCGTTTGTTGTCGTAACACGAGCCTTATAGTTAGATTACATAATTATAATTTGCTGTTTCGGATTTGTGACCAAGTATAAGAGTATGTCACGTGACGTGTGCGTGGAGAGGAAACTGTTTTACGACACAAATTGTTTATGTCTGTGGGAAGCAAACATTTTATAATTTATGTATATATATATATATATATATATAATTATTATATAAATATATCTATAAACATACATAACGCCCGGATAAATGAAAACGTGACAGTCGTAGCTGGTGCTAAATATATTCCCCTAGATACGCGCACGCGCAGAAACGTCACCCGGATATTATTTAACGCCCGGATAAATGTAAGCACGAGACGCCGGTTACTTCGATCTACGAACCGCGCCTTTCTGACTGTGCCACAATATAATCTAGTGCGATATAGCCGGTGATCTTTCTCTCGAGCCGGAACATTTCTGTGGAATGCGTTGCCAGAGGAACTGCGGCTGATCACATCAATGGACGCTTTCAAAGCACGCGTCAAAACGCACTATTTTAAACACGCTTTTTATGTGTAATGTGTTGTTTTAAGGGTATCTATCTTCCTATTCATTGCACAATCTATTTTAATTGAATTTTTATTTGGATGACAACTTTACTATCTTAGTCTCACTTTTAATCAATACGTTTAAATATATATATATATATATATATATATATATATATAAATACAAGATTTATAGCCATAACATTTCTTTTAACAACGCTATTTTAAAATAAGTATCAAACTAAATTTATGTTTACACCACTAAGTCTTATGCATGTATATTGTTTTATTTTAGTGACTCTGTACACACTATTGAACAGAGTTGTACTCTGGAGACTAATGTACAAATAAAGTTAATTATTATTATTATTATTGCGTGATACGGTTGATTATTTTGTGATCGTCATAGTTGGGTAATTTCTTTTGTTCCCACCCTGATATATGCATTTACACGCATCTAGACGTCAACATGACGTCTACAATCAACTGATGCACTAAAGAACAGGTCGTGGAAGTAACAGGTGTGTCCACCACAAAAGCTACTAAAATACTGAATCTCAGGAAGAAATGTACAATAGAAATTGTTGAATTTGCGACAGTCACGAACGCTACTACAACCTTTTGGAATAACTTGCTGGAAACAGGACGGTTCAGTCAAGAGAAGCCCCAGACAGGAGGAGCTACTTCGATAGATTCTAGTAGCAATGAGGTAGATATGGTAAAAGATAAACTGGAAAGGATGGAAGCACAATATCAAGCTCAACTTTATGAAAAGGATTGCAAATTCAAAGAATATTAAAGAGAGAGATCAAATAGGGCCAGGTTTACTAATGACGAGGATGAATTCATGAGTGTTAGGGAAGTAAAGAGATGAGAACTGGAAGAAAGAATGAGAAGAAAGATGAAAGACTGCAATCACATAATGAATAGACGCAGATTACAGGAGATAGGTGGTGAAATGAGATGGGAAATATATGAAAGTGAGGAGATGGAGTATAAGAGCCCTCCCAAATCAATGGATCATCCTTTTGATGACAAACCTCTCCTTGATGCGCATCCTATCCTCGCGGTGGTTAGGACAAGGAGCACGCAGGAAAGATATCTCACTACAACCCATTAGCGACACAAATCCTCCAGTCGGTGTGTAACGTGAACCAGTGTGAGAGTGGGTGTGATAAGTCACCATTGCTCCCTTTGAACAACTGTTTCCTTGCTTCAGTGGCGGCTTGATACATATTCAACATCCTCCGTTGGTTGAAAACAAGGTATTAGACGCTTGTTTCCACAACTGTTCAAAGTTATCTTATAACCATTGGAAATGATTTACGTTGGTACACTAGACGCTCATCTGACAAGACAAAAATAAACTTTGATGCATTTGTGAGGTATTATGAACATTTGTGAGGTATTATGAACATTTGTGAGGTTTTATGAACATCTGCAAATCATTGTATTTGCATTAAGAAAATATATTCCAATATTTTCAGTATTGACAAGTATGTTATGTTGAAATATATCCACACAGAAATATATTTATATTTCGTAGAATTTACACCACATTTGTTATTGTATATTACGCAATCAAACAATTGTGGATGGTTGATTTCAGAATGCAACTTTAAATCTGTACCCACACTTCATTAGTGCCATTACATATGTGAACGTTTTGCACATAAAGTGAATTATTTCAAACTACTTTCAAGTAATCTTTCCCCAGAGGCACTGCGCAGACTTTCGTGGGCTGGGGATCAGTCTACGTCCCGTCGTAGCAACCTGTTGCATCGTGTAGTGACGTAATGTAGCGGCGACAGCCAGAAGTTCTTCGTTGCTGTCGCACATGGCGTCCATACCAACTGCATTGATCGTTACATGTCGGCGTGTGATTAATTGTGGCCACGTGACTGTTCGTGTTGCATGCAACTACGTGTTGTGTCTACTACCTGGACATGGTCCACGAGGCCTATGGGTTAAGGTTGTATTAGAATAGTCATGTATATACTGTTATATCGTTTGTGGTATTGGGTTAAAGTTCATGTAGAGTAACGTAGTTATTTTATTTTAGTGACTGTTATTGGGTTAAGGTTCATGTAGAGTAAAGTCATTATTTTAGTCTCGCATTTTGTGTGCCTGCTGAAATGTTAAAATAAAATCGTTGAATTGTACTTTTACTTCAAGTTCTTTTGAAAGTTACTTTTACTTTTTATTCAATATCCAACAATCGACTTTGAAAATGGGAGCACAACGAAAAACAGACGTACATACCCGCGCATCTGTTTTTGTAGACGGACCAATGATCAACAAATGGGGCATGGCTTAAAAGCGCCTGTTAGTTGTTCAGAAGTGAATCCCAAAGACGCCCGCCGTTCGAGGTAGAGCCGTCCATGTTAACTTGTTATGTTGATTAAAGCGTTGTTTTGTTAGTTTCGCTGTCTCAGTTAAGTGCAGCAAATAACATCCATACGCGATATGGTGTCAGATAAGTAAAACATTCCCGAAACTTGGATAGCAATGCGATATGACTAGCAGTAGCATATGTGCGGTAGTACCCGTGTACTACGCTGCTCCCGTAGATATACTGGTGTGGGCAATAATTGTGGGTACAATCGTGTTTTGCCATTTTTACTAAAACCTGATCAAATTCTTCCTTACGATATTTATGTGCTAAATCTCTAATACATATTCCTTCCAATTTCTGCAAACAAACTGTTACAAAAGTTGCTTTGAGTGAAGTACTTGTCAAAATATACCGGCGAAAGCCAAATCTCGTCGAAGATGCCAGCGTTAATATCGTGGGTCTACGCGGTGTAAATTGTTACTTAAGTAGTTTTTAGGTGAGTTACTTGTACTTTTACTCAAGTATAAAATAAAAGTAGTCCAGTCAACACTGGATGTGTCCACGGTATATATATATATATATATATATATATATATATATATATATATCAACAACGGCGAAGTCTCTGTGCAGTTGCTACACACCAAGTCGGTCACATTGCCAATTGATGCGTTGGCGTATCGATTCGACGGAGTTGACGCAAATTAAGATGACTTACGTCATTGGCGGATCAGTACCACAAAAGATGGCTACTCGGATGACAGTTGCCATCAAGAAATGTGAGACAACGACTGTTGTCGATTGTATAGTCTCTATGACAAAGTGTCGGATGTTGTCAGGTACAAGGTCCATTAACGCCAAGTGAGACGCACGAAGTCCACGTTTCCTCACCCGTATCGTCACACAACTTCCGGTGCCTACAAACACTTTCAATAACGGAACTTCCCCTATTGATGGACAAAATCGCTAACAATAACAATTGTGGAGCGTTGACTAGCATGCCTTGCGAAACACAATTCTCTTATGACGACAAATGGTGCACGGCAGCGATGGTGACCACGACTGTTGCAAGTAGCAGCAGCGTTGCTGTCTGCTTTGTCGGTTACGACAAAATGGAGAATGTACGCAGTTCAAGGGTCAGGCTGATCCGTCAGTCTTGATCCACTGAAGGTTGCCCATACAGGCGTTCGTGAAATATGATGACTGAGTAATTCATGTACAACTAGCCGTAAGATATGAGTGATATTTTTACTTATTTCACAGCCAGTTTATCTTTTGTTCTCGTGACGTTTCGACTGCTTTCAGCAGTCTTCTTCAGACGACTACCGTTAGATGGCGACACGGTAGTCCTTCAGCGCAGAGTCGCAGACGTAGGGCCCATTTCTTTTGCCTCTCCGACCTGTCCGCGGACGTCCGCGGAGAGAAATTTGCTATTCTATTTGACGCGGAGAGGTCACGTGATCTATCCGCGTTAAATAGAACAGCCCGGAGAGGCTCTCCAGACCGCTCCGATTTCTCCGCCTGTGGGGCATGTCGCAAGCGGAGAGGTTCCGGTTGAATCGGCCACGTGACTTTCAACATGACGAATTATAAACGAAAGGTAAGTAGTATTGTACAAACTATAAACTGAAATATGTAGTTTTTAGTTTGCTTTGTACATGTGATAACGCAATGATATACATATTACTTGAGCAATATACACAATGAAGCGTGTAAATATGTATTTGGAATGTTCAACTAAGTGAAATCAGGGTTTTCTGTATTATCGCCATGATGACAAAACATTTAATGATTGAAATCAGAAATGTCAAATAAGGAACCTGCCTGTGTATATTCTGCAAACACAGATGTCTAGATGAGAATGATACTGCATCCATTCTGTTAAAATAGCATGATACAGAAACAGTTCTACGTAACATAGCCGGTAAATCGTAAACATGCAGAGTATGCCTTATTTAAATATTAATAATAATAATAAGATAACTTCTGTTGCGCCTAAATCCTTGGAAACCAAGCTCAGGACAGAGGCGCATCAAAACAAAAGGATTGGTCAATCTTAAAATCCATAAGTAGTATTCTAGTTGTCAACAGATGGGTCAAGGCGCTAGGGAGCTACGATGGATAAGCAAGGTTGTAAAGATAAGTTTTTAAATGACGACGGAATTTTGTAATATTTTCAACTGATCTAGCACTAAGAGGGAGCATATTCCAAAGAGTTGGTGCAGCAACAAAAAAAGCCCTAGTTCCAATGTTAGTGTTAACTCTAGGAACAAAAAGTAGGTCAGAACTAGATGATCGAAGCTGGATAGGTTTTCTTACATTAGTAAACAATGAATGCAATTAAGATGGTTGCTTACTAGATAGCGCCTGGTATGTAATGGTACAGATCTTAAATATTATACGATATAGTACAGGAAGCCAATGCAAAGACTTCAAAAGTGGTACAGAGCGAGACAAACGAGGAGATCTTGTAACTACTCTTGCTAGCCAATTTTGGACACGCTGAAGTTTTGTAATAATCTTGCTAACGATATTATAAAGGAGGGAATTGCAATAGTCAAGTCTGCTGCTAACAAGCGCTGTTGCAATAGTTTTAGCAACAGAAAATGACGTATACCGGCGAATACGGCGAAGATCACGAATACGATCAAAACAGCAGCGATATGTTTGAGATATGTGTTGTCGGAAATTGAAGTTACTATCAAAAATCACTCCTAGATTCCGCACCGAGATTGCCGGTGTGATATACTGATTCAAAATACCGTAGGAAAAAAACCATCCAGTTTACTACGCTGTATTGGAGTACCAATAATTATAAATTCAGTTTTTTTATTTGCATTTAATTTCAACTTTCTGTCATCCAGTGGAAGATGTATTGAAGGCAATCACAAAGTTGGTTAAGGGATTTGTATCCGGGGTAGCCAACAAAATGTAGATCTGACTATCATCAGCATAAAGGTGATGATCCAAGTTATGTCTTTGTATAACAGAGCTTAGTGGCGTGGTGAATTGTTTGTATTGTCAATTGCAGTTTTGATGCATTATCAAAACAATGAATGTACATTTAATAACATTATCATATTGTTATGTTTTGGTACCCCATAAAACAATGCAAGAAGATACCGCTATAGTGGTTATGATTGTTTGCTGCACAGCATAACATTCTTGGAATCAGGGAACTGAGTAAATGCAGGGTAATATTAATAACAACATTTAATTACAATGTTCATTACATTATTTACAAGCATCCATTTTTAGTTTTACATGTATTGTATAAATCAATAATGTAAGGATTTTCAGAAATTAAATGGAACATAATGTTTAATATTTTTTCTAAAAAATAGATAATTTGAAATAGATTACTCTTATTTTCTATGTTGTAATTCATGCAATGTTACCACGCGTCAGAGCTGTGGGGTTCATAGTGGTCCGGTGATGTGTGGCAGGTTCAATTCCTGCTGGTGTTAGAATGTTGCAAACAACACTGTACTAGTTGTGCACACCCACCGATTCCATTAATTGCCTTCAACATGTGTAATGTAGCTTTGATGTCGCCCCTACCACTTTTCTATCGAAGTGACGTATTTTTATGTGATTAATAAAAAACACACAAACAAATCAATCATACAGTGTTTGAAGATTTAAGTTGAACCCTGAAGAGATTGCATAAGTATTTTTTATTCTTTACTCAATATCACTCCTGTGACAGTCAAAATGTATTTCTTGCATAACAAATGCCTACATAATGATATGATTATTTGCACATACATTAAATACACTTATTTAGTAAGGGTAACATCATAATGCAATTCAACTGTTTTATTTCTCCATTACAAGACAATTACATCATGAAAAACATACATATTGCTTTGACTATGATCATGACATTGATGATGATCCAAAATTGTTTCTCTTCTCCTTCAGGTTAGGCAGCTACTCGTTAACAGTTTCCGTGAACACGTCATCAGTGTAATGCAAATTAAACAATACTTTTTGTATTGGAATGTGTTAAAGAGAACTGTTTGCCATGCAAATACAACCACATATTTTTATACACCCAGCTTCTTGAAGGACCGTACAATGGATGTGTGACATACAATGTGTCTTGTAAAAAGATATACAATCATGTAATGCGAACATATGGGATTACATCACGCAATAACATGCACGCTTTTATTGGATAAGAATTTGAATTTTCTTTCTTATTCATTTCAAAAAGTTACATCATTAAACACAACACACATATGTCCCATCTTTGATGTGTAAGTACCATGCCCTGGTATCTACAGCACAACATGATTTTAACAAGTTACATATTAAATATGATATTGTGCACACAATTACTAATGTTTAGTCGGCAGACCTGGGTTCAATTCTTAATTGAATTGGAAATTAATTTAATTGATCAACAATATGCTCGAATGTTATTTGAATAAAATGAATTGGAATTGATCCTTCTTGTGAGTATGTTGAATTAACTTGGAATTAATCCTTGGCAAATACTCATGAATTGCAATTGAATTGCAATTGACAAACGTTAATTGAACCCAAGTCTGATACTATGTCTACACACTATTTTTTACAATTTTCCCCTCCAATTATACACAGTACACGAATAAATACATATTTTAACGTAAATATTATTGCAATACTCAATGTTTGTATTTTTTCGAGTATCCATTTGTTCTACCCTATTTGCTTGCTATACGTGGCGAACACTTGCGTTATCAGGCCCTGCAAATTAAACAACAACAATGCGGTGTATGTCATACACAGATCACATGAATGCATCGTCATTGACACAGGCGTTACACGTACGACATAGTGTTTATTTTTGTAATAATATTAATGCATATTTTTTGGTACAATGGTTGACTAATAACATAACAGCACATGGTGTGAACTTGTGAGCATATGTGACATATTTAATGTTGTAAGCATCATCGTAGTTTAAGATAAATAACTAACCAAACAAAATAACTAACAATATGACTCGGCTAGTGATTCTGCGTGCATGTTGTTTATGGGCGATAACAAGGCGGTTGCTACCATCCCCGATGTGCGCTGAAGTCTATTCTATTTGACCGTCTCCGCTTTCTCGGCTTCCGGCGTCTCCGCGGACTGGAAAAGAAATAGGGCCGTAGTCACTCAGGTGTGTGCCCCCCACGGCTGCGCTCTGGGTGGCTCTTCAAGAGATCGTTGTAGATGTGTGAAAGCCAGTATCGTTCTTCGTCTCGGTTCATACAGGCCTTGTTTTTTCTAGTCCAGATCGCTTCTTTGATGCCTCTTGTCCTCCAGTCTGCTGAAGGACAAGAGGCATCAAGCTACACTGGAACACAACTGTTAGGCTACTTTACTATTGTGCTCAGCACTTACTTAGGCAGGCACAATGTGCAGACCTGCGAAGTCGCAGATCTACGAAGCCGAAGGGCCGACGGGACTGCCGGTCTCAGGGGACGGCGATCACGGCGGCGGCAGTTCAGACGTTGTGTTGCATGGTATTTATAGGGTGTCTGTGTGTATTGTAGGGGTGTAATGCGGTTGTGCGTGCTTATCTTCGGCGTGTGAACTATATATAAAAAGAACGGGATATATTACGAGGAATATGCCTGCAGTATTTTATGCAAATAGTCGTGAACTATGGATAATTACAACAGGAAATACAAACACGAAATATGACCGGTTAACCAAAACCCGAATGCCGACTAGCATCTCAGGCAAAGGCTTCACTTAAGTCTCAATATCTGATATTTCGGTTATTTCCTTTTTACATTTAATTAAACCAGTTACGTAAACCCGAACACAGACGTAATATTTAAATATTTAGGGTATTTCATTATAAATACATTTAATTAAACCCAACCACCATTATTTTAACACTTCTATAATAAAGCAAAACGAACTTATTGAAAATTAAACTTCACTCCCAGTAATTATAAGACTCTATACAGAAAACTATATACACAAATTATATGTAGACCCTAGACCCCGGACACCGACAGATGTCTCAGGCATCATATACTACGCGAGCACGTCCCATATACTACGTGAGTACGTCCCGGGCACCAACAAGTGCCTCAGGCATCATATACTATGTGATTGCGTTCAATATACTACGTGAGTACGCCCATCATATACTACTCGAGTATATGTATATCCTAGAACCCGGACACCAACAGGCGTCCTATGCAACTAGATTGTGTCTGTGCGTGTGTGTATGCGTGTCAGGATATCTTACGGCTATGAGTAAAGAGGTTCATCAGGCAGGGTGGTTCAAATGAGTGATAGTTTTTACTTATTTCACAGTCAATTTACCTTTTGTTCTCGTGACATTTCGACTGCTTTCAGCAGTCTTCTTCAGACGACTACCGCTAGATGGCAACACGGTAGTACTCTACTAAACAGATGTGAAACGTTTGTCACAGAAGAGGAAGATAAACGCAAAGAAAGAGAACACATCAAAGAAATCCTAAAGAGATGCGGGTATCCACAGTGGACCATATCAACGGTACAGAGAAAGATGAAACAAAAGAATAAAGCCAACATCAGGAAGGAGACTGTGAAAAAGACATGGGCAAAGGCATGGTAGTACTTACGTATGTCCAAGAACTATCCGAAACCACATCACGGATCATGAAGAAATACAAAGTAAACAAAGCAATGAAACCTCACGACACCATCAAGAGGTCATTGGTAAGACCAAAACACAAAGTATAACCACACAAGAGGTGTGAAGGAGTGTACGCTATACCATGTAAGAACTGCAATGCCACATACATCGGAGAAACTAAACGCACACTTGGAACCCGCATCAGAAAACACAGAGGTTATGCAGACAAAGCAAAAATGAACAAACCCTACCCCAAAAACAACAGAAAATACATCGGAAAAGTACATGAACAAATCAGCTATCTCAGACCACACGACACAGCAAAATCACATAGTAGACTGGGAGGGGCCACATTTGTGAACAGGGAGTAGGACTGGAGGACAAGAGGCATCAAAAAAACCAAGGCCTGTATGAACCGAGACGAAGGACGGTACTGGCTTTCACACATCTACAACGATTTCTTGAAGAGCCACCCATGGCGCAGCCATGGGGGCACACACCTGAGTGACTACGGCCCTATTTCTTTTGCAGTCCTCGGAGACGCCGGAAGCCAAGAAAGCGGAGAGGGTCAAATAGAATAGACATCGGCGCGCATTGGGAATGGTAGCAACCGCCTTGTTATCGCCCATAAGCAACATGGACGCTGAATCACTAGCCGAGTAATTTTTTTTAGTTATTTTGTTTTGTTAGTTATTTATCTTAAACTACGATGATGCTTACAACATTAAAAAATATGTCACATATGCTCACAAGTTCACACCATGTGCTGTTATGTTATTAGTCAAAAATTTTACTAAAAAAATATGCATTAATACTGTTACAAAATAAACACTATATCGTACGTGTAACGCCTGTGTCAATGCCGATGCATTGATGTGATCTGTGTATGACATATACCGCACTGTTGTTGCTTAATTTGAAGTGCCTAATAACGCAAGTGTTCGCCACGTATAGCAAGCAAATAGGGTAGAACAAATGGATACCCGAACAAATAAAAACATTGAGAGTAGTAATAGCGGTGGTTCAGCGGGGATGGTTTCCGTTTTTCCGTTGGGGGAAGGGGAGGTCAAAGGTCAAGGTCAAATACCCGGATATAGGTTAGGGCCAAGTACCCGGATGTAGGTCAAGGTCAAAGACCAAGGACCCGGACGCAGGTCAACTGGCGCCCCCTAGCGGATAGGTTGTGAACTAAAATAGCACTCCCATCGGATATTTTTCGGAACTAAAATACTTCATGTTGCATGAGTTTTTAACTATCTGTTTCCCTGGCGGATAAATCGTGAACTACAAACAACAGTGGTGCCACCTTACGGACAAGGGTTGGACTAAATGTAGGAGTACTGCCTAATTTGGTGCGTCTTATTTATGAAAATTGGCGCCCCTTGGTGGAAAGGTTACGAACTGAAAGAGAAGTACAAATAACTCCTCCTGACGTATGTCAGTGAACCAAATATCGATACTGCTTAAGTTCGTGTCTCTTGATTCTTTTTTCTCTTTTTACTATAAAAATAGGTCAAAGACGTCATTAAATAGGTCAGTGACATCGATAAATAGGCCACTGCGCATGCGCAATGGTGTCTTTTCTTATGTCCCATAGGTTGTCGACCATTTGTTTAGGTGTAGGCCTCTCTTAACCTATACATTTACAACCATAAAATAGGTTCAATCCTGACGAATCGGTAGAGAACTAGTAAAATAAGTCAAATTACGTCATTTCTGGTTACCATACATATCTACGACCTTCCCCTCATCCTGTTTGGGAATTTTTGCCTATCAATGTCTCTTATTACTTGCATACGTCGACTTCTTCCTGTATTAACAAAGAGGTGTTTGTCAATTGTTGTGTACTATTTCGTCATCAGCTCCGGCAATCAAACAAAAAAACATCAATGATCCACTCTACAGTCTGTACCTATAATGTCTACTCTGAAGTCCGTGTTCGTTCGGCACGCCCACGTGACCTTTATGTTCCGTCGAACTGTTATAAAAGGCCTGCGTCTGTATTTTGTGGTCATTATATCTTACATTTTGGAAGATGAACAACATGACTAGTGATAACGTCCGACAAGAGAGTTTGCTACCGAAGGCGCAGCCTGCTCTGGCCACGGGCCCACTCTACCTCTCGATACCGACAATCAATCCGGACCAACAACCAGCGACCAGTTCAACGACCAGTCCGACGACCAGTCCGACGACCAAAACAATTTCATCTCTGTCATCAGCTCCGGCAACCGAACCAACCATCAATGATCTACTCTACAGTCTACACCTTTAATTTCTACTCTACAGTCCGTGATCTTTCGGCACGCCCACGTGACCTTTCGGCACATGTACTAACTATATAAGCGCGGTGTTTTACCAATCGGACCATCATTCTTATCACGACGACACCACGACTAACATCATCATGTTGAAGACACCTTACTACCGACCTCGTAATGCAGCGGACTCGAGCGATGAGGACGAGCCAACGAGCAGACCCGTCATGCCGGTAACCAACCGACCTGCTGGGCCATCGGAACCAGAGGTCGTGGACGTAGTGGACGTGCCAACTCTAGAATCAACGGTAAGCGCCGACCCTGTTATCAAGGTCAGAGGTCTCCTTATTGACAAAGTGCGCAAGTATACTCCCTTCTACATCGGGTGCAGATACTGCAAGAAGCGTAAGGTAGTCGACGATAGGGGACATTTGCAATACAAACGACACGGTTACGTTGCCTCTGACATGTATATTATGGTTCGAACGACCGCTGCCGATGAGGATTCCCTATCGATCCCGAAACAACTACCACCATCGCAGAGACCCTTCACCTGCCCAGACTGTGGGGGATCGTTCACACGGAAAGATAATAGCAACCGCCACGTAACCAGCGGATGTTGTGCCCGTCGGAAGAGGACGGCCGATGAAGCCAAGTTGTATACGCGAGTGGTGATTCATACTTTATATTGTTTTACTATATACTTTCACCTAAAACCTCGTTCCCCGTGTCTATACTTTCCCTAAAATAGCGTCCCTGTATATGTTTACTTCCGTCAAAATGGCGTCCACTGTGTCTTTACTTCCGCTAAAACTTCGCCCCGTTTTATACTTTATGATCATACAACGTGTCACCTTACTTCCTATCACGTCACTTCTTATAATTGTTTCCTACCTATCCTTGTACCACCATACTCTAGCAAATGTACTATTTCCATGCAATCTTTAATATTTTTTAATGTTATTGAAATATTCTTGCAGGGCTACAGTGAAGGTCCGCTACCACCAAAGCGGCAACGAATGGTCTCTGTGTCGTCAGAGACGATTAACGACAACAGAACATCATCGACACCAACTTCCATTCCTAACGACGTCACAACTACCCACGCTGTCAATGTCTCAACTTCTACCCAGCCTGCCAACGTTGCAATTTCCGCTCCTGACTTTGCTGGTCCGAACTTTACCATTGACCGAAATGAAGAAGACGCATGCACGCCACATAGCATGTACCATCTTTGAACTCTCAAGACGACAATGCCGTGGTTTCGAGATAGATCATCCTAGTAAATTTCATCACGATTGTATGTTATCTGATGACATTCAAATTTGCATGCACTTTGACAAGGATGTGGAGTCCATCAATTCAACTGCAGTGGTGAAAGACTGTTTGAGTGTTTTGTTAGACGCAGGTGTGAAGCTAGCCGACGTGACAGTCGAACAGTCGTGTAATATCAATACTTGGTTGCAAGAAGCCGTTTCGAAACAGTGGCGAAACACTATGAAACATATGATTCTGGCAGTAATGGAGGGTGACCTGTAAAGAACTTTCTTTTGTCTTGTACACAATTAAACTTTGCAAGACTCTGTATCAATGTCTAGTCTCTGGTTCTTGTAGTTATGGAGTGTGACATGTAAATACGTTTGTGTTGTTCACGAATAAACTGTGCAAACCTTATCTTGTGTCTTTTTCATAGTGTAATGCAAAGCATGTGTTGGGAACCTTACTAATAGCCTTACACTTCACAACTAAAGATATACTATCGGCATTGTCAATATTAGCGTCATCGATTTGCGTAAAACAGATTCGTGTACGATATGCAAGACAAATGAACAGTACCACGGAACTTGTACGTTGTATGAACTGAACTTAGACCAACTAGTCGGACAAACGAAACACTACACTTTGACCAACACGCTGCACGAACCAAACTATAGACACGAGTTATACAAACGAAACACTAAACTTAACCAAATTAAGACGACTACGGAACTTGTACGTTGTACGAATTGAACTTAGACCAACTAGTCGGACAAACGAAACACTATACTTTGACCAACACGCTGCACGAACCAAACTATAGACACGAGTTGTACAAAACAAATACTAAACTTAGCCGAACACGTGGTACGAATTGAACTTAGACCAACCAGTCAGACAAACGAAACACTATACCTTGACCAACACGCTGCACGAATCAAACTATAGACACGAGTTGTACAAACGAAACACTAAACTTAGCCCAACAGGTTGTATGAATTGAACTCAGATCAACTATTCGGACAAATGAAACACTATACTTTGACCAACTCGCTGCACGAACCAAACTATAGACACGAGTTGTACAAACGAAATACTAAACTTAGCCGAACACGTGGTACGAATTGAACTTAGACCAACTAGCGGGACAAACGAAACACTAAACTTAGACCAACACGTTGCACGAACCACGTCAAATCCCTCTTTTTGGAGCAAATTCGATGCGTTTTCGTGTCAAGTCCCTCCTGTTTGGAGCAAATTCGACGTGTTGTTATGTCAAATCCCTCCACTTTTTGGAGCAAATTCGACGTTTTGTCATGTCAATTCCCTTCACTTTTTGGAGCAAATTCGACGTGTTGTCATGTCAATTCCCTCCACTTTTTGGAGCAAATTCGACGTGTGGTCATGTCAAAGCCCTCCACTTTTTGGAGCAAATTCGACGTGTTGTCATGTCAAATCCCTCCACTTTCTGAAGCAAATTCGACGTGTTGTCATGTCAAATCCCTCCACTTTTTGGAGCAAATTCGACGTGTTGTCATGTCAAATCCCTCCACTTTCTGAAGCAAATTCGACCTGTTGTCATGTCAAATCCCTCCACTTTTTGGAGCAAATTCGACGTGTTGTCATGTCAAATCCCTCCACTTTTTGGAGCAAATTCGACGTGTTGTCATGTCAAATCCCTCCACTTTTTGGAGCAAATTCGACGTGTTGTCATGTAAAATCCCTCTTTTTGGAGCAAATTCGACGCGTTGTCACGTCACATCCCTCCTTTTTGGAGCAAATTCGTCAGTTTATCGCGTGACATCTCTACCAAACTTAGCGCACGAGACTACGGCCGAGACATTGCATGAGATACGGACGAGACATCGCATGAGACTACGTGTTCCAAGAACCATTCCGTTCTTTACACTTGAACAGTAAACACGTACATCATGAGCTAATGGACTAGTCTACCAGCTACCAACAAGCCTACATCATCACCATCACGGGCAGTCTTCCAGTACCCAGATTGCAAGAGACATTTCACACATCGAGACAACTTGAAACGACACAGTAGCCTCAGTAGCTGTGCACTGTTGACAAACGCTACGTTACTGAAATCACTTGTCCTGAAGCTCATTACGACATCTGTGTAACACCAAACACTTATACCAAAGAGTGACAAGAACCAAACTTGGCGGACAAACGAAACACCAAACACTTAGATCAACGAGCGACAAGAATCAAACGTCACATACCTTCATGTCAAGAGACAATCATCTGTTCGGATTCCTGTCCAACGAGGCGACCATAGGACTCGTATGAGGTGTCGCTTCTTTTAACGGAAAACATATGTATATGAAACATCCGTCTTTACAACGTAACAATTCCATATTTACAAATAATGCGAGCGATCAGACACGATACGACCTTCTCGAGAGTCGAAAAAGGAAAGACCAGAATCGTCGGAAGTATGGTATATACACTAGTTTTCGGCGTCATCTCATTTACATAACCAATCAGACCGAACGTACATCATTTGACTTTACTTAACACAAAAACTGTGCACGCTCATGAGAGGCGACATCCGACGCCACTCAACGGACACCAATGTAATTAGTAAGAGTATTGCCATCTACCGGCCACGATAGATCTCTATTCGTTGACACACTTCCGGGAATACCGGAAGCATAGAGGTCGCCATGACAGTCAAGTAACTTCCGGTGCGACGGTACTTCCGACCTAGCGTTCCTAGTAGATGCTGCCATAGCAAGCGAATCTGAAAACTGCTATGATCGAAAACGTATATGTCAATAACATGTAAGGACCACCACCTGACAGGACTTCATTCAAAGAGGTGACCGTCATGGTTCCCGACGCCACTCAACGGACACCAGTGTAATTAGTCAGAGTATTGCCATCTACCGGCCATGATAGATCTCTATTCGTTGACACTCTTCCCGGAATACCGGAAGCGTAGAGGCTGCCATGACAGTCAAGTAACTTCCGGTACGACGTCACTTCCGGCGTAGCGCCCCCTAGTGGATAATCGGAGTACAACGTTGCATGATAGCGCCATCTAGCGGGTAAAAATATATAATTAGGTTAGTTAGAGAAAAAAAGTTGGGGTTAATCTCGCGAAAATTTAAACAACAACCACCAAGGTAGTTGTATACATTTTCTGAAAATGTTATGTTTTTGCCCCAGAGGGACAAAAACAAAAAATTTTCGCGAGATTAACCCCAACTTTTTTTCTCTAACTAACCATATTAAATATTGTTGGGGTTAATCTCGCGAAAATTTTAACAACAACCACCAAGGTGGTTGTTGTATAAATTTTCTGAAAATTTTCTGTTTTTCCTCAGAGGCACAAAAACAAAAAATTGTCGCGAGATTAACCCCAACTTTTTTCTCTAACTAACCTAATTATATATTTTTACCCGCTAGATGGAGCTATCATGTAACGTAGTACTCCTATTATCCACTAGGGGGCGCTATCCCGGAAGTGACGTCGTACCGTAAGTTACTTGACTGTCATGGCAGCCTCTACTAGGGACGCAACGTCGGAAGTGACGTCGCCCCGGAAGTTACTTGACTGTCATGGCAGCCTCTACGCTTCCGGTATTCCGGGAAGAGTGTCAACGATCTATCATGTCCGGTAGATGGCAATACTCTGACTAATTACACTGGTCTCCGTTAAGTGGCGTCGGGAACCATGATGGTCACCTCTTTGAATGAAGTCCTGTCAGGTGATTGTCCTTACATGTTATTGACATAGACGTTTTCGATCATAGCAGTTTTTAGATTCGCTTGCTATGGCAGCCTCTACCAGGAACGCTAGGTCGGAAGTACCGTCGCACCGGAAGTTACTTGACTGTCATGGCGACCTCTATGCTTCCGGTATTCCCGGAAGTGTGTCAACGAATAGAGATCTATCGTGGCCGGTAGATGGCAATACTCTGACTAATTACATTGGTGTCCGTTGAGTGGCGCCGGATGTCGCCTCTCATGAGCGTGCACAGTTTTTGTGTTAAGGAAAGTCACATGATGTACGTTCGGTCTAATTGGTTATGTAAATGAGATGACGCCGAAAACTAGTGTATATACCATACTTCCGACGATTCTGGTCTTTCCTTTTTCGACTCTCGAGAAGGTCGTATCGTGTCTGATCGCTCGCATTATTTGTAAATATGGAATTGATACGTTGTAAAGACGGATGTTTCATACACATATGTTTTCCGTTAAAAGAAGCGATACCTCATATGGTCGCCTCGTTGGACGTGAATCCGAACATATGATTGTCTCTTGACATGAAGGTATGTGACGTTTGATTCTTGTTGCTCGTTGATCTAAGTGTTTGGTGTTTCGTTTGTCCGCCAAGTTTGGTTCTTGTCACTCTTTGGTATAAGTGTTTGGTGTTACACAGATGTCGTAGTGAGCTTCAGGACAAGTGATTTCAGTAATGTAGCGTTTGTCGACAGTGCACAGCTACTGAGGCTACTGAGTCGTTTCAAGTTGTCTCGATGTGTGAAATGTCTCTTGCAATCTGGGTACTGGAAGACTGCCCGTGATGATGATGATGTAGGCTTGTTGGTAGCTGGTAGACTAGTCCATTAGCTCATGATGTACGTGTTTACTTTTCAAGTGTAAAGAACGGAATGGTTCTTGGAACACGTAGTCTCATGCGATGTCTCGTCCGTATCTCATGCAATGTCTCGGCCGTAGTCTCGTGCGCTAAGTTTGGTAGAGGTGTCACGCGATAAACTAACGAATTTGCTCCAAAAAGGAGGGATGTGACGTGACAACGCGTCGAATTTGCTCCAAAAAGAGGGATTTTACATGACAACACGTCGAATTTGCTCCAAAAAGTGGACGGATTTGACATGACAACACGTCGAATTTGCTCCAAAAAGTGGAGGGATTTGACATGACAACACGTCGAATTTACTCCAAAAAGTGGAGGGATTTGACATGACAACACGTCGAATTTGCTCCAAAAAGTGGAGGAATTTGACATGACAACACGTCGAATTTGCTCCAAAAAGTGGAGGGATTTGACATGACAACACGTCGAATTTGCTCCAGAAAGTGGAGGGATTTGACATGACAGCACGTAGAATTTACTCCCAAAAGTGGAGGGATTTGACATGACAACACGTCGAATTTGCTCCAAAAAGTGGAGGGCTTTGACATAACCACACGTCGAATTTGCTCCCAAAAGTGGACGGAATTGACATGACAACACGTCGAATTTGCTCCAAAAAGTGGAGAGAATTGACATGACAACACGTCGAATTTGCTCCAAAAAGAGGGATTTGACATGACAACACGTCGAATTTGCTCCAAAAGTGGAGGGATTTGACATGACAACACGTCGAATTTACTCCAAACAGGAAGGATTTGACACGAAAACGCATCGAATTTACTCCAAAAAGAGGGATTTGACGTGGTTCGTGCAACGTGTTGGTCTAAGTTTAGTGTTTCGTTTGTCCCGCTAGTTGGTCTAAGTTCAATTCGTGCAACCTGTTGGGCTAAGTTTAGTGTTTCGTTTGTACAACTCGTGTCTATAGTTTGATTCGTGCAGCGTGTTGGTCAAAGTATAGTGTTTCATTTGTCCGACTAATTGATCTGAGTTCAATTCGCACAACCTGTTGGGCTAAGTTTAGTGTTTCGTTTGTACAACTCGTGTCTATAGTTTGATTCGTGCAGCGAGTTGGTCAAAGTATAGTGTTTCATTTGTCCGACTAGTTGATCTGAGTTCAATTCGTACAACCTGTTGGGCTAAGTTTAGTGTTTCGTTTGTACAACTCGTGTCTATAGTTTGATTCGTGCAGCGAGTTGGTCAAGGTATAGTGTTTCGTTTGTCTGACTAGTTGGTCTAAGTTCATTTCGTACCACGTGTTCGGCTAAGTTTAGTATTTCGTTTGTACAACTCGTGTCTATAGTTTGGTTCGTGCAGCGAGTTGGTCAAAGTATAGTGTTTCATTTGTCCGACTAGTTGATCTGAGTTCAATTCGTACAACCTGTTGGGCTAAGTTTAGTGTTTCGTTTGTACAACTCGTGTCTATAGTTTGATTCGTGCAGCGAGTTGGTCAAGGTATAGTGTTTCGTTTGTCTGACTAGTTGGTCTAAGTTCATTTCGTACCACGTGTTCGGCTAAGTTTAGTATTTCGTTTGTACAACTCGTGTCTATAGTTTGGTTCGTGCAGCGAGTTGGTCAAAGTATAGTGTTTCATTTGTCCGACTAGTTGGTCTGAGTTCAATTCGTACAACGTACAAGTTCCGTAGTCGTCTTAATTTGGTTAAGTTTAGTGTTTCGTTTGTATAACTCATGTCTATAGTTTTGTTCGTGCAGCGTGTTGGTCAAAGTGTAGTGTTTCGTTTGTCCGACTAGTTGGTCTAAGTTCAATTCATACAACGTACAAGTTCCGTGGTACTGTTCATTTGTCTTGCTTATCGTACACGAATCTGTTTTACGCAAATCGATGACGCTAATATTGACAATGCCGATAGTATATCTTTAGTTGTGAAGTGTAAGACTATTAGTAAGGTTCCCAACACATGCTTTGCATTACACTATGAAAAAGACAAAAGATATGGTTTGCACAGTTTATTCGTGAACAACACAAACGTATTTACATGTCACACTCCATAACTACAAGAACCAGAGACTAGACATTGATACAGAGTCTTACAAAGTTTAATCGTGTACAAGACAAAAGAAAGTTCTTTAAAGGTCACCCTCCATTACTGCCAGAATCATATGTTTCATACTGTTTCGCCACTGTTTCGAAACGGCTTCTTGCAACCAAGTATTGATATTACACAACTGTTCGACTGTCACGTCGGCTAGCTTCACACCTGCGTCTAACAAAACACTCAAACAGTCTTTCACCACTGCAGTTGAATTGATGGACTCCACATCCTCGTGAAAGTGCATGCAAATTTGTATGTCATCAGATAACATACAATCGTGATGAAATTTACTAGGATGATCTATCTCGAAACCACGGCATTGTCGTCTTGAGAGTTCAAAGATGGTACATGCTATGTGGCGTGCAAGCGTCTTCTTCATTTCGGTCGCAGGAAAATCAATGGTAAAGTTCGGACCAGCAAAGTCAGGAGCGGAAATTGCAACGTTGGCAGGCTGGGTAGAAGTTGAGACATTGACAGCGTGGGTAGTTGTGACGTCGTTAGGAAAGGAAGTTGGTGTCGATGATGTTCTGTTGTCGTTAATCGTCTCTGACGACACAGAGACCATTCGTTGCCGCTTTGGTGGTAGCGGACCTTCACTGTAGCCCTGCAAGAATATTTCAATAACATTAAAAAATATTAAAGATTGCATGGAAATAGTACATTTGCTATAGTATGGTGGTACAAGGATAGGTAGGAAACAATTATAAGAAGTGACGTGATACGAAGTAAGGTGACACGTTGTATGATTATAAAGTATAAAACGGGGCGAAGTTTTAGCGGAAGTAAAGACACAGTGGACGCCATTTTGACGGAAGTAAACATATACAGGGACGCTATTTTAGGGAAAGTATAGACACGGGGAACGAGGTTTTAGGTGAAAGTATATAGTAAAACAATATAAAGTATGACTCACCACTCGCGTATACACCTTGGCTTCATCGGCCGTCCTCTTCCGACGGGCACAACATCCGCTGGTTACGTGGCGGTTGCTATTATCTTTCCGTGTGAACGATCCCCCACAGTCTGGGCAGGTGAAGGGTCTCTGCGATGGTGGTAGTTGTTTCGGGGTCGATAGGGAATCCTCATTGGCAGCGGTCGTTTGAACCATAATATACATGTCAGAGGCAACGTAACCGTGTCGTTTGCATTGCAAATGCCCCCTATCGTCGACTATCATACGCTTCTTGCAGTATTGCACCCGATGTAGAAGGGAGTATGCTTGCGTACTTTGTCCATAAGGAAACCTCTGACATTGATAACAGGGTCGGCGCTGACCGTTGATTCTACAGTTGGCACGTTCATGACCTCTGGTTCCGATGGCGGAGAAGAACGAATGGTCACCGGCATGATGGGTCGGCTCGTTGGCTCGTCCTCGTCGCTCGAGTCTGCTGCTTCGCGAGGGTGGTAATAGGGTATCTTGAACGTGATGATGTTAGCCGTGCTGTCGTCGAATGACGGTCCGATTGGCAAAACACCGCGCTTATATAGTTAGTAAATGTGCCGAAAAGTCACGTGGGCGTGCCGAAAGATTATGGAACAGAACATAAAGGTCACGTGGGCGTGCCGAAAGATCACCGACTGCAGAATAGAAAATTCAAAAGCACGGACCTCAGAGTAGAAAGTACAAAAGCGCGGACTGCAGAGTAGTTATTTAGTTCACCACTTATCTAACAGGGGTGCTTTTAGTTGATGATGATGTATCCACCAGGAGTAAGCACTTGATAAAAAACAAGAGACACGAACTTAAGCAGTATCGATATTTGGTTCAACACTTGTCCGCCAGGGATGATGTTTGTAGTTCACGATCTATCCGTCAGGGGGCTCCATTCCTCTTCCTTCGCGCCGCGCCAACCGTCCCAGGTAGACCACTGCTATATACAAGTTCATACCAGCTTGCATCCGAGTAATCAACTGAGGTAAGTGCAAATGTCCTATGTAAAACTGTATCATTATTTAGAAACTATAGCACTGATGAATGTTAAAGTATTGCGAGACCTTGATTTTGTTGACAAATATGTCTCAAAGAATGTTACATGTTCAGGAATCACTTCACGTCTGCTATTAGTAACATACATAGGTACGCAATATGCAAATAATAAGAGACATTGATAGGCCAAAATTTACAAACAGGGAGATGGGCAGGTCGTAGATCTGTACGGTAACCAGAAATGACAAAATTTGACTTATTTTACTAGTTCTCTACCGATTCGTCAGGATTGGACCTATGTTAAAGTTGTAAATGTATAGGTTAAGAGAGGCCTACACCTAAACAAATGGTCGACAACCTATGAGACATAAGAAAAGACACCATTGCGCATGCGCAATGGCCTATTTAACGACGTCACTGACCTATTTAATGACGTCTTTGACCTATTGTTATAGTAAAAAGAGAAAAAAGAAATAAGAGACACGAACTTAAGCAGTATCGATATTTGGTTCACTGAAATCCGTCAGGGGGAGTTATTTGTACTTGTCTTTCAGTTCGTAACCTTTCCACCAAGGGGCGCCAATTTTCATAAATAAGACGCACCAAATTAGGCAGTACTCCTACATTTAGTCCAACCGTTGTCCGTAAGGTGACACCACTGTTGTTTGTAGTTCAATATTTATCCGCCAGTGAAATTAGTTCCAAAAAATCCGCTAGGGGCGCACTTTGAACTATTTTAATTCCGAAAATAAATCCGCTAGGGGCGCTATCACTTGACCTACACCCGGGTCCTTGACCTTTGACCTTAACCTACATCCGGGTACTTGACCTTGACCTTTTACCTCCCCTTCCCCAACGGAAAAACAGAAACCATCCCCGCTGAACCACCGCTATTACTACTATTGAGTATTGCAATAATATTTACGTTAAGATATGTATTTATTCGTGTACTGTGTATAATTGGAGGGGCAAATGATAAAAAATAGTGTGTAGACCTACTATCAGACCTGGGTTCAATTCACTTTTGTCAATTCCAATTCAATTGCAATTCATGTTTATTTACCAAGGATCAATTCCAATTTAATTCAACATATTCACAAGAAGAATCAATTCCAATTCATTTTATTCAAATAAAATTCGAGCATATTGTTGATCAATTCAATTAATTTCCAATTCAATTAAAAATTGAACCCAGGTCTGCCGACTAAACATTGATAATTGTGTGCACAATATCATATTTAATATGTAACTTGTTAAAATTATGTTTTGCTGTAGATACCAGGCCATGGTACTTACACATCAAAGATGGGACATCTGTGTGTTGCGTTTAATGATGTAACTATTAGAAATAAATAAGGAAGACAATTCTTATCCAATAAAAGCGTGCATGTTATTGCGTGATGTAATCCCATATGTTCGCATTACATGATTGTATATCTTTTGCAAGACACATTGTATGTCACACATCCATTGTACGGTCCTTCAAGAAGCTGGGTGTATAAAAAATATGTGGTTGTATTTAACAAGATTTAACAAGATTGCCATCCAGAAAATTACTCTGGATGGCAGGTGGACAAGGAAGCCTTTTGGCTTATCGCGAGTCCAATACTTTTTATCTACATGTATCCCGCCTTTTTAAGGTGTGTGTCGATTTTATTTTTAAACATATTCACGCTACTAGCACCAACACAATCAGGAGATAATCTGTTCCATTCATTTACAGTCCTTTGTGAGAATGAGAACTTTCTTATATCTAATCTACACTGCTCCTTTACTAATGTAGCTTCATGTCCTCTGGTCCTTCTATTTTTCTTAACTGAGAAAAAAATGTTTCTATCAATATTTTCATAACCATTCAATATTTTAAACACTTCTATGTGATCTCCTCTCAATCTCCTGGTCTCTAATGTTGTTAAACCACATTCTTTTAGGCGTATTTCGTAACTAAGATCCCTCAGATTTGGTATCATTTTAGTCGCTCTCCTCTGTACTCTTTCTAGCATATCTATGTCCTTCTTGCGATATGGCCTCCATGCTTGTATACAATATTCTAAATGAGGCCTCACTATTGTTTTGTACAGCGGTACTATTAATTCTTTTTTCTTATACGCTATATTTCGCCTAATTAATCCAAGGATTTGATTTCCCTTTGACGCTGCAATTCCGCACTGCTCTGAAACCTTCATATCAGCACTAATGGTTAACCCCAAGTCCTTTTCTTTTACAGTAGTACTTAGAACAGTACCCCCCATTTTATATTTTACCTCTTCATTCCCATGACCTGTGTGGAGGCATTTACATTTCCCAAAATTGAACAGCATTTGCCACTTTTCAGACCATTTGATCAACCTATCAAGATCATCTTGTAAATGCTGTCTGTCTCCATCACTTTTAATCCTTCTAAACACTTTTGTATCATCCGCAAATTTTAACACCTTGCTTGTTATATCATCGTCCAAATCGTTGATATATATTAAGAATAATATAGGTCCTAGTACTGATCCCTGTGGTACCCCACTCAATACCGATTTCCAGTTTGAAGCCTCCCCATCAACTACTACACGTTGTCTTCTGTCATTCAGCCATTTTTCTATCCAGTTTATTATACCATTTCCTATGCCATGGGCCTTTAGCTTAAGGAGTAATCTTTGATGTGGTACTTTGTCGAAAGCTTTTTGAAAATCTAAATAGATGATATCTACTGGTGATCCCTCATCTACCCACCTAGTGATGTCTTCCAAAAAACATAACATATTTGTTAAGCATGACCTCGCTTTTAAAAACCCATGTTGAGATGGGTTTATCAAGTTATGTTTAACAAGAAAATCCACCATGTGATCTTTAATTAGTCTTTCTAATAATTTGCAAATCACTGATGTTAAACTCACTGGTCTATAGTTCTCTGACTTGTTTCTCGAACCTTTTTTAAATAACGGTATAATGTTTGCCTCTTTCCATTCTAAAGGAACCACTCCCTCTTCTAATGACAAATTGAAAACTGTTGCAAGCGGTACGCTAATTTGTTCTACAATTTCCAATAGTAGTTTGGGCGGAATCCCGTCCACTCCAGGTGATTTATTATCCTTCATAGCCCTTATTTTCTTAGCTACCATTTCCGAGGTTACAACTAACTGTCCTAAATAGTCTGAATCTGCCCCCTTGAACTTAGCCTCTGGTACTGGCAGTGAACTAATATCTTCCCTGGTAAACACTGAACTAAAATAATTTGCATGACAAACAGTTCCCTTTACCACATTCCAATACAATAAGTATTGTTTAATTTGCACTACACTGATGATGTGTTCACGGAAACTGTTAACGAGTAGCTGCCTAACCTGAAGGAGAAGAGAAACAATTTTGGATCATCATCAATGTCACGATCATAGTCAAAGCAATATGTATGTTTTTCATGATGTAATTTTCATGTAATGGAGAAATAAAACAGTTGAATTGCATTAGGATGCTACCCTTACTAAATAAGTGCATTTAATGTAAGTGCAAACAATTCCTTGCAACAAAGGTGCATGTTCATATCAGTATGTATGCATTTGTTATGCAAGAAATACATTTTGATTGTCACAGGAGTGATATTGAGTAAAGAATAAAACAATACTTATACAATCTCTTCAGGGTTCAACTTAAATCTTCAAACACTGTATGACTGATTTGTTTGTGTTTTTTTTTATAAATCACCTAAAAAATACATCACTTGAGATAGAAAAGTGGTAGGGGCGACATCAAAATTACATTACACATGCTGAAGGCAATTAATGGAATCGGTGGGTGTGCACAGCCAGTACTGTTTTGTATGCAACAGGAATTGAACCTGCCACACATCACTGGACCACTATGAACCCCACAGCTCTGACGCGTGGTAACATTGCATGAATTACAACATAGAAAATAGCAGTAATCTATTTCAAATTATCTATAAAAAATTAGATAAGTATTAAACTTTATGTGCCATTTAATTTCTGAGAATCCTTACTTAATATTTTACGTAGCATAGACTACTATTAATAGTATGTCATAATTAAAGACGCAAAACCTGAAATGGATTATATGGATTTTATTCTACATGAACTGTCCCTGAACTTGACTTTTATTGTAGACCTACACACATCAATCCACTTTCATCGTTGGCTATGTCTATGGTTTGTATACGGGTGGGATACGAGGAATGGGATGTCAACGGTGATGACTATGCAGTAGACCCGCCTACAAAAGCAGCTGGATCCGCCACTAATTGTCATGTGGGAAAGTTAGCACGTCACGTGATGAGACCGCACAATATGTTATTGACTACTTTTCGAAAATATCAATTGTTTGAGTGCGTTGTGTGACCTAGGCAACAAAGGATCGTTTCTGGTCCCCAAATCCCTCCAACTAGAACTCTTCCCCAACTCTTACTTACTTAAAAGTCATCCACTTAACGTGGTGACATGATGATCAGAGTTGTTTCCACACTTTTCTGAGTGTCATTGTGGCAGCCACACGAGTCCCACTGACTCCATCTCGATGATGTCTCTAGGGCCATATTACGGCGACCTCTTCTCCGGGGGCCCTTGGGTCTCAAAGGCAAAGGATAACTTTTTTTAGCCACTTCGATGTGGCGTATCACATGCCCTACCAGATGCCGTTGCGTCACGATGGTGGAAATCGGTGGTAGGCTGCCGTACAGCTCCTGCATGGATGGTGATTTAATCGCGGCAGGACACTTTGTATATTTTACGTAAGTAGTATGCTAAGCCCATTTCGTTTGAGCAATCTGTTATTCATCGAAGCAAAAAAACCAGTAGTTCCGGTTTTCCATGTTAAAAGATAGGAAAGTAGTTCTGGTTCATCCGAATGCATCGACGGATAATCCAACGGATAACGGATTTGTATCCCATGTTAAAAGATAGGGGCTAAATCCTATGTTGTAAGGTGGGAATTTCCGCGAATTTATGTTCTGGAGGGTCGTTTTCAGTCATTTTGGGTTTGGAGGTTTTTTCGAGTAATTCCAATCTCTTAACATGGACAATTTCATTGTAGCGTTTTCAAATTTTTCACTCCTGATGTACAATAACAAAAGAATAAGATGCACGAATTTAAGCAGTACTGTTTCACCACTTTATTAACCCTACTTCCTACTTCCATTTACCGCACAAGGTCCAGGGTAGAAGGTGGTGTCAACTATCAGTACTTTTAGCCGGTAGGCCGAGGCTTAGCCTACGAACTGAGTCTTTGTTTGATTGACGGCGACGTGTCTAAAGCGTGGTGTTATAATAAGGCGTAATTTATTATAAAAAGCATTATACGTTCAACGGATGCCTATCTATCTGATGTACTATATACGAAATGTAGAATACATATAGAAGGATGTTATAGCAGAACCTAAAGCCATGTTTTTTTCGAACAGGGCGACCATCTTGGAATTAACTTGCTGCATAAACCAAGGATGTCCAGAGCAAACCCCCAAAAATTCCAATCATACTTTATGCTATATCTTCTTGTACTGGTAAACGACATTGAATTAAATCCCGGCCCCAGAGCACCCAAGTACCCTTGTGGTGTTTGCCAAAAAACAGTAACATTGAAACAGAAAGCAATTTGTTGCGACTGCTGCAATACTTGGTTCCACACGCAATGTGAATACGTCAGAGACACAATGTATGAAACGATGCAAAACACCAACACATCATCGAACTGCCTAAAATGTGGAATGGCCAATTTCAGTAGTACCCTTTTCAATTATGACGACATTGAAATATATATCAACACATCTCTCAATCAAATGATGACTCCATTTAACTCCCTACAACACCAGCAGGGTTAGGACCTCCACTATATACATTATCTCCTTCGAATCAAAGGAAACAGCACAATTACCGTTATACTCCTAACACTAAAAAAACATTGAGAATCATCAACCTAAACTGTCAATCACTAAAAAACAAGAAACAGAATGTCTTTCACTCATTGATAGCTCCAAACCAGACATAATTATTGGCACTGAATCCTGGCTTAGCAATAGCATATTAGATGCTGAATATTTCCCAGATAAATCCAATGTATATAGAAAGGACAGAACAGAAGAACAGAGAGGAGGAGTGGTATTCATGGCAATACATTCTGACCTGCTTAGTGAAGAGGAATTTGAATTAGAGACAGACTGCGAAATAATTTGGGCTAAGATTAGCATAGCTGGTTGTAAATTACTTAATATATGTGCTTACTACAGACATGACATAAATGATGAACACAGCGTAGAACAATTTGAAATATCTCTAGGCAGACTAAATAAAAAGCAACACTTATTCATTGCAGGAGATTTTTATTTTCCTGGATGGGACTGGCAGAATGGAATGTTAAAACCAAACTGCCAAAACGTACTACTTCATGATAAATTTTGAAACATTCTAGATGACCTTGGTCTTATCCAGATTATAGACAAGCCAACAAGGGGAGAAAACACTATAGACTTAATGATCACAAATAACCCTACCAACGTCAACCGAACAGAGATATTAACAGGAATCTCAGATCATGACTGTTGTTACACAGAGCTAGACAAAAACCCAATGAAACACAAACAGAAACCTAGAAATATTCCCCTTTTCAATAAGACAGACTGGGACAAATTTAGAAAACATATGAAAGATGTAAACAAAAATCTTCAAAATTGCTATGAACAAAACAGTGCAAACGAGTTGTGGTGTATGTTTCGGGATAGCATTGTCAATTGTACATACCATCCAGAATGGCTAGACGTAGGGACGGATACACTTGGATTACACCAACACTAAAGACACTTATACAAAAAAGGGACAGAATGTACAAATGTCACAAGCACACTCCAAAATACAAACATCTAAAACAAACTATACAGCAACAACTGAGAACTGCCTACTGGAACTATGTAAATGAAATTGTCACCTCTACTGAAGATAGTCAACAAAAACAAGGTTATGCTAAGAGATTCTGGACTTACATGAAACACTGCCGTACAAACTACACAGGGGTATCGCCTCTAAAACAAAATGGAATCCTACACTCAAACCCTCAAGCCAAAGCGGAGATACTAAATCAGCAATTTCAATCAGTCTTTACAGATGACACATCTCCCCAAGTAACCAAACTACCAAATCCAACACTACCAGAAATGCCAGAAATAGAAATTACAGAAGCTGGTGTACTAAAACTCCTACAAAATCTTAAACCTTATAAAGCACAAGGACCAGACAACATCAACTCAAAAATTATAAAAGAATTAGCTGTTGAAATTGCGCCATCGCTAACTTTAATCTTTCAGAAGTCATATGCTACAGGAGAAGTCCCCACAGATTGGCTAAAAGCAAATGTCTCACCTATTTTGAAGAATGGTCAAAAATACATAGCTTCAAATTATAGGTCCATTTCCCTGACATGCATAGCATCAAAACTAATGGAACATATCTTGGTTACATGCACATTCACACAACATTCTTTATCATCTTCAACATGGCTTTCGCACCCAAGTATCTTGCGAGACACAGCTTGTTCAGTTCATAGATGAATTAGGTACCCATATGCAGTCTGGCACGCAAACGGATGTGATAGATTTCTCTAAAGCATTTGATAAGGTCAGCCATAGAAAACTGATTTACAAAAATCACTATGGCATTCAAGACAAAAAAATCCTGGATTCGATCATTTTTAACAGACAGAACTCAAAGAGTCATAATAGAAGGCGAGGCCTCCTCTGAGGTACCCATAACATCAGGAGTACCACAAGGCTCTGTACTTGGTCCTTGTCTATTCCTCTTTTATATAAATGACATCCCAGACAATATTACATCTACAGTTAGACTTTTTGCTGATGACACCATAATGTATATAGCCCTTAAGCCTTAAGACAAATACAGCTGTGCTCCAGGAAGATCTTCACAAACTTGGAAAATGGGCCATAACCTGGAACATGGAATTCAATCTTAAAAAGTGCCATGTCATACCTGTAAAAAGAAACAAAACTGTCATTAACAACCAGTACATGCTCCATGGTCAAACACTAGAAACTGTTTTACAGGTAAAATATCTTCATATCTCCGGTGGAATGCCCACATAAATAACATTTGTCTAAAAGCAAATAGATCACTAGGCTTCCTCCGTAGAAATCTCAAAGTTCCGTCAATTCAAATAAAAACTCAGGCCTACTTCACCTTTGTCAGACCCATCCTGGAGAACAGCTGTACTGTACGGGATCCCTATACCCTTACACAAATAAACAAACTAGAAATGAGTCAACGCCGTGCAGTCCGATATGTCTTATATCGCCACCACAATACCTCCAGTGTAACATACATGCTCCAGACATTAGGATGGAGATCCTATCAGACAGAAGAACCGATGCAAAATTATGTATGATGTACAAGATAGCAAATGGCCTAGTGGGTATACCAGCAAACCAATACTTTATTCTTGTAAATATAGTCACTAGAAAACAAAATTCCTTATCGTACCTTATCACTCACTCCAGATGCAACTACCAATTGTATTCTTTTTTTCCCAGTACCATTCGACTTTGGAATTCCCTCCCTCAATATATTGTTAATCAGAACAGCCTGGATGCTTTTAAAAGCAACATCAAGACTTTGCACTACCCCATGTTTTAGACGTTAACAAGTTCTTCTGCACGTATTTATGTTTATTTACACGATAATTTGTGTTCTTATATATTGCACTCTAACAACAAAACAAAAATTCATGTTCGCCTGCCATGCCACGCACCGCCTGTATCCTCAGCATGTTGAGGCTAGGCATGTATTGGAAGAAGAAGAATTAGACCCTTGCTATTATTTGCGTGCGGTAGTGCTTAAATCCGTGCCTTTTACGTGGACAACTATAAAAATAAGTCATTTAAATGTTGAAATAAGTCAAACATGTCATGGCATAGGTCATTACACATACTGACTGACCCATATATATATATATATATATTTATAAAACCTACATATAGCTTACAATGATTATGAAATCGGATCTTCTCTGCTAATGTTGTCAAACTGGCCGCTATCTGCTTAGGTAATGCGGGCATTTGGAACTTGCGCGCCTGAATATAGTTTTCTTCACTGACGTCATTTAATAAGTACACGTGGTAAATTGGTTAAACTGGCGGTAATTCGGTTAGCAGATAGGAACTTATGTGCTAAATCAGTCAAACTGGCGGCTATTTGCGTAGGTACGACATTTATTTTTTACAACACGCACTTGCATACAGTTTTGATTTGTTCATGGAAAATGGCGGGAAATTGGTAAAAATGGCGGAAATTCCGTGAAAATTACGCCATTAAATAAATACGCGTGGTAATTCGGTCAAACCGGTAGTAATTAGGTTATTAGACTTTCGGAACTTGCGCATATATAAATAAGCTCGTTCAATGACGTTATTAAATAAGCACGCTTAGTAAATTGGTCAAACTGGTAATAATCCGGTTAGCAGTTGGCAATTTTTCTGCTAAATCAGTCAAATTGTAGCGCCGTGGTGCAGTGGCTAGAGTTTCGGACTCTCAACCGAGAGAACCTGGGTTCAAATACTGTGCGGAGGTGTCGAACCTTGGGCAAGTTCGGTCACTATACGTTGCTCATTTTAAGGTGATTCAGCTGTATGAATGAATACCTGGCTATAGACAGTAGTGGATATCGTCTTCGCGCATTGATTGCAGCGTGGCTGGATGCTTCCCAGAGAAGTCGAGATGGTGTTCGATTTAACAGGCCTGCCAGGGAGTACAGTGTAAAGTGTTTTGAGCAATCCTGAGGACTGGATACTACGCTATATAAGAACTTACCTTTTTTCTCGTTCATTGACGTCATTAAAATGTATGCTACCTAGTGGAATTCTAATTTAGATGCATTTTTACGAGGCCGTTAATGACATTAATTCAACTGCTGTGATGAAAGAGTGGTTGGATGTTTTGTTAGACGCTGGTATGAAGCAATCCGACCTGACGTCACATCAGTTGCGTAATATCGAAAGTTGGTTGCAAGACTCTGTATCAGAGCAGTGGCGAAACAAAGTAAAACAAATGGTTCTGGCAGTAATGGAGGGTGACCTGTAAATAACTCTGTCATGTAATTTGACGAGGCCTTTGATGACATTAATTCAATCACAGTGCTTAAAGGCTAGTTGGGTGTTTTACAACAGTCAGGTTTTAAACTATCCGACATGACATACGAACAACTGTGTACAATCAAGAGTTGGTTGCAAGACTCTGTATCAGATCAGAGGCAAAACAATGTCCAGTCTCTGCTTCTTGCACTTATTGCAGGTGACCTGTAAATAACTTTCTTTTTATTAATGTATAATCCTTGTTTTGTGTCTTTTTCCTATTATAAGTACCGTGCATTAGAGGATTTTGATACGTGAACTTGGTTATAGATATAGGCGTTACGGTCTTACCTATCATTCATGTCATACTTTGACCCATTGGCCTAACCAGAAACGCCACCTGATGATTTTTCGTGTCAGTTTTGGAGTAACCAGTTTGTATTAGCAACATGTTTGCCCATTGAGCAGAGGGCGCAGCTACGAGACATATGCGACTTCCGGTGCCACCTAATGGACACCAATGTAACTAGTTAGAGTAACGCCATCTACCATGAATGGTCTATCTCTATTCGTTGACACACTTCTGGGAATAGTAGAACCGTAGAGGTAGCCATTACAGTCACGTAACTGTGAGGTATGCATTTGGGGGACTTCCGGTGGTGAATTGATTTGAATTTGGTGCAGCAAACTTGCGAAAATATAAGGATATTTGATCAAGATAAATGATATTATTGAGCGTATAGCATACATAACGTAATTATAGATATATATTAAGCAATATTTTTTGTTAAAAGTTAGCTAGAGGGAGTAATCTAGGGTAGATTAAAAGTAGGCGATTTGCGAGCGATAATTGGGGACGTTAATGTAATCGGAACGTTGTTTACAAAGTAGGTCACTGGCGAAGTTAGCGTACCGTGAACGACAATAGAATAGCGTTATTTGAGATAATCGGTGTAGTTAGATGAGTAATTAAAACCTGAAATAACAATCTTTTAAAGTGTATAATAGTACACAGGAAACAGTCTTTGTAAAGACTACCTTGTATCTAAGCCTAACTTGAATACATTGTCATCGACATCGTAACTAGGTAAGGCACGGTGTGTCACTGTGTGTTAACAAATATAACTAACTATAACCTAAACAATCTGGTGTAAATTGTACACAGAAAAGTCTTTTCAAAGACTACATAAAAACTACTTTGAACATAAATAAATTCTGATATGGCACCTTGCAAGCGGCAACTCAGGGCAAAACGACACCTAGTTTGCAACGACTGCCAGAGCTGGGTGGATTTTGCGTTGTCTGGCTGTCCAAAATCATGGGCAGAGACCAAAGATGACGGATTCACCTTTCGGTGTATGGGGTGTTTGAGGGTGGAATGTCTGATGAAGGAGGTGTGTAAGTTGACGGATATAGTGAAGGAGATGGAGGCGAGACTCAACAAAGAAATAGATGGAGCAGAGAGGGATGACGCGGAGAGAGTTGAGAATTCTACAACACAGAAGGAGCAGAGTTGTGACACGGAGACTGAAGAAAGGAGACTGAGAGGAAGGAAGGTGACTGGTGTGAAGGAACAAGACATTGAGAAAACAGAGGGACGGAGGAAAAGTGTTCGGCAGAGGAAAAGAAAACGGGCCAGTGGGGATAGATCAGCAGGTAGTCAGACTGTAGAGAACGAGGAGAGACACGACAGCGATACAGGTGGTGAAGAGGTAGATACCACAGAGGCAGTTGGTAAGACTGTGAGACAGAAGACTGATGGAAGAAGACATAGTGTTCAGGAAAAAACAGAAAACATGACAGGCGTGAAGGTGACAGGGGAGAAAGTGACTGTAGTGAAGGAGGTAGCCGGGGAAAAGGGACGGGAGAGGAGAGAAGAAAATGTGATGGGAGGAAAGAAGAAGGGACGAAAGGAAGAGAGAGTAAATGTGCTAGAAGAGAAGATGACAGGAGGAAAGGGGACAAGAGAAAACGCGACAGGAAAGAAGGGAAAGGAAGAGAATGTGACTGGAGAGAAGACGGCAAGAGGAAAAGACAACAACCAGACATATGCAAACCGGAGGAGCTACTCCGAGGCAGTGATTGAGGGGGCAAGGAGAAAAGAGAGAGTGTTTATGGGCGATTCAATTCTGAGAAAAACAGACAAGACTATATGCGAGGGGAAGGACGTTGTTGTATGTCTACCGGGGGCTAGGATAGAGCATGTGACCGAAAGGGTAGAGAAGGTATTGGGGCATGGCAAGGGAGGGTCTATACTAGTACACGTTGGGAAAAACAATGCAGACAAGGAGGGAACAACTGGTATAGTTCAGAAGTACAGACATCTAGTGAGGAAGCTAAAGAAGACAAGAGTGGAACAGGTTATTCTCTCAGGAATTTTGCCAGTAATGGGAGGAAGGGGGGCAAGATACAGAAACTGTAAGAAGATGGCGATCAACGCACTAGTTGAGCAGATGTGTGAGGAAGAGGGCGTGGGATTCATAGATTTATGGGGGTACTTTGTTGGGAGAAGATATGTACATGAGAGATGGCCTCCATCTAAGTGGAAAGGGGGCAGCAGTATTCTCAGAGAATCTGCTGCGATCTGTTGACAGTGGGACAGGTTGCATCTATTTAAACTAAATTCGCAGGGGGGACTCGCAGAGAAGCCTGAAACTGGAGGCATAGATAAAGGCAGCAAAAATAATTCAGCAAAGAACAGTCTGGAAAACTGTTCTGAAGCTGGGTATAAATGTGTTTGTTTAAATGCAAGGAGTATAGTAAACAAAAGAAATGAACTAAACATTATGGTAGAAGATATTGACCCTCACATAATAGGTATAACCGAATCATGGGCATCCACCGATATATCAGATGCCGAATTGGGACTGACAGGATATGTAATGTTTAGGAAAGATAGAATAGGAAGAAGGGGAGGTGGAGTTATTTTTTATATTAAAGAATCTATCCAGGCTTATGAAATAAAATTAGACAGAGAAGCAGATTGCGAAGAAGCTGTTTGGTGTAACATAGTTACAGGAAACTCAACGTTAACGGTTGGATTAGTTTATCGAAGTCCAAACATAAGCACAGAAGAGAATGAAAAAATACAAAACGCTATAAGGGAAGTGAGCAAACGGGACTGTGTTATTATGGGGGATTTTAACCATGGGTATATAAAATGGAAATCTCTACAGAGTATGGGTAGTGAGGACCACAAGTTTTTAGTTTTAGTACAAGATAGTTTCCTTTCTCAACATGTGCTAGAACCAACCAGGGGAGAGAATGTGTTAGACTTAGTGTTGTCCTCACAGAAAGAATTAGTTGACAATGTCAAGATATGTGAGCCACTGGGGAGTAGTGATCACAACCAGGTACATTTTACCATCAAAGTAAAATCAGAAAGGAATAGTAAAAAGCAGTATAGGAGAAATTTCCACAAAGGAAGGTATAAGGACATGAGGAAATATTTAGCAAAGATAGACTGGAATAACACACTGAAAAATAAGACAGCAACAGAACTGGAATATCTTAAAAAGAATGAAATTGAATGCATCATCGTCAAATTTGTTCCCTTAAAAAACACGGGAAAAGGTCCAAAAAGAAACACTTATCGAAAGAAGCCATTAGAAAAATTAAATATAAACAAATGATGTGGAAGTCATATAGACGTACTGGAAATGACGAAGACTACAACATTTATAAAGAAGAATTAAACCAAGCTACAGCTGAAATTAGAAATTCAAAGAGAAGCTATGAACATAAATTAGTTTGTAATATAAAACATGACAGCAAGAGTTTTTATGCGTATGTTCGAAGCAAACAGAAAGTTCAGGATAAGGTCGGTCCTCTAGAAGATAGTGCTGGAAATATAATATCAGAAGGATTCTTAATGGCAGAAGACCTGAATGAGTATTTTAGTTCAGTGTTTACCAGAGAAGACACTAGTTCACTGCCAGTACCAGAGGCTAAGTTCAAGGGGGCAGAATCAGACTATTTAAGACAGTTAATTGTAACCCCAGAAATGGTAGCTAAGAAAATTAGGGCTATGAAGGATAATAAATCACCTGGAGTGGATGGTATTCCACCCAAACTACTAGTGGAAATTGTAGAACAAATTAGCATACCGCTTGCAACAGTTTTCAACTTGTCATTAGAAGAGGGAGTGGTTCCTTTAGAATGGAAAGAAGCAAACATTATACCGTTATTTAAAAAAGGTTCGTGAAACAAGTCAAAGAACTATAGACCAAAGTGAGTTTAACATCGGTGATTTGTAAATTATTAGAAAGACTAATTAAAGATCACATGGTGGATTTTCTTGTTAAACATAACTTGATAAACCCATCTCAACATGGGTTTCTAAAAGCGAGGTCATGCTTAACAAATATGTTATGTTTTTTGGAAGATATTTCTAAGTGGGTAGATGATGGATCACCAGTAGATATAATCTACTTAGATTTTCAAAAAGCTTTCGACAAAGTGCCACATCAGAGATTACTGCTTAAACTAAAAGCCCATGGCATAGGAAATGGTATAATTAACTGGATAGAAAAATGGCTGATTGACAGAAGACAACGGGTAGTTGTTGATGGGGAGGCTTCAAACTGGAAATCAGTTTTGAGTGGGGTTCCACAGGGATCAGTACTGGGACCTATATTATTCTTAATATATATAAACGATTTGGACGATGATATAGCTAGCAAGGTTTTGAAATTTGCAGATGATACAAAAGTGTTTAGAAGGATTAAAAGTGATGGGGATAGACAGCATTTACAAGATGATCTTGACAGGTTGATCAAATGGTCTGAAAAGTGGCAAATGTTGTTCAATTTTGGGAAATGTAAATGCCTTCACACAGGACATGGGAACGAATATGTAGAATATACAATGGGGGGAACTGTACTAAGTACTACTGTAAAAGAAAAAGACTTAGGGCTGACAATTAGTGCTGACATGAAGGTTTCAGAGCAGTGTGGAATTGCAGCTTCAAAGGGAAATCAAATCCTTGGATTGATTAGGCGAAATATAGCATATAAAGAAAAAGAACTAATAATACCGCTGTACAAAACAATAGTTAGGCCTCATTTAGAATATTGTATACAAGCGTGGAGGCCATACCGCAAGAAGGACATAGATATGCTAGAAAGAGTACAGAGGAGAGCGACTAAAATGATACCAAAACTGAGGGATCTTAGTTATGAAAAACGCCTAAAAGAATGTGGTTTAACAACACTAGAGACCAGGAGATTGAGAGGAGATCAGATAGAAGTGTTTAAAATATTGAATGGATATGAAAATATTGATAGAAATATGTTTTTTTCAGTTAAGAAAGATAGAAAGACTAGAGGACATGAAGTTACATTAGTAAAGGAGCAGTGTAGGTTAGACGTGAGAAAGTTCTCATTTTCACAAAGGACTGTGAATGAATGGAACAGATTATCTGATGATTGTGTGGGTGCTAGTAGTGTGAATATGTTTAAAAATAAAATCGACACATACCTCAGAAGGGCTGGATATATGTAGATAAAAGGGTTGGACTCTCGATAAGCCAAAGGGCTTCCTTGTCCACCTGCCATCTAGAGTTAATTCTCTGGATGGCAGTCTTGTTAAATCTTGTTAAAAAACTTCAGATGTGACGGCACTTCCAGCGTAGCGACTTAGTGTATAATTACGTTATTTGGTAGCGCCGTCTAACGGGTAAATAATTCACTAGTCAAAACTTATACTTAGACCAACGAGTTACATGAACAACAATTGTATATGCGAGTGTCATGAACCAAACTTAGACTAGCAGAACAGTACAGAACAGAAGTGGATTTATTTATCCATACTGTACATCCAAAAATAATATGACAAATTATAATATTATAATATAAAACGGTGTACAGTGAGGAGGATGGAGACTCCCACTAAGACTTGACAAGAAGTCGCTACGGTGGGAGCCACACATAGACTAATGATAGTCAGTTTCTGTTGAAAGAAAATCGAGTTGCACGAACCAAACTTATTAGGGTCTTAGGCATGAAATTCACCTAGATACATAGGTAAATTAAGGAAATTCACCAAGATAGACAGGTAAAATTCAGGAAATTCACCTAGTTACACAGGTGAATTCAGGAAACTCAGGAAATTCACCTAGATACAGAGGTCAATTAAGAAAATTCACCTAGATACACAGGTCAATTCAGGAAATTTACCTAGATAGACTGGTAAATTCAGGAAATTCACCTACATACACAGGTAAATTCAGGAAATTAAAGAAATTCACCTAGGTACATGTAGATACAGAGGTAAATTAAGGAAATTCACCAAGATAGACAGGTAAAATTCAGGAAATTCACCTAGTTACACAGGTAAATTCAAGAAATTCACCTAGATACAGAGGTCAATTCAGAAAATTCACCTAGATACACAGGTCAATTCGGGAAAATCATCTAGATACACAGGTACATTCAGGAAATTCACCTAGATACACATGTAAATTCAGGAAATGCACCTACATGTACAGGTCAATTAAGGAAATTCACCTAGATACACAGGTCAATTCAGAAAATTCACCTACATACAGGTCATTTAAGGAAATTCACAAAGACACACAGGTCAATTCAGGAAATTCACCTAGATACACAGGTCAGTTGAGGAAATTCACCTAGATACACAGGTGAATTCTGGAAATTCACCTAGATATACAGGTCAATTCATGAAATTCACCTAGATACACACGTCAATTCAAGAAATTCAACTAGATACACATGTCAATTCAGGGAGTTCTCTTAAATACACAGGCAAATTCAGGAAAGTGCCGTAACAGCTGAAGTCACGTGACTGTAATGGCTACCTCTACGGTTCTACCATTCCCGGAAGTGTATCGACGAATAGAGATAGACCATTCACGGTAGACGACTCTAACTAGCTACATTGGTGTCCGTCATGTGGCGCCGAAAGTCGCCTTTGTCTCATGGCTGCGCCCACTGTTTAATGGGTAAACATGTTACTTATACGAACTGGTCACACCCAAACTGACACGTAAAGTCGTGGCGCTTCTGGTTAGGCCAACAGGTCAAAGTATGACATGGATGACAGGTAACACCGTAACGCCTATATTTATAACTAAATTCACATATCAATATCCTCTAATGCACGGTACTTGTACTAGGAAAAACGACACAAGATCAGGTTTGTACATTTTATTCGTGTACAACGCAAAAGAAAAGTAATTTATACAATACCTTCAATAAGCAAGAAGCAGAGCAGCATTGCTTCGCCACTCCTCTGATACAGATCTTTGTAAACAACTCTTGATTGTACACAATTGTTCATATGTCATGTCGGAGAGTTTAAAACCTGACTTTTGTAAAACACTCAACCATGGTATTTAAGCACTGCGGTTGAATTAATACCAACAATGGCCTTGTCAAAGTCCAAGACAGAGTTATTTACAGGTCACCCTCCATTACTGCCAGAACCATATGTTTTACTTTGTTTCGCCACTGCTCTGATGTAGTCTTTCAACCAACTCTCGATATTACGCAACTGACGGGACGTCAGGTCGGATGGCTTCATACCAGCGTCTAACAAAACACTCAACCAGTCTTTCATCACAGCAGTTGAATTAATGTCATCAACCGCCTCGTCAAAGTGCATGTAAATTAAAATTTCATCAAGTAGCGTACCTTTTTTGATGATCTCATTGAACGAGATCATATATACAGGCGAGCAAGTTCCAAATGCCTGCTAACCAAAGTACTACCAGTTTTACATAATTACCACGCATACTTATTTAGTGACGTCAGATAACTAAATTCAGGCGCGCAAGTTCCAAATAGCTGATAACCGAATTACTACCAATTGGTTCGAACTACGTGTACCACGCGTACTTGTTTAATGACGTCATTGAACGATATTATTTACATACGCGCAAGTTCCGAATGTCTGCTAACCTAATTACTACCGGTTTGACCAAATTACAATGCGTAATTATTTAATGACGTCAGTTTCACCGAATTCCCTCCATTTTACAAATTTCTTGCCATATTCCATGAACAAATCAAAACTGTATGCGTTTTGTAAAAAATTAATATCGCACCTACGGAAATAGCCTCCAGTTTGACTGATTTAGCAGATAAGTTCCTATCTGCTAACCGAATTACCACCAGTTTAACCAATTTACCACGCGTACTTATTAAATGTCGCCAGTGAACAAAACTATATTCAGGTGCGCAAGTTCCAAATGCCCGCTAACCGAATTACTACCAGTTGGATCGAACTACCACGCGTACTTATTTAATGACGTCATTGAACGAGATTATTTACATACGCGCAAGTTCCGAATGTCTGCTAACCTAATTACTACCGGTTTGACCGAATTACAATGCGTCATTATTTAATGACGTCACTTTCACCGAATTCCCTCCATGTTCACAAATTTCTTGCCATATTCCATGAACAAATCAAAATTGTATGCAAGCGCGTGTTGTAAAAATAAATATCGTACATACGCAAATAGCCGCCAGTTTGACTGATTTAGCAGAGAAGTTCCTATCTGCTAACCGAATTACCACCAGTTTAACCAATTTACCACGCGTACGTATTAAATGACGTCATTGAAGAAAACTATATTCAGGCGCGCAAGTTCCAAATGCCCGCTAACCGAATTACTACCAGTTGGATCGAACTACCACGCGTACTTATTTAATGACGTCATTGAACGAAATTATGTACATACGCGCAAGTTCTGAATGTCTGTTAACCTAATTACTACCGGTTTGACCGAATTACCATGCGTAATTATTTAATGACGTCATTTTTATAGAAATCACTCCACTTTTACAAATTTCCTGCCATATTCCATGAAAAAAATCAAAACTGTATGCAATCGCGTGACATAAAAATAAATATCTTACCTACGCAAATAGCCGCCAGTTTGACTGATTTAGCAGAGAAGTTCCTATCTGCTAACCAAATTACTACCAGTTTAACCAATTTACCACGTGTACTTATTTAATGACGTCATTGAACGAGATTATTTACTTACGCGCATGTTCCAAATGTTGGCTAGCCGAATTACTGCCAGTTGGACAGAATTACCACGCGTACTTATTTAATGATGTCATTGAACGAGATTATTTACATACGCGCAAGTTTCGAATGTCCGTTAACCTAATTACTACCAGTTTGATCGAATTACCACGCGTATTTATTTAATGACGTAATTTTCACCGAATTTCCGACATTTTCACCAATTTCGATCTTGCCATTTTCTATAAATAAATCAAAACTGTATATGCAAGCGCGTGATGTAAACAAACAAATACCGTACCTACGCAGATAGCAGAGATTAGCAGAGGAATTAGCTGAGAAGTTCCGATTTTATAATCATTGTAAGCTATACGTAGGTTTTAGAAATATATATGTGTATGACCTATTCCGTCAAATAATTGACCTATTTCATAACATCTATGACTTATTTTTATACTTCACCACGTAAAAGGCACATATTTAAGCACTATCACACGGAAATAATAGCAAGGGTCTAATTCCATGATGGTCCCCCTGTTCGAAAAACGAGGCTTAGGATCCGCTATAACATCGTCCTGTATGTATTCTACATTCCGTATAGCACTCGCCAGCATTGGGGCAGTAACGCGTCATATCTGCATGACATAATTCTAAATTTAGTACAAGCGCCACCACGCCGAATAGGCGGGCAAACATACTCGTCGTTCAACAGTAAATATGGCAGCCTCAGCGCCTTTTCCAATAAATAAACTATTCGAAAATGACAGGCCTGTGGCAATACTGTATTTTGCAGTCGTAGAAAGATAATCTAATATATAGTTAATACGATGGCTGTAATATTGCAGCCTTGCTTCGTGCGAAGTTTATTTGAAACTAGCAGAAATATGGTCGTCCAGTTTGTTCATGTTTGCAACATACCATATGACCAGCAATCTGTATATATTTATGATAATTATAAGTGATGTTTTTTGCATTTAAATATGAACAATGCATTTGAAATACTTGATTAATTTTAAAGCAGCGACTGTTTGTATTTGTTATCTGTTTGTATTTGTTATCTGTTTGTATTTGTTATCTGTTTGTATTTGTTATCTGTTTGTATTTGTTATCTGTTTGTATTTGTTATCTGTTTGTATTTGTTATCTGTTTAGTTTTATGTACAGTGCCTACGAACATTAATAGACATGGCGCTGTATTAACTAAGTATTAATATTGTGATAATAAATACCTACTTTAGTCAGTATATATACTTATTTATCCGATAATTTATTTATGTAACATACGTTATTTCTTTTAAAATGTATATTTTAAACTAAATTACATAGTATATATATATATTATGTTTTACCAATTATGTATTTTAAATGCGTGTAATGTATGAACATGTTTTATACACGCTATACAATTAGCAGTTATCTTTTATTATTATGTGAGTATGTGCGGACGTGCGTTCGTACGTGTATGTGTGTGTATCAAATCCAAGGAAACCTTCGTGCGAAGAATCAATATTCTAAGTTACTAACAAGTATGCCATCGATTGAGTACAGACAAATTGTTAACAAAATGGTCTTAATTATAAAATAATTAACATTATCTTACGCAAATACCCGTTTTGGTTTTAGTCTTAGTTTTGGTATTATGGGCAATTGTGAATTAATTATACATAATAAAAAAATCAAGGCTGTCAATACCAACCAATTACGTTACAGTAATTAACATCAGTAACTTTTTACAACACCAATCATAATTATTAATTTGATAGCTACACATACAATACTTAATTAAGACCAAATATAGGCAATCAATACATCATAGACATAGTTTAACAAAAGTGCACATTAATACGCTACGCTGTCGTAGGAATGTCAACAAACGGAATCAGATTACTTCATTTCACACCCATTTGGCGAATAATAAATATTTATTTGCAACATTAACGACTTACAATTAGCGCCCATTGAAGTTGCAACATTTCGGGTCTCAGGCGATTGTATTTGTGTGTTTCCTTTGCAACGCTGTATTGTGTCGTTTTTTCTCAAACCAAAGACGTACACTGAATGATGGCACGCCAACCAGGTTTATCAACAGTTGTAGCTGTCAGTATAACATACACTTTCACCGAAGCAATCAAACAGAAAAATGAGACAACGTCCAAGAGGATATGGAATTGCACGGTGCACCAAATTAGGAAGCGCAACAAAGAGGATATGCAATCTGAAATGTTCATCATCCCTAGCTGCAGTAAGGTCAACGAATTGCATGTCCCTAGGTTTCAGGAGGCAGGCACTGGTTTTAAGGTGGTGAAGCCTTCCCTCGGATTTACTACAACTAAAAAGTTACAACTATATAATAGTACAGGGCTACACTTTAGTTTCGACGATGAAGTGTGCGTGCTTTTGCCAGTTTTGGGGAAGGGGAGAAATAAACACCCCGCGTGTGCTGTCAGTGAGCGTATCTTGAATCAACGTCGCTAGTCCCATAATCGCAATGCTTGTTAACAATGCTGGGCACTCAATGTTATACTGGCGACACAGAATACAAGAATGCAACAGCATTTATCGCCAACGACGCAACATGTATTGTAAATAACGCTAAAACCGTCAAGGTTTGTCCGTCTTTTACGGTTTTTATTCGCGCACGTGCAATAGCACCACACGTCATGTACTAAATTTAGCGCTACACGTCAATTCTGATGAAGGCAATAAAGTATTGCAGATAAGTAGGCATCCGTTGAATTTATATATATGTTTTTATTATAAATTACGCCTTATTATAACACCACGTTTTAGACACGTCGTCATCAATCAAACATTGGCTCGATCACTCCTTAGTCTAAGCCTCGGCCTACGGGCCAAAAGTAGCGATAGGTGGCACCATCATCTACCTTGGATCATGAAATGAACCTGTACGGTAAATGGAAGTAGGAAGTAGGGTTAATAAAGTGGTGAAACTGTACTGCTTAAATTCGTGCCTCTGATGTTTTGTTATTGTATCCTAGGAGTGAAAACGCTATAATGAAATTGTCCATGTTAAGAGATAGAAATTACTGAAACAAACCCTCCGAACCCAAAATTACTGAAAAAGACCCTCCGAACTAAATTCGCGGAAATTCCTATCTTTTAAGATAGGATTTAGCCCCTATCTGCTAACATGGGGTACAAATCCGTTATCCGTTGGATTATCCGACGAAGCAATCGGATGAACCGGAACTATTTTCCTATCTTAACTGGGAAGCCGGAACTATTTTTTGTTTTTACTTCGAAGGATAACGGATTGCTCGAACGAAAGAGACTTAACATATTACTTGCGTGTAGGATCCGTAATGTGTTTTATGTCGAGTTTAAGTCAGTATTCAAGATTCACAACCGTATGTGAGGATTGGTTCAACTGTGGTCGTAATTAAGGTGTTTAGTTTGGTGTTTCCGTGTTCTGACGAACACCATACATATCCAGTGCATGTATGTATTGCTGCCAAAGTTTTAGGCTTTTCTACATAGAATGTCGTGACATTCTCCAGCTCACTGATGAATAATTAATATGTATATATATATATATATATATATATATGCACACACGCACACGCACACGCACAAGCAAACGCGCACACATAAATAAAATTTCTCTAAAAGCAAACAGATCACTAGGCTTCCTCCGCAGAAATCTCAAAGTCCCGTCAATTCAAATAAAAACTCAGGCCTACTTCACCTTTGTCAGACCCATCCTGGAGAATTGCTGTACTGTCTGGGATCCCTATACCCTTACACAAATAAACAAACTAGAAATGATTAAACGCCGTGCAGCCCGATATGTCTTATATATTTCTCTTCTTCTTCTTCTCTGACTTTTCCCGTCATCTGGGGTCGTTGGTATTTCTGGTAATTTTCTTTCTCCATGTCGCCCTGTCCATCACCACATCTGCACTCAGACCCACGATTTCCATGTCTCTTCTGCATGTGTCTTTCCATCTGGTCTTCGGTCGTCCTCTCCTTCTTCTTCCTGGTATCTCTGCATTTAGCACTCTTCTCACTATGTGCTCCTCTTCCCTTCATCACATGCCCATACCATTTCAGTTGTTTCTCTGTTATCTTTTTGGATGCTTGTGTCACTCTCGTTGCTCCTCTAATATATTCGATCCGGGTCTTATCTTTCTTTGTTACTCCACACATTCACCTCAGCATCCTCATCTCATTCATCTCTATTCTTGCTTCTTGTCCTTTCGTTGTTGCCCAGGTCTCAGCCCCGTACAGCAATGCTGGCCTGACTACTGTTCTATAGATCTTCCCCTTCAACTTCACTGGCATCCTCCTGTCGCACAACACTCCACTGCATTTCTTCCAATTTCTCCAAGCTGCACTCACTCTCTGTTTGATCTCCGTTTCCATGCCTGTCTCTTCCTCGACTGACCATAGATATTTGAAGTGTGTCACTTTTTCCAGCTCGTCTCCCAGTATCTTTACAGTTGGTCTGTCTATCTCCTCATTCCATTCGAACATGAAGTCCATGAATTGGGTTTTTGGTCGACTAACCCTCATTCCTCTCTCTTCCAGTGCCTTCCTCCACGTCTCCAGGTACTCTGTCATGTCTACCTCCTTTCCTCCACACAGCACAATGTCATCTGCGAATATCATTGATTCTGTTTCATATTTTCTCACCTTCTCCGTCAAGACGTCCATCAATATGAGGAACAGGTATGGACTCAATGCAGATCCTTTGTGCAACCCAACCTCTACGCAAAAGTTGCTGCTTTCACCAGCCACACTGCGTACCTTTGTCTCACACCCCCGATACATATCCTGTATCAGTCTGATGTATTTTTCCGGTATATTCTTTTCTCTCGCACATCTTCATATCTCCTCCCTTGGTACCCGATCATATGCTTTCTCCAAGTCGATAAATACCACTACGATGTCCTTGTCACTCACGGTGTTTTTCTATTGTTTGTTTGAGAATTAAAAGCGCATATGTGGTACTCCTGCCTGGCATAAACCCAAACTGACCTTCATGTATGTCTGTGCAATCTCTCATCCTCTTGTCTATGACTCTCTCCCATATCTTAAAGGTGTGCGTCAGGAGTTTGATCCCTCGGTAGTTCTTACACTCCTGAATGTCACCTTTTCCCTTGAAGATTGGGACCAGTATGCTTTGTCGCCAAACCGATGGCATGTGTTCTGAAGTCATGACACAGTGGAATAGTCTGCATAGTAACTTTACACCAAACACTAACGTTGCCCATACAGTTCCAAGCTTCAGCTGGTATTTCTTCTACTCCTACAGTCTTCCCACGTTTCATTCCTCTGAATGCTTTCTCTGTTTCTTCGTCACTAATACTCCTTACCATTCGTTGATTCACATCCCTCTCCTCGGTTTCTACTCTCGGGGTTTCCTCGTTCATCAGCCAATTAAAGTATTGGCCCCATTTGTCTTTGATGTCATCGTCTTTCATCAATACTTCTCCCATTGCACTTTTGACTGTACGTATCTGGCCTATGTCATTTCCTGCACAGTCCCTAGTTGCTGCTAATCTATAGATGTCCTTCTGACCATCACTTGTTTCTAGGTTGTCGTACAATCTCTCTACTGCTTCTTCTCTCACTCTTGCCACCACCTTCTTAGCAGTTGCTTTCGTTCTCTTGTACTCTGCCCTGTCTATCTCTACTCCTGTTCGTTTCCATTTCTTCAGTCTGTCTTTCTTTTCCTTAACTGCATTCTCAGTGTCAACATTCCACCACCAGCTTTCTACTCCGGGCTTCTTCTTCCCCGTTGACCTCCCACATACTTCCTCCCCACACTTCCTGATCTGCTCCGCAGTTTCTTCCCACCATTCTTCCACGTTCTCCGTTGTTACTTCATCTCGCCATGATGTAGTCAATTTGGGTTTCTCGTCCCCCGCTGATATAGGTTACAAGGTGGCTCCTTCTCTTCTTATAGACTGTATTCAGTATCCTCAGCTGGTATGCTGTAGCAAAGTCTAGTATCTCTATGCCTTCCTCGTTTGCGACCCCTATTCCGTGTCATCCGTGTACGTCATTATATCCTGTCCGATCTCTTCTGACATGTCCATTTAGGTCTCCCGCCACCACCATTCTCTCGCAACTTGGTACAGCTTGCATCTCACCATCTATGTGCTCCCAGAATTCCTCCTTTTCCTCTTCTGCGCATCCAGTTTGTGGTGCATACCAACTGATAACATTCCACACTTCTCCTTCGATCTCTAGTTTCATTCTCATCACTCTGTCACACGGTCGCTCCACTGCTAGTACTCTGTCTTTCAGATCTTCACATAGTACAATTCCTACTCCATTCTTCGTCCCATCATCTCCATGGTAGTACAGTTTGTATCCGGCACCGACCTCACTTGCTTTGCTCCCTTTCCATGTTGTATCCTGTATGCACAATACTTACAGGTTCTTCTTTAGCATCAATTGTACTACTTCTCCACTTCTTCCTGTCATGCTCCCAACATTCAGTGTTGCTAGTTTAATCTTCCTCATTCTCCTTCCTGTTTAGACTAACTTCTTTAGCCGCCTTCGTCCTTCAGATGGTAGCCCTTGGCCATTTATCGCTGAGCTCGGGTGGGGGGCTCGCGCGTCGCTTACAGGGTACGCCCTAGCACGGGCATTCACTCTATTTAATCCAACATTAGGGGTTTGCCTTAGGTTTTTATAGCCGGATGCCATTCATGCCGCCAACCACAGTTATAAGCGGTGGGTCTAGCCTCTAGCACCAATGTACCATCAACCTGTGAGACAGCTATCTCCTAGGCCGATTACCTGCCAAGGTTAACGAGCTGGGCCTGCCCGGGTTTGTAATCAGAGGTGTCCTTCTCGTAGACCGACTACCTGACGAGGTTAACGAGCTGGGCCTGCCCGGGTTTAAAATCAGAGTTGTCCTTCTCCTATGGTAAGTTTGGTCTACGGCACCTTCTTCTGTTTTATCCGGTGCAACCCCTCACACTAAGGGCTTCCCCCGTCCGCCACCCAGGGGACGCGCCTCTACGCAGGCTACCCACTGCGCGAGGCCCGATATGTCTTATATCGCCACCACAATACTTCCAGTGTAACAGACATGCTCCAGACAGATCCCTATCAGACAGAAGAACCAATGCAAAATTATGTATGATGTACAATATAGCAAATGGCCTATAGTGGGTATGCCAGCAAAACAATACCTTATTCCTGTAAATATAGTCACTAGAAAACAGCATTCCTTGTCTTACCTTATCCCTCATTCCAGATGCAACTACAGCTTGTATTCTGTTTTCCCCATTCGACTTTGGAATTCCCTCCCTCAATATATTGTTTATCAGAACAGCCTGGATGCGTTTAAAAGCAACATCCAGACTTTGCACTATCCCATATTTTAGACGTTAACAAGTTCTTCGGCACGTATTTCTGTTTATTTACACGATAATTGTGTTCTTATATATTGCACTCTAAAAACAAAAACATTTTTCCTGTTCGCCTGCCATGCCACGCACCGCCTGTATCCTCAGCATGTTGAGGCTAGGCGTGTATTGGAAGAAGAAGAATTAGACCCTTGCTATTATTTGCGTGCGGTAGTGCTTAAATCCGTGCCTTTTACGTGGACAACTATAAAAATAAGTCATTTAAATGTTGAAATAAGTCAAACATGTCATGGCATAGGTCATTACACATACTGACTGACCCATATATATATATATATATATTTCTAAAACCTACATATAACTTACAATGATGGAATTGGAAAAGCATTTCACAACTTCTTGACAAATAATAACTATGATTTTTATTACTGGTGTATTTAATTTTGTTTGCATGGTGTTTTCCTACACTCTTAGAAATTACCGTATAATTAACGGGCATCTACAGTAATAATTTACGGTAGCTCCCCGTAAAATGGAATTACGGTACATCCGCTGTAATACACGTACGACATCTATTGGCTAAGCGTAAAACCACGATTGCCGTATAATTAACGCGCATCTACCGTAATATTTACGGTGTCTCCCCGTAAAATGGAATTACGGTACATTCGCAGTAATACACGTACGACATCTATCTGCTAAGAGTAAAACCACGATTGCCGCGCTTCAGCGCACGCGTGTAAAATTCGATCATATTGTGCGTGGCGTAGTGTGGGAGAAACAAGCAACCGGTTAATCGACTGTTTATTGACATGTTTGGAGATCGGTTAATTTCGGCTCTACGCAAAGTATCCTGGGTAACACTGCATAGCCGCGTGATAGGGCGAAATTCAATTTAAGTAAACCGTGACAAGAATGACTGCGATATCTGCGGTCAAAGGTGGCTTCATATAGCACAGCCACAAGCCACATTACGTTACATCAACTGGCAGCAACAAAATGAAAAAATAAGCAATTTTTGCTATACATTATTCTGTTTACATTTACGTTTGGAACGCAAGCCTCCGCGTCATTCCATGTTCGCACATGCGCTGTCACAAAAATATGTCACAAAAACAGGTCAATAGTGAACAAATACAAGTTGACACCAAGAGCAATGCTGCTGCTGCTGCTGCTGCTGCTTCTTCTTCCAATATTGTACGTTAACCTCATCATGTTGAGGATTTGGGTTTTGCAAATAGCTGAGAATATCGGTATTAAGTTCAGTACGTGTGTGGTCAACACAAATATATGAACTTATGACTGAATGTACACAGTTTCAATTCTCATGGGTTTTAAGATGAAAACAAATGTAAGCGTCAGAACAGCCACGGCGCATGAGTATTTCTGTCGGATAATCACATGTCATGGACCATGGCTCTGTAAACACGTTTCACTCTTAAGTGTAGCTATATATTCCGACAGTTTGCTCGCAACCGAAGCTCTTATTAATCACATTGACTGTAGTGATAAATTATTTAGCTTGTCTAAAAATGCACTGTATCGATGTATTGATACTACTGTTAGTGATTTATAACATATCGATCTGTTGCGCAAGCGTGTCTTCAATATGCTGACTAAAATGTTATTACTACACCTTTTCCTTTTTGTCAATGAAACGTCGGTCAAAATAGCTTAGACTTTCATAATTTATTACATGAGTAGTGCTGCCGTGTATGTTTGGTATACGTGTGGTCTATTGTAAACTCAATCGAACAAAGTTTCACTCAAGTGCAGCTTTTCTGACAACTGACCCGCAAGCACAGACATAAACAGAACACGTTAAAGGGAGGGAATCTGTTCCCCTGCTGCCACTATACCAGGAATTAGCCAGCGTAGTAATTTGTAACAGGAAGTCTGCTGCGTTGAACGTGAGGAAATTGGACATCAAAGGGAATTTTGGTCAACTAGAACCGCTTTGGCGAAATTGCTAATAAAACTTATTTGACACTGGATGCACTGTTTACCATTTTAACATGATGCGCAGACTTAACTTTCAAATCACGAACATTGTTAGGAGCTTACTTAAATAACTAAAAACAATTTTGCAGGCAGTATACCGTCAACATATATATTATAGTCTTATGAAACATAATATTAATTAATATATGAAAAACTAGGAACAAACTCCCTCCTTTTCATATAGAACGGTTACGTACACCCCTTCCACCCCCACCCCGTCGATGTTCATTTTATCCACACAAATCAGTATGTATATTCATAAAAAATAACTATATCAATTGGCTAAAAATAAGATTGCTAAATATCATCGTATTGCACCTTTCAACCGTTGTGTTCAAAATATTTCAGACAGATGAGAAACATTAAGGAATCCCCTTCCATGAGTAACCCCCTGGTGCTTCCCTTTTTCGCCACTAAATGGGCATATTTTATAAATTTTTAACATTTATTGGCTGACAAAAATAGAGTCTAAGTCACGATTCCATAAACATTATTGGCCCACAGCAGGCCAAAGCTTTTAATTAGGTAAATCATAAAATACCTTTTTGTAGATGCTTATAACAATGTGTAGTGCTACACTGAACCACATGTAAACGCCAAGTATATCGTACTATTTAAACGCCATGTAAAACAACGTCTGAACAAAATGGTGACGCTACCTGGTCTACTACAGTGTATCTAGGTCTACGTACTACATTGCCTGGAGAGAACAGAGTTCTCGCAATTCGCAAAAGCTGTAAGCTACACATGAAATATACCATATTTGATGTTTCACAATAAATATTGGCAGCTAATTAACAAGCCTCCAAATGTTGTTGAGAGTTCAAATCAGACACACAAATGTGCCAAGTAATTCTTCACAAAATGCCGTAGATCTACCGCTTTTCATGATGTGTTGGCGATAGATGAGGATCTTGTGAATATATGAGCCTCAGTCGTAATGATCGAGAAGTGCATGCAGAATAGGAAACCACGCCGGCCATGGCCAGATAATGTTTCAAAGTTATGATATATTTACTTATTAGTTATTGCATGGCATTTTCAACGTGACATGTTCGTTAGGCTGTATAATTGAACTAAAAATTGGTAATTCCTTTATAACCGTGAATTGTCGATCTGACGGCAGATTTTGGTACTAAAGCGGTAGGCCGTGAGATTGTCCAAAGACTGAAGAAACAGGACATGTTCTACCGCCAAATGGGTAGACTTGGCACCTCTGATCCGTGTGAGCCACCCGACTGTCCACAGCCTAGGATAATCCAACTGGGATATTACCCTCAGATTAATCTAATTTCCAGATCACAACCTTTCCCCAAATGACTAAGCTGGTGGCTACAGCCTACCCCATTAATTAGCCATTAGTCACCTTATCCAAGAAGCACAGTGATCCATATGCAAGTCAAACATTTCCTCTGCCAGACATTTATTACATGTCATAGATGTCAAACAGTGGTAGGTACAACTCTTTCTACCTTACAGTGGGATGGAGGCCAGCAGGGTGCTGCAGTGGGCCAGCCTAGCTTATCGCTCTAGTCTATAAGAGAACCATCAGTGATAGAACTCAATACCCGCGAGTCACAACCTGAGCGCGTCTAGCGCTATCGGCAGGATTGAGAAGAAGTAATTAACTATTTTGCCGCCAAATGTAGATAAAGATATTACTAAGCCTCGCTTTGTACTGGAATTAATCAGCTTTGAATTAAGATTATTTCGGAAAGGCTGCGTTTCAGAAAAAATCGCGACTTTTCTGTCTGGTGTTATATTGGTGGCAGTGTTCAGCAAATCTACTATAATTTAGACCCGGTGAAGGATTAGGTAAGCAATGCAAACGTTACGACATCTTGAAGCGCTACCTGAAGGTGTCTTCCAAAAGGATAATCAGTCTCAAGCTCCGCTCTCCAGCACTCATCCTGGCAGTGATGGCTGAGTTTGATGAAAAGAGCGACCAACTCTTTATAGAACCTAAGGTATGTAAATGTGCATGAGTATTTATAACATTTTTATTTTATTTGATATACAAACTTAATATGTGGGTTGTCCCGATTCAACTGGGCCATGATGGTGTAATTCAAATAATCAATATAAAGCGGGACAACTTGTAATACACACTTTGATGACGAAAAGGAGAAAATGTCACCGTGCTACCATGGCAGCATTTCTGATCAGCCTTGTAATGAACACAATTAAATAGTATTAATTGGCCTGCGGCAATTCCTGAATTGGAAAGGCTGATTCCCAAATTGGAATTGTTTGTGATACCAGTGGTATCAGAATCGCTTAATCATAGATCTGCTGACAATAAATATAATATTTAATTTACATATGTGTTGAGCATAGGACACGTTTCGGCATCAGAAGTGGAGCAGCTGCCAACCTTGCCTGAGACACCTTGTCTCGTTTTGTGTGGTAAGGAGTATTTGGCGTACATTGAAATTTTCAAGATTTTATTATAATAATAATAACTTTATTTAGACACCCATTTCCAAAGTACAACTCTGTTTAATGGTGTTAACAATGTTTCTAAAATACTAATACTTATGTAATGATTACTAGAGCTACTAAAATGTGAGTAATAAAATAAAACGTATATAAAGTTTGCTAAAATAAAACTATGCCAAACAATCATGATCTAAAGTATAATTCAGTACAAATTACATACAACAATTACGGTATGATATTGTGGATAATTAATTAACATTAAAAATAATAAATAAATATACACTAAAATATTAATAAACATCGCCAAAATACGCGCAAGACACAACTACAGCCTGTAAGATTCTAGTGCACTCGCTCGTGACACCAAGTATAGACCACGGCAACGCGGTGCTCCACAGTATCAGGGCTCAGCACACTGTTAGTTTTCTCATTGGCGACCATGTTAACGTTTTGTCTGATTATAAGAAAACGTGACCTAGAAAATGTCTTAAACTTCTCACCTGCTGTTAGCATCATCTCATTGACATTCTGGTCATTCTTAGAGTTTAGTAAAAATCTAATATTTCTAGCTCTCACAAAATGCCTGTATGTGTGACACCCGTCAATATTTACAAATGGATGTAGGCAGTAATCCGGCTAAAGTGTCAACTAGCCAAATGCTGCCAAATACCCTTCCGCTTAGTAAAATCAACTAAAAAGACACCATTTTACTGTCAACAGCTTCTACAATCACATCTAGAAATCTAACTACTCAAATGCACTTATGTCAGAACAGGTGAATATTGTAAAAAATCATTTCTAAAAAATACACTGCACTTTTTTTGTAACTGAGCAGAAAGTCCAACAGTGACCGCCTGGTGCATCTTCTGGAGATGGTCCAGCGCTCCGCGGTCAGAGTAGCTCCACAGATCCAGCGCAGCGACCGACATATCAGAGCATCACCGCAGGACCCAAACTTTCTCACTGGCTACCGATGAAGCGGCGCACAGAGTATAAAACAGTGATCCGTGTCCTCAACGTCCGTCACAACCAGACATCCCCGTACACCGCGTCACTGACCACTCGCCATGTGCCAGGCCGGTCGCCACAACCCGGTGGGATACGACCAGCGATCTCTTTCTCTCGAACCGGACCACCCCGTGGAACGCGCCGCCGGAGGAACTGTGGCTGATCACCTCACTGGACGCCTTCACTGCATGATTCAAAACACACCATTCCAAACCCGCTTTCAATGTGTAACATGTTTCTTTAAGGCCATATTTCTACGTTATTGCATAATTTACTAGTGCATAAATAAAGTTTATTATGATTAAATATACTAGTTTAATAGTAGACAACTAAATATAATACTAATAAATATTATGATATGATGAAGTCACATAAAACTGATATGATGATGTCACATAAAACTAGACATTGAAATACAAGTTTAAAATAATGTGTCTTAAGACGCGCTCTAAAAGTGTTCACACACTCGATCAAACGCAGATCCTCCGGTAGCGCGTTACAGAGCGTCGAATAACACTTACATTTTTGAGCTCATTTGGATGGCATGCATATTCTGTATAATTATAATATAATCACTTGAGGTTCTTAATAAAAAATTAAGTGTTTTTTTTTTGACGCAGAATTTCTAACCTTTTGGAAAACTTTTTCGACAGTTTTGGACACTGCCTTGTCAGAAACAGCTTTCTGATAGTCCAGAAAACAGCTGTGGTCTTCTAGCATGGTGGTGGCTTGTAAAAGAAATATCTAATTCACAATGTTACATATTTTGTAGCGGAGCCTCTATAAAGTAGCTTGATGCTGTACTTTACTAATTTGAGCTAGTTCTGTTACAGGAGAGTCTCTGTTGACAGTGAAACGCCTGATGCTGGTCCTAGACAAGCTTGTTGTGGCCAGCCACACAGAGGACATGGTTGTTGGCATCAGCATGCTGTTTATGGCATATTTTGCCTTCAACATCAAACGTTTTAACACTTTTCTTCTGAATTTTTCCTACAGGGTTTGTTAATCTTCCACAAAAGTTGTGCATTTCAAATGCATGCCTGATAGGTCTGCACAAAGTTGAACTCTGACAGCATTATAATTGTTATGTTGATGTCATTTTATATTGTGGGATAAACCCACCCAACATTTGCTATCTTTTCTTGTTAATTAATTATCTTGATGAGCATGTTTATGTTTGTGTTAGCTGTTTAGCTATCTCATCAATATGCATGTATTTTTTCTGGTGGTACCATTAATAAATTACCGTTACCAACAATTGCTCTGTGTCTTCCTGTAGTAGATGAGCTCAGGGTATTGCCATTAAGCATCAGCAGAGTTTATATATCAATGCTTTACTTTGATAGTAATGTGATGTGCATACATCTGTACACACACACACACACACACACACACACACACACACACACACACACACACAGTGCAGTCCATGTGTGCAATAGGGCAAGATCAGGGGTGTTCTGTCTACCATTACATTAAAAGTACCATACGCCGTAAATAATCTACTGTCAAAAATATGGCACCATCAAAATTCTACGGGATATTCTACACTGCAATTCCATATAAAATACGGTAAATCGAAACAATTCTACCGTATAATCAACAGTACAATTCCGCATAAAATACGGTACACCGTAAATCATATACCGTTAAATTTACGGTACTCCGTTGGCACTCGTGCTGCCAGTCATTTTACCGTAATTTTACGGTACATTTCTAAGAGTGTATGTTTGTAAAAAATCAATTAAAGGTATTTGCAATTTCAACATTGTCAGTTATTTTGTGGTCTCCTTCTCTAAAATATATAAGTAATGATCTTTTTTGTTGGGTCTCAATTACAAACATTATAAGACTCCTACGTAAGCCACGGAAGGGGTTAACTGAAGTGTACATGCGCTAGTTTCAAAACAAATGACTAGAATGTTACGCGGGGACAATACTATTGCGAATCGCGTATATTGTTGGATTTACGGTAACGTATCTCGCTCAAGTAGCCGGGGCGTTCCTCGTTTTCTTCTTCTTTTAATTTTTATTGCTTTAGACTTTATACTAAGTTTCTATTTCCTAATTTGGGGCTGCCACATCGTAGAATATGCTCAAGGCACTTGGTAAGCAGTGTTAGTGTTGCAGCTTAATGTCGAATTCGAAAGTCTTAAAACTACGTTCAACTTCTTTAGATGAGCGAAGATTGAGTACATTCGTACTTTTGCTCAGAAAGTAGGCCATCTGTTACCGTAAAATATAGAACAAACGATTACCTTCGGTAACTAACTAGAGGGTGATTCATTGATTTTTTGGCTCGTTTTTGTACAATGTTACTTGCAATACACTGATTATTTATAATAAACGTATTTCAATGTTTACAACAATTAGCCACTGGAATACTCACTGACTGCTTAGGCAGCATAGCTACTAGCTAGCAAAGTGAACCATTATTTGGAACATGTCAGAATAACCCCTACATTTAATTAAAACACGCACATTTGTATTTTTTTAATAACTTACCAACATGTTCACTATACGAGTATAATCAAAATATAATCATTATTTTGTACAATTTGTTAAAGATAATATTAAATTGAAAATAATCCTATACCCTGTTTATATAATTTTATTGTAGGTGTGTGTGCGGGCATGTGTGTGTACGTGCGTCCATGCTATTTAACACATGGCTTTTTAACTTCATTTTTTGTAGGCAATGTAAACCTTAATATATATGATATTCATGTGTTTTATCGGGGCATAAATGTGTATGTATAACTTGAACTATGAACAGTACATACAAATATTTAAATATTATAACTCTTCTAGCATGTCATAAAAATATGTGATATTCTCTTGTAGTCATCACAGAATTAGAAACTAAAAAATTATATACTATTAATATACCATTTCTGTTTACTAATTCAGCTACTACAAATACAGCCAATGTTGTGCTAGTCAATATGATGCCACTCTGGACAACAGATAACTCATGTATTTGTTTGACACAGGTATAAAGAAGAAATCAGCCACAGAGGAGCAGATACAACTGTATAGGGAACAGAAGTGTACATGCGAACGACTGCAGGCCGATGTCAGTGCCTTGCAGACAGCCATTGTGCAACTATGCACTGTGTATAGTTCTCACAAGGGGGACTTTGCATTGGGACGTTATGACCAGTTGAAAAAGATGATCAAAGAGGCAGTGAAGCAGTACAAGGTGGTGGCAGACCGACAGGGGGCTGAGGCTGCAGGGGGTGGGGAGGGGAGGCCTCGGGGCGCCATAGCCAAGCTACTTCAGAGCGCTAAAGGATTCGCCGCACAGGACCAACAAGCCAAGCCTGTTCCTATCACTGTCGCAAGTAGGTTTCTTAAATGTTCAACATTCTTTTAACAAATGTTAATGTGTTCAGTCATAGCCAAGAAGAGCAACCCTCACATCCATATTCACCTTTTCTATTAGAGAATTTACCAGACAAATGGTGTTATGTATGTTTTGAGTTTTCTTTTTTTCAAATGGGAATCATTTTGTATATATGGTATATTGGTGTTTTATATAATTAATCTGGAAAATGTGATACAACCTTGCACAGACGGCACCATCACCTAGCAGTTACTATCATGACGATATACCTCAAATGTTTCCTTACTGTAAATATTTGTATTCTTTGCAGATGTCATTAGCTGTCATCTGTAAGCATTTATATTCTTTGCAGATGTGACCAGCAAAGAAATTATGTCATCTGTAAATATTTATGATATTCTTCGCTGATGTAGCCAACACAAATGTATTCACTGTATGTGTAAACAACAAAGAAATGATGTTACCTGTTAATGCTTGTATTCTTTGCAGATGTGACAAACAAAGAAATTATATTATCGGTACCTATTATTAGTACTGTTAAATCTTGCTTTATAGTCACCTCGGTAATACAGCACCCTCACTATTAACAGTCCAAAAGTATTTCTATAACAGTATAGTACAGAGAATTATTTCCGCTAAAATGCTCACCTCACCATTCAAGTAACTTTGGTCCAGACCCGAGGTTAACCTTAATACTGAGGTTCCACTAATGTTGTATTTTACAGATGTCATCAGCAAAGTCAACCATAAATGTATGTGATCTGTGCAGATATGACGAGTAAAGAGATAATGGCCGAGCTGCAGAGACTGGGCCAAGAGCTACAAGACCTCAAGCGAGACCACTGCCACTACAGCGAGACTCTGGAGAGACTGGGCAGAGAGTACGAGAACTCCAAGAAGTACCCCCCGCCCCAACGCTACCTCGTTCTCAAAGACATGATCAAGATGGCCACCACAGCCAAACCTAAGACATAGTCTAGTCCTTGTCATATCTACGACAAGTGTGTTGGACTCTTACGTACATGTATATCTTACGATATTATCATTGGTGCTGTGCACTTATGGAATCATGCATAGGTTGTAATGTTACTTGTACAATAACATATTTTTATTAATAAGTTCAGTACTTGCAACCATGTATCATTTCAGGGTGCTTTAAGTAGCATCGTAGACCGTCCGTAGTTGGCAATCGCACTGCTCGAGTAGTCCTTGCGTTCATGTTTATAGCGTCCCATGCATGTATAGGATGTGTTATATTTATTTATTTTAAATATACTCTTGAATTTATCAATTACAAATAAACATGTTTTATCTCGTTGGTTACATTTTTGGTGATCTAATATCAACCAGTAATTATACACTTTTTAAAAGGTGACTCGTATATGATAGATCAGAAAGAATATAACTTTTACATTTTGTATTTTTGAACTGCATTAGTATACATAGCTCATAACTATACAACACTCTTTTGTACAAACATCACATTTATTATTGTCATACTCATAATAACCAACATAAAATACATATATCAGCCAAAGTGATTGTAACAGAAACGTGGAAAATAAATGTACAGATATATGTGTAATGTTGAGAAAATAACACTGATTTTAATGCAAGATATATAATGCCTTTTATCAAATGGGATAACCTATAACCATCTCAATTTATCATAATCAACAACAGGTGGCACCACCATGGCTTCTAATTACAACAAATACAGCATGTGGAACTACCATTGTCTCTAGGTACAGCAATAAACAGCAGATGGCACAACTCTAGTTTCTGTTGTAAATTAGTTATTCACAACTTTGATGTAGTAAGCTAATTCCTTGCTTGAAACTAGTACTTTTTAGCTGGCCTGAAACAATACTGGAAACCTTTCTCAAACAGCTGTATCGATAATTTTCCCAAATCTGTTAACGAGCAAAGACCTTTCTCAAACAATGTTTCGGCAAGCAGGGATCCACTACAGAACAAGAAACTTGACCTATTGAACTGACCACACAATTCAAAACATTTAGTAACGGTGCGTGGCATGTTCAAGTATTAACTAAAATAAAACAAGCATCAACATTTCTTACATAACTAAGTCTTACTAATGACTACGTTCACAACAAAGAAAGTCTGATTAATTCATAAAACAAATGGCTTCATAGACAAGTGTAAAAACGTTGTTTCACAACCGGTTATAAATTAAAGGCACATTTGGTACTGACGGCACCATGTGCTCACCATTTAAAAGCAACAAAACGATAGTTAATTACGCTGTGCTCACTGTTATAGCTGATGACACAGAAATCTCATATAAAGCAACAAAACTAGTTAATTACGTCGTGCTCACTGTTATAGCTGATGGCACAGCTAGAGACCTCATATAAAGCAACAAAACAGTAATTAATATGAACACACTTCTACATGTTAACTACTAGCTGATTACGGTATGCAGGGACTCGGGCAGATATATTTATTTACACGATTCTTCTGCAACAACCTGTTCTTGTCTTGCACCTGATCTGTTGAACACTGATTAATGTGCCTGATAGAGCCACTGTTGTGTGAAACATCAACCAAGTGTAACCATGTTATTCATCACCACTGCGCCAGAATATGCAGAACACTCATGTACATTAACAAGCAGAGAACATCGCTTGTGCTCTCAATCACAGGCCCAATGGAAACCATTTTTGCATCTTCATTCACTATTCACACCACTAATTTATATACTCGGTTTGTAAGAATCACTGGGTCACATAAAACACACAACAACATAATCTATGCATTCGTGTAAAGTCACAACATTTATTATGTATATACGCAGGTAAATATCATTTTCACAGTTTACATGTTTGATGGTATTATCATTGTGATAATAACATGTAATAGATTCTCTGTTTTCTAGCTACATGATCATTCTGTGACAAGACCGGCATCTTTGGCCATGCCATAGAAGGCTGTTGTTTTGTCTGCAATGAGAGTCTGGGGGGAGTCAAACTCCTTCACTATGCCATTGTCCAACACCAGGATCCTGGAACAATCATTACATGGTCAATAATGATGTCACAAATTCATGTCTTCTGCTTACAAGGACTGCACATCAAAAGCTGGGTATGAGTGAAAATGCGACATTATCGCTGTGTGTGTATAGGGACTTATGCATGCGTGTCTATGGACACATGCATGTGAGCGCATCCATGTGTGTGTGTGTGTGCGTGTGTGAGCATGCGTGCGAGCTAACATTTCAGTTGTCAGTTAAAATATTATACAATTTCATCATTCGATCTGATCTCTATCTTCCTTATAAACCGACCTTGTTATAGGGAGGTTCAAAATACTGTATAAGAAGTTATTCCGACTGCCTTATAGGAATGGCCTGTTGCCAGACGATTTTCATTGACTAACTATGCAGAATTCCTAGCTGTCAGTGTGCCAAGGTACCTCGTATAGTCCATGATGGTATTGAGGCGATGTGCGATTGTCAGCACCGTGCAATCGGCAAACTCGGTGCGAATTGTCGACTGGATGAGATCGTCTGTCTCCAAGTCAACGGCCGCTGTCGCTTCATCAAGGATCAGGATCTTTGTTTTACGAAGTAGGGCTCTTGCAAGACATACCAGCTGTCTCTGGCCAACACTGCCACAGAAGAAAGACATCATAGTTCCTACATCGATCACCAGGTGTCTCTGGCCAACACTGCCACAGAAGAAAGATATCATAGTTCTTACATTTACCACCAGGTGCCTCTGGCCAACACTGCCACAGAAGACATAGTTCTTAAGTTTATAACTAGATGTCTCTGGCCTACACTGCCACAGGAAACATCATAGTTAATGTACTCATCATCAGACTCGGACACAAAAAATATCACAAGCCATTTTCTATTTTTTATGAAAGAAAAAAACAAACCATTAGAATATTTGGTTTCCTACAGAGGCTTTAGGAAATCAACATTATTTCCAATACGAAAAATTTAATTTTAAAATGGTTTGCAATTACAAGATGTAAAATAGCAGGAGGACATTTTAAGGGTGTAAATACGACTGATGTGATTTGACTGATGGTGTCCCCTACCTCAGATTCTCGCCTCCCTCTGTACACATGTAGTCGAGCTGTTCGTTGAGAGACTTGACGAATGCCTTCATGTGAGCGTGCTCCAGCGCGGTCCACACAGCCTCGTCTTGGTACTTGTCAAACGGGTCGAGATTCATGCGCAGTGTGCCTGAGAATAGCACTGGATCCTGTGGAGTGAGAGATGGGATGAGTGGACAAAGACAACAACAGGATATGTGTCCTTTTCATCAATTAAGATAACTACTACTGTGTTTAATTGATACACTGTTTGTTTTATATCGTGTTGAATGTAGTTTTTGTTCATTGATATCTACAGTTGTACAAAGCATAAATAACTACTTTTTCCTAAAGGTGATAACAGAGTTCGGAAGTAATAAAACAGACTTTGGTGTGGATCTCTCCGAGTAGTTGGTTGTGGACTAATTGGTGGATTGTAAATAGTTTCATTGACAGCGTTTATTTAAAATAATTACATAAAAGCCCACTGACCTGAACTGTGATACTCTTACCAGTGCACAAGTAGCAGTTCTACAAACACCCATCCCCTTTCAGATGTTAGAATCCACAAGATTGGCATTAAGTAATTTTGGAAAAAGCCCCCTTACAGCTACAAGAGAGAACAGTGTGTGGAGGACTAATGCTTCCCTGCCTACCTGAGGGATGATGGTGAGTTTAGAGCGCAGGTCGTGGAGCCCCAGCTCTGTGACGTCAACTCCATCGATGACGATCCTTCCACTGGCGGGCTCAATGATGCGGAAGAGGGCAAGGGTGAGGGAAGACTTCCCCGCTCCCGTCCGACCCACGATGCCCACCTGGGGAAATACAGGTGTGATGCCACTATCTGGAGGTTCAGCTGTACTTTCAAATAAAACGTTATGAACTGTGTAACAAAAGATGACGTATTTGTTGAAATTAGCACATGTTATAAGTAAGGGTAAATGATTAATTGAGAACCCTCAAGTCTTGCAATAAGTATGAATGAATATGCTCAACAAAAACACCATATGTCTTAAAAACAAAACTAAGATCTATGTAACCTTGAACAATCTATTTTTACTGGTTCAAACAATCAACCCAGTTGATTGTTCTATTCCTAGTCTATTATTCCCTACCTTCTCCCCACTCTTGCCTACCTTCTCCCCACTGTTCACTTGACATGTGATATGAGAGAGGACGAGGTCTAGTCCAGGCCTGTATCTGGTAGAGTAGTCCTCAAACTGCACCACACCATGCTGGGGCCATGCGGTAGGGGGCGTTTTGTCTTCCCGCACCCAGGCAGCCTGCCGGGGGAAACTGGGGTCATGACAGACATCTTCCATGTCTCACAATGTTATCAATAAATACAACATTATTTTATTATTATTATTTAACACTTCCAGGTGTTGTGTTGGATACAATAACTCTCATAAACGTATGGCATAAAATAACCCATCACAGTTAAATACTATGTCACACAGGGCTACAATAAAATCAATTGAAAGAATTGTTTTTGTTTCACTTTGGACAATTGTTACTTATTATATAACTGACATGTTTATGTTTTTCTCATTTATATTTCATCTATATACATGTACTTAAATGTTTGAATAATTTTGATGTTGTTTCATGAATTGCTCTTTAAACTCATATAACAGATTTATCATTTAGATTTTCTTCAAGGAAACAAATATTTGCCATACAAACAAGAGCCAATAATAAAATAATACCAATTGCATAACTTATAATAAGACTCATAAAGAAAACATGATAAAAGTAGCTTTGTCGAGAAACTGTTGAATCTTGTGAAGAGGTTGGGAGGTAAAAACAGACTGTTAGACACCCTTGCAATGAGTAAATGAGTGGGGAAGAATGAATAAAGAATGCCTTACCTCTGTTGGTGTCTCTGTGTACTCTTTGATCCTCTCCACAGCCACTATGTTGGTCTCGAGTTCGCTCGTCATGCGAACCATCCAGTTGAGAGTCTGGGTTACCTGTAGACACAACACATCAAAGATCATCAGAAACAACACACAGGTGTCTTTGTTTGCACATCGGAAATGTTTCCAATGAAATGCATCACTAACAGCAGTTTTCTAACATTGTATTAACCAGTGTCCTCTTATCAAATATATCTGGGAAAACACTTCTTTTGTTTGCCAGACATTTTTTCCATATTGTTGGCTATGTTTGTTCTGTCTGTGACATAGTGTTTGTTCATGTTTTGCAATGAATGCAGTCTTTGCTGTGTCACTCTGAAATGAACTAAGAAGAAACAACTTATGATGCCCTTTTGATGAAAACATCAACCACTTTTAATATCTCTATTTTGTGACGTAATAAGATTTTCTAAAGCAAGTTATAAGAACGCAATGTTAGTTTAAATATATAATTATAATAAATGCAACAACCACATTGGCAATAACTTGTAATAACCCATTTTTTATTTATTTGAGATATGCACTCACATGGTCTTCATTGATAAAAAAAATACAGGCCAACTAAATTACAACATCAATTAATTTTGACTGGCCCCAGTTGAACTAAAGCTAAAAATATAAAAGTAGCTGTGTCTTTATATGCTACACAGGATAAGTCCGTTCACTCTGTCACAAGTTTCTGATCTAAACATCAAAGGAAATTCAATTATTTTATATAGTACACACATTTCTAAACCTACTGCACACATGTATTGTTCATTACAATATTGTTTTGGCCCAACACTCATGTTAAAACAAAGAGAATTAATCATGTCCGTATAAAGGAACCAGTTATATAGACAGCTGGTTCCAGAGCAAACTAAACAAAGACTACACTACTGAAAACAATAAGAAACCAGGGTAGTGGGTGAACAGATCGTCACGTATATTATGACATAATGCCCCAAAACGCATACTATGTATAAAGTCACACATAAAAATACATATCCCGATCATGTTGGTACTAAACCAACTACAAATACAAACAAGGCCCATAAAGCAGGGATGGTGGATGGGAGCTTAAAATACCCTCACAAAGGCTGAGAAACACAACCGCTAGTGCCGCTGCGCAATTCAAAGTGCTCAACGGCAATGGCCACGGTGCCTGCTGATTGGCTGACCAAATATACAGAGCAAGCCACCAAATTAAAGAAAATACGGACAACAGTACGAACAACACAAACAAGATTAATAAAGTATTAAACTTATTTAATTCTCACATTAATTATATTATTAAGAATGAGTACGAACATTGAGTGCGTAGGTGACAGACAGGCCAACAATGCCTGCAGTCAGGTGGTCTCGACTGAGAACGGCAAAGAGGGCTGAGAAGAAGACGATGCAGTTGCCGACAAACTCCAGTCGCACGGCCAGCCACCTTGAACACAACACAGCAAGTGAACTAAACACGCACAACTGAACATAACACAGTCACCTGAACACAACATACAGTCAGTGAACTAAACACGCACAATTGAACATAACACTAGCATTACCACATGAAAAATATAAACTGTTACCTAAACATGTTATGTTATGCATCTAAGGAGTTTTTTCTTCTGAAGTAAATGGTTTTGATTTCATGAAAATCAGACAACTACTTACAAAGTTATTAAGTTGGAAAGGTTACTACCCCAGGAGTTTTCGTTGGAACGGTGAACATGAAAAATAACACAGAAAGAATAGGGTCACAGTATTTCCAGGGTGGACCCCTATTTTACCATTTTGTCATTGTTTTCACAACAGATAAGTAATTAATTGAGGTAATTACTTCAAATTTTGCATATATAGGTATTTTCACACGAGGAATTCATTTTATGCATTTTTGTTGACCTAATTTGCATATTTCATGACCTAATTAGCATAATATGGCTGACATATTGAATCATAGACTGTAACAAGATGCAATTCATGTCATGTCATTAATTGTTTAGAGTATATTTACAGGGTATTAGAAAGTGTAACATATCTTGTTTCATTATAGTTCATTTCAATCCCAAATTTTTTTTGGGATTGAAATGGCAGCCATATTGAATGAGGATTCCCAATGTTTTTGTGAAGAAATTGTTATTCTGAGCATGTAATTAACTCAGTAATGGCGTTTACAATAGTACAGCATAAACTGTTTCATTGCTATCACTTAGTTACCACAATTTGAATAATTTGTTGAGTAATTTGCATAAAATAAAATGGCGGACATATTAAATGTAGAATCCCAATTTTGGAATATATATTTTTCCAAAAGCACATCATTAATATTTGAGGCATGCTGTAAAATAGTACAACACAAACATTTTCATTAGAACTCACTTAGTTGCCATTTGCATAATTAATTATCATAAAACAAAATGGCGGACATAGTACATGTGGAATCCTCATTCGTGTTATAAAAATGTTCAAAAGCATTATCAATTTATCATATAACGTTTAGCGCTTCTTATCATAGTATTATATAGAGTTTAATTACTATAATTAGATGTCACTTAATTCCCACTTTGCATAATTAATGTCTATACTAGTTATACTTTGCTATGTGAATTGCAGAAAGTGTCTTGGACCTGAGAGATACCTGCATTTAAATACACAGAGTAATGAATAATTGCACCAACAACTCAGATTTTATTGTTAGTCTTTGTTGTTACAATAGCTATTTAAACGTAGGAATATATAATTATTAATAAAATAAAATATAGTTATACACACCAATAATATAATTGTGGCAATAAATGAATATTATAATGGTGGAAATACCAAGCTTAAACTGGCTAGTTATTACTACTAGTAAGCAAACAATAAATGTAATAAGTTTTTATTTTATATTTAACAAAGTAAGGTTGGAATACAAGTTTCTGAATTTCAAGTTTAAAATCAGTTATTAAGTGTAGCCAGCGTAGTGTGAATAGGGATTGCCTGTATGACAGCTAGGCGCCAAATCCGCCTAGCGGACAACCAGCGCAACACGGTTGTCCGCCTGGCGGATATCCAGCGACATGCTGACGTTACCAGGCGGATGTTACTATTTTTAGCACAGCGTCACCGTCTGCGGTGGCGTTGTCGAAAACCGTGCAACTAGGTCGCACAAAATGCGATTTCCGCACTTGTAAACCTTTTTAAAATATCACATAACATTTATCATCTGAACAGTCTGAAACTGACACGTAGGTGTGTATATACACGAACTTGAATTTTAGGCGATAACATTACCAAAAATTCATGTTTATACGATAATTTGACATTACTTTCATTTGGTTTAACGCAGAAACTTCGTGCAATGACTGCAATGAAGACGAACACGTCTTCTAATTAGTCGAGCAGATCTCATGACGATCCGAATAGGTTTACAAGTGCGGGTTTTCAATTTGCCGCGACCTGTTTTTGCGAAAACCGTACTGTCGGCATGACACGTTTGGCGCGCATCATCGCTCAATCACGAACGATAAGTTTGTCAAATAAAGGAATACTTTTAAAAACTTTATGCCATTGTAAAGAACATTATCTTGTCGTTCCAGTGATATTAAATATGTATTATTTAACGCAGACTTAATGATGTAAGGGCTGCATGACCGGTGATCTGTCGTAGTTTAGCGTAAAAACTGGCCAGATCCAACAGCCGCGGCAGCCGCTGTGGCAATGCTAATAACACAGTCACCTGAACACAACATACAGCCAGTGAACTAAACACGCACAATTGAACATAACACAGTCACCTGAACACAACATACATCCATCTGAACACAACACAATCACTAAATACAACACATAATCACATGTTTTTACTGGTGACAACTCGTGGCACATGCACACATTGTGTTGTGCAGTACTTAGCAGTGTTTGCACTTAGAGCGACAGCAGTCTCTGGAGAAGACTGGATCTTGAGTTTAATAGCAGGCCTGGTTGTAGTTGATCCTGTATTTACCAGTTGAAAACAATACTGGGGTAGTAACACTGGTTAAGTAAACCCTGTATTTACCAGTTGAAAACAATACTGGGGTAGTAGCACTGGTTATAGTAAACCATGTATTTACCAGTTGAAAACAATACTGCGGTAGTAGCACTGGTTATAGTAAACCCTGTATTTACCAGTTGAAAACAATACTGGGGTAGTAGCACTGGTTATAGTAAACCCTGTATTTACCAGTTGAAAACAATACTGGGGTAGTAGCACTGGTTATAGTAAACCCTGTATTTACCAGTTGGAAACAATACTGGGGTAGTAGCACTGGTTATAGTAAACACTGTATTTATCAGTTGGAAACAATACTGGGGTAGTAGCAGGCCTGGTTGTAGTCGACCCCGTATTTACCAGTTGGAGACAATACTTGGGTAGTAGCAGGCACGATTGTAATAACCCTGTATTTACCTGTTGGAGATAATACTGGGGTAGTAGCAGGCCTGGTTGTAGTCGACCCTGTATTTACCTGGTTGTAATGATCCTGTATTACCCTGCTGGAGACAATACTGGGGTAGTAGCAGGCCTGGTTGTACTCTGCCCTCTATTTACCTGTTGGAGACAATGCTGGGGTAGTAGCAGGCCTGGTTGTAGTCGACCCTGCTGTCTGACTCATCGATGAAGCGCTGCTGCTGTCTGTAGGCCCTGATGGTAGTCACGCCCTGCACTGTCTCCCCGAAGTGTGAGTAGATGGGAGACCGACTCGTAGACTCCAGACGCTTCAGCTGTCTCGATGTCGCCACATAGAAACGCTGCACACACGACACTTCCATCAGTCTACTTCTAATATAGAATACTCCACCTAGACAGAACTTAGTTCATCTTGATAGTTACAGGTGGAGCTTGTTCAGTTCAGGAATGCATAGTGGCACAATTTAACTGAAAGCACTTGGAATTATATTATTAATTTTATGCACGTTAGTGTTTTTCTCATTATGCAGATGCCACCTTATGTGAGAACTAATAACACATGACATGCTAAGTCATTGATTCCATCCAGTAACAAAAATGAAACACTTCCTGACGAATCAGGGCCATCTTACTACACAATAAGCATGTCCACTGTGTTTAAAACAGCAGCGTTGTAATGCAACATTAGCAACTTGGCCTGTTTTATTAACCAGTGAATACACAGTTATACCACACTAGACTGCTTAGTTATTAAACTATACATCAATATCACAGACATCAATATCACAGACAAAGAGTATAAATTGACTAAACTGTGTCAGTTTAGTCAACAACATTTTGAAAGCAGAAACAGTTACCAAGAGAATACATCCTTCAACCAACACATTCTGTATCTATTTGTATGAAAAAAGTTTGTATGAAAACTTATGCAGGTCTATACAAATAAGCATTAAAATTCAATAAGTTTAAAAATATGTAAACAAGTTAAAATTATAAATCCGTGAGAAATAATATATATATAGGTTATAAAATATAATAAATTAAAAAAAATATATAAATACATTATAAAAAACAACATTGTACGATGTAAAGTGCTTTTGCTCATCTGGACCACATGATCCATTAACAATGTTGTTAAAGGTCTGACTAATCAAAATACATTCCTGACACTCAAAGTACTGTTAGGCAATAAAACAGGTATGTTCTGTTACTGACAGTGGAGTGTATATGGTGGTTGAAGGATGTCTGTCAAAGGCATAACTCAGCAGAACTGCATGCAGACTCAGTGTAAGGCAGAGAGCCAATGCCAACAGTAACATGCCATGCATTAACACCGTCACCTGTCATTGTCCAATGCAACACCAGCAAACACCTGGGAAACACCTCGCAAACACCTATAAAAAACCTTGCAAACACTGTCTAGCAGAATGAACACTATGATCACAATTTGTAATTTAAAATGTCAGTATTAGCTGCCTATATCTATACCTCTGTCTGGTTTGGTGGCTATGATGAATAAAATGCTTTCAGTGTTAATGTTGTTATTAAAGTGAGATGCATGATGCAACACTACTTCCCCTTCCCAAGTTCCCAGTTTGTCATCCTGGGAATGTGGTCGATACCACTGGCATGTAGGAACCACAAGGACTTCACAATAATTTAACAACTACAGAGCTCCTGGCTTGTAATGTTCTTCACAAACACCAATAGTTCTTCATAATATCAGAATGTCTATATTCAATTCTCTGTTCAATACCATCTGCGTGTGTGTGCGTGCGTGTGTGCGTGCATGTGTGTCTGGTTTGATGGACTATGATGAATAAAATGCTTTCAGCGTTAATGTTGTTATTAATTAAAGGGAGATGCATGATGCAGCACTACTTCCCAAGTTCCCAGTTTGTCATCTGTACCACTGGCAAGTAGAAACCACAAAGACTTCACAATAACAACTACAGAGCTCTGGCTTGTATTAAGTGTAATGTTCTTTCCTACTAAACACTGTTAGTTTTCCATATCAGAATGTCTCTATCTATGCTGTTCAGTACCATCTGTGTGTGTGTGTGTGTGTGTGTGTGTGTGTGTGTGTGTGTGTGTGTGTGTGTGTGTGTGTTCATGTTTGGTGGGTGCGTGTGTTTGCATGCACGTGCGTGCATGTGTGTTCGTGTGTGTGCGCGTTGCATGTGTAGTGTTTTTTGTGTGTTAATACTTCAATTGTCATCATTTTGCCATTTCATATCTAACTCAGTTTCTGCTTTGTGTTACTGTAGTATGCAAAGTTGCAAATATGAAACTTGTGTTTAAAATGAAGTTGCCAGAAACGATTCGCTTTATGCCAGTTACAAAAACCATAGTCACTGAAAGCTGTCTAGTCTAAATCTACAGTGAATCAGTCTTCATGCAGGAACAACAACAATAGCTGCAAGAAATCTTATACAAAAACACACATGAAACTGAAACAAGTCGAGATGCAGAAGAAAAAGAGAAATAAACTGAGAAACTGGGAAAGGAAACCACCCAAATGTCGAACTTAACTAGCCATTGCTGCAGTTGCTGTGTCCCGGGGGCACTGACAGACTACGGGTTTGGGAGACTTGAGAGCAGACAACCAACGTAAGTCATCAAGCTCTGAATCAAACTGGAACTGTCTGTGCACGTAGGAGACAGCAGCTCAGCAATGTGGTGAGTGGACAACTGTATATAGAATGGTAACAAATTGTACAGCTGTATGTGGACTGTAAGAATGGTGGATGGAATGGTAAAAATAGTAACTGGATTGTATGAATCGGATCTGGATGGCTAGAACCGATGATAAGACGTGTGGTGTGTGGACGGTAAGACTGATGAGTAGATGGTGAAACTGGTGAGTAGATAAACCTTGTGAGTTGATGTTAAGACTGTTGAGTGGATAGTGAGACTGAGTAGTGGATGGTAAGTCTGGGTAGTGGATGGTAAGACTGGGTAGTGGATGATAAGATTGAGTAGTGGATGGTAAGACTGAGTAGTGGATGGTAAGATTGGGTTGTGGATGGTAAAATTGGGTAGTGGATGGTAAGATTGAGTAGGGGATGGTAAGATTGGGTAGTGGATGTAAGTTTGGGTAGTGGATGGTAAGATTGGGTTGTGGATGGTAAGACTGGGTAGTGGATGGTAAGACTGGGTAGTGGATGGTAAGATTAGGTAGTGGATGGTAAGATTGTGTAGAGGATGGTAAGACTGGGTAGTGGATGGTAAGATTGGCAAGTAGATTGTAAGACTTGCAAGGTGACAGTAAGACTGATGTGTAAATGGACTGTTAAACAAGTGAGTAAAAAACACAACAACCATCATGCAATGGGGCGGTCAGCAAGACGGTACCTGCACGACTACGTAGAATATTGCAAGAGGAATGGCCGGCGCGAGAAATGTGGGAATGTTGTAGCAGATGACGAAGAGCGTCGAGAGAACACTCAATGAACACTTGACAACCATCTCCCAGTTGCGCGGGATTATCGTGTCAACGAGGTCAACGTCCTTCGAGAAACGGTTCATGATGCGACCAATAGGGGTCGTGTCAAAGAAGAACATTGGTGAGCGTAGGCAATTATTGAGCACATCCCTATGTAGGGCCATGGAGGCAATGAGAGCACCCGATGCTAGTGCGAAAGCTGCCAGATAGATGGCGACACCTGGCGAAGAAAGCGACACAAGTCACTGGTGTGGTGACAATTTGTTGACGCAACTTTAGTAATTAAACGGATGCAGCCCGACTGGTTCGGACTGAATACTTGAGCCAGTGGAGACATACTTGCATGGACATATTTGCACATTCACACATAACATAAAACTTTGTTCATTTGTGAACACTCTTCTGACAACCCTCAGGCAGACACAGTGCAATGCCAATCAAAGAAACCAATCAAATACCCATGAAAGAGCAGCTTAAACATATACATTTTATGTCAATTTGTTAGCCAGCACTATGTTTCTGATAATGTGCTGCAAGAATCAGTTGTAAACACAGTATGCCAATCTTATGAACAATTTAATTTTGATGCCAAATAAACATTTCATTACAAGTAAAGTACATACAACAGTTAATCTCCTGCAATAGTGGCAGAGACATGTTGAATTTAAACATTCCCGCTGCTGACTGAGTTCCATCAGCTGTAAGAGGCATACATGTGGAACATGCATTCCTCACTGTATCCTCAGGTAACAAGAGAACAAATTTAAGTCAAAACATATTCATATTTCAGGCTGCGAAATAAGGCCGGTCCGATCGTCCCGGACGAGTAGTTTCAGTGATCGGACTAGTCCTTATTTAGCGGAGCAGTCCCATAGGACTAGCTGTTATTATGTGAATTAATTTACGCTATGTATACGCTAGTTGGGTGTTGTGATGGAATAACACAAAATAAGACAGTAGGATAGCATTTTACCACAAGCAACTAAATATTCCGTACGACCGTCAGATGGGAAACTTGCTGAACGCAGTGAATGTAAATGGCGGCTGTTTACATCCGGTTAGCGTAGGATAGGTAGTGCCACCTAGCGACCATGAGTGGTGAGCGACATGGACAAACATACATGCACGGGTTACAGACATCGTTACGTGCTATCCCGTCGTGATGGTAGTTGCGTTATTCCTGCATCGGGTGATTATTTTAGCAAGTTACCAAACGCCAGCAATGTTACTGATTGTTTAGTAGGCTTCGGGAAAGAAAATGCTAATGAAAAGTATAGGGCAAATGATGCAACATAGTCCGACAATGTCGGTCCTTTGTCGCCGTCAGGCTTCAAATTCTGCTGGCATCACCTTGTCCGCGACTCTTGTTTGCTGCCCCTGATTAAACTAGTCATTTCTTCTGATAACTTTGCAAATGGATCTACGAAATCACATGTATTTGTTTCTATTAATGACACATTTAGTTGAACATTGAAATGGGAAACGGCTTGTTTTCTTTATGAAATAAAGCCACATTTACTATGTGTCACACATATATGACACAACAGTATGATTGATGGTACCTGGCACATTTATTTTTAAGGACTAGTAAAACAATATGAGGACTAGTTGTTTCTGAGTCAGCTAGTCCGACGGACTACCTGTCAACTAAATCCACCGTGCACCCTGTATTTAATATGCAGATCTTCTACAGGGACAACATGCAGATAAAAAAAAGTATGTGTTTATTTAAACACTCACACAATTATTCTTGACCACTATTATGTGACATGGAATTCCACAATAAACTGGGGGACACCATTGGTGTAAACCAGCCTTGGCGATTGTAGAAAGTATACCTGGATTGTGGTGATATACAACACTTAATTACATTAAATTTGCCACTACACATGGGTTGACAGAGACAGCCACATGTTCTTGTAATAGAAATGGGGCACATAAAGGTTTGGCCTCTTAATCAAGATGTTCTAATCCTCTTGCTGCTACACGAGTCCTGCTCGGTTTCTTCTACTCCCTATTGCCCTAAGCTGTGTGCTTACAGCGGTGGAACAATGTCAATGACACCAACTACCGGTAGTTTCCTTGCAGTAATTGGAGCAGTCTCCAGAGCAGTTGTGTTGGTGAAATAGAAGTGAAAGAGCCTGCCATAGCTGAACTGGTGAAGGAATTTAGATTTGTTCAAAAACTAAAATAGTGCTGTATAATCATTTATTTATATACACATGTAAGCATGTATGCACACAGTGCCACTGATTCATGCATGGACACACACACACACACACACACACACACACACACACACACACACACACACACACACACACACACACACACACACACACACACACACACACACACATTATTGCACCTGAATGAATGCGTTCCTTGGAAGTGTCTGCACCTGGTATGTAAGAGTCAATCTTGGCCAAGAAGTGAGACAGATTTAGTATACAATCTTCAACGAGCATTCACTCCGATTACAAGCATATATTGCGGAAATAGGAAGAGCACAAAACAAAACAATTCATCACCCAAGTTTCATTGAATGTCACAAGCCAAGATTTCAAAAATGTCATCATTCAACATTTCTGGGATATCACCATCAAAGATCACATGGAATGTCGTCACCCTACATTTGTTATCACCCAGGATTTCTGGAATGACAGCAGATATTGTTTTAAACAAATGTTATTGTAAATATTACTAATATTATTACAGTACTTGGGGCATAGCAAAATTTGTCATTTTTTGCTGATGTTTCAATTGATCTGGTAAAAATTACTGAGGAGTTAGTGTGAAGCTTTTATCAAAACTAAGTAACACATCTCCATGGTTACCATCTGCACAAACATGCTGGCATGACAGTTGTTACGAGATATGTTCGATTTTTCATGAAATGAGTCTTGAACAACATGGGTGAAAAAAATGAATTAAAGAGGAATCATTAATTAATGAACTGAATACAAAAGATGTTTCAAACTTGTTGCAATCATTGAGTGCAGCAGGGAAGCAATACAAAGTCATTAACATGCCAGGAGGGCCTTGTTGAATGGCAAGAAGATGCATTAGCTAGTTATCTGAAATTTTATCTGATATAATATATATTTATCTGATTTACGTAACTGTTGACTACATAGTTAAATGATCCAACTATAAAGGAAAAATGGTTCCTTCCACAATAATAATGTAATTCAAATTAATGTGGCTGTCCTATGATTCAAACTAATCACAACAGTTGCACAAAAGCATCATAAAACGTGGAAAGAAAAAAAAATTCCAATCAGATGCTAAAGATGACATAGCCGAGATTATCGCCTGGTATAGAAAATGGAACATAATGTCTGCGATAAGCAGTTCTTGAGAAAAATATGTATCAGTGATCATACAATATTCTATTACTAACAATACAATGTGCACCTAATAACAAATTTCCATTTTAACGTTAATTCTTGAAAGCGGTAAAACATTTTTGAACTGACTAACTGGTTTTTGCTGGTGCTGCTGGGGACAATGACAGTGACAACAAACATGAGACAACGATGACAAATGGTGACAATGGCCATCCTACCTGAATGAAACAATAGACAACGACAAAGACGGGCAGGACCGTGAGAAAGACTGGTAGGGTGTAGGCGATCACCCCAAAAGTGATGACCGTCAGCTCTATGGTGTTGATCATAGAGCGCACGGTGAACGGAACGACAAGATCCAGTGTGCTGACGTCGCTAGACACACGGTTCATGGTGCGACCGGCAGGGGTGAGATCAAAGAAGAGCAGGGGGGCCCGGAGAACAGAGGTGATGAGGTTGTGATGGAGAGAACGCGATGCAAACAACCCCCCCAGGGCGACCGAGTAGGCTGCCCCAAACTCCAGCAAGCCTACAACAGACCAGGAGAATGGGGGTTACTGACGCTCCTCAAGGGGGCTGAGGCACAAGAAAGGGGTGGAGAGATGGGGTGACATTTCTACCAGTGAAGAGTGTATTCAGTTAATATGCACATTTTCTACAAACACCAGATTTATGTTTGACTTTTAACTTGAAGGTTAACAGCCAAGGAGAGTGTTTGCAGACTGGTAAAACGATGCATAGCTCAGTACAACAGTCGTAAGTCTACAAAAAGATTTCTGCCAGAGCCCACAATACATCACAGAGCAACAACAGAATAAACATGTTATGCGTTAAACCAGGTTGAATGTGAAGGATTTACCGCCATAACAATTTCATCCAAGTCTACAAATATCCCACAAAAAAGGTAAGTCGAAGCAGAAAATCTGCTCTGTGGAAGCCGGAGAAACACTAACCAAAGCTATTTAGTTCTAGAGACGGAGCACCACAAGTGCAGAAGAACCATTTAAAACATTTGCGGAAAAACTACACCACGGGGCAAAATAAGCCACAGCAAAAAGGAAATATGCAAGGTTCATACAGTGAACTAACTTTTAAAATTTCCTTTATCCTGATGAAAATGAAATTTTCCCTCACCAAAATGACAACAAATACAGCTGTTTTACAACAACCTCTCAAAGCAAGGTCGTTAGCACAAAAACATTGCTATAGCCATGAGGACACTTCACATTCAACAAAACATAAAACTTCCCTGACTTTATCCAGGAAAAGAATATTCTCTGACTTTCCACTGAAATCCCTCAAATTTCCTCTGACCTTGAGAAAATATTTTCCTTGCGTGATTTTTACGTGACCTGTACGAACCTTGCTGAGAAAACTTCGACCACAGAAATTGTGGACTTGAGGCAGCAAATACCCACTGTACTGACCTGTACAAACATAAAGAGGATCGTGAGGCCAACAAAAGCTATGAGAAACATCGGAGTAACCAGAGAAATGACTGCGATGGTGCAGACCACATCTATGACACAGGCCAGGGCCATATTGACGGTGGTTGGGATAATTGCATCCAGCAGGTAAATATCTCCACCAAACCGATTTACAACTCGCCCAGTCGGAGTGCGATCGAAGAAGGCAGGGGAATGTGAATGATGTTTAGCAGGAGCACGCGATGCAGTTGACTGAACGCTAGCACGCTTGCCACCGTCAGAGTGAGGCTGCCTCCATAGATGAAAGCGCCTGCAAAATTACACTTCAATCAAACTGTCTGTCACCTTAACACTGATACGACTTCAGAAGTTTTCTTTTTGGGTTTCACAGTCAAATTTACTGTTTCTTTTCAGTAATGTTTTGGTAGCTTTCAAGTATCTTTGTTAGATCGAGTAGCACTAGATGACAACACTGTAATCATATTACGCACTGCTGTGGCCTGTGTAGTACGACTACTCTAGGGTAGCCAACCTAACAAAGATGGCTGAAAGGTGCCAAAATGCTACTGAAGAGACAACTAAGACAGACTGTGACACTGCGTCATGATTTACTACACAGTTCTTCACTGATAACAGATTGTGACACTGAGTCATGACTTACTACACAGTCCTACACTGATAACAGACTGACACTGAGTCATGACTTACTACACAGTCATACACAGATAACTGAGTATGTAGAACTGTCAAATACAAACCTAACACAAACATACTAACACATTTTTGTTACAGATTTTATACCAAACAACAGAATCCAATCTGTTACTGTTAAGTAAGGTAAAGGTAATTAATAATGAACAGTATTCGGTTAAAGACGGCTCAAATTGCTACAACCCCTGGAAGATTTTTGCCTTGAAAATTGTCAAGTCTCTATACCATTTTTCACACACAAGATACAAAAAATATGACATATTTTCAATGAAATTTTCTTATTTTCAATAAATATGAGATTGGAAAAAAATTATGCCCATTGTTAATTTACATTACAATGTTATTTTTGGTTAACGATTAAATATGAATATTATATAAGTTGGAAAATGACATTTTACTGTCATTGCAATGGAAAGTATTGTCTTTGGATTGTAAAATACAGAACTTTGTGAATACTGATGTGTATCAAAAAGGTAAACTTTTTGAGTATATGCAAGTTGAATAAAACCATATAACATGATGATATTTGTGACAACATTTGTTTAAGGCCAGACACCCCAGGTGAAATGGTGTTTTAAAAAAAAACTACTGAAAATGGTTTTCTGTCAGATTATTATACCTTGTTATGCATACTATCAATAAAGTTCACTTCTATGACAATTACGTACCTTTAAGTGAGTTTTAATCATGGATCAAGCATGTTGATATCATGTAATGAAATCCATTATGCAATCTTTGACAGCCATTTTCTCAAAAAAATTTCGTTAAATTTCTGCATTTGGAAACGGGATATCTCTTGGAATAATTATGCTATATAAATACTGTTTTCAGTGTTGCATTCAGCATATTCTACTGTGTGCAATGATCAGACACTTTTTTAAATCATGAATAGTTTGAAAGATATAGCCACATTTGTTGCCAAAAAACAAGATTTTTTTCATATTTTACAAAAAAATAATGTTAAAAATACATTTCAAAAAATGCTCTCATCTAGTCACAATAGAATCTATAGAGAACATGGATTTGCAAGAATTATAACTATATATGAATTCAATAAAAAATGGCAGTTTTTCCAAATTTGCCAATATTTGCTCAAAATGGTGGCCATTGTGTTTGTTACCATGGAAACGGGGGGTCTGGCTTCATTGCAATGGAAAGTATTGTCTTTGGATTGTAAAATACAGAACTTTGTGAATAGGTAAACTTTTTGAGTATATGCAAGTTGAATAAAACCATATAACATGATGATATTTGTGACAACATTTGTTTAAAGAATAACTGAAATTTTAAATATCTGTGAAACCTTGTATACATACTCTTGTCAAGTAATTTGTCAATTATGGAGCCTGTTCATTGCGAACTCATGTCACTAAGCCTGCTCAAACATGATCATTTGCGTGTCACAGCCTGTCAAATGTTGCTGAAGTCACCACAGGTAGGGCCGCTGAGCGCGCCTTATCCTTTAGCACGGTGAGTGGCAGTGCGGCCTGTTGTTTCAGACTGTACATGAAAATGCAATCGCGGAATTTAATATTTTTTTGCTATCACTGTAAAGATAATATTCTTATCTGCGTGTCACTGGATGTACACAGGAATTGTGTTAACTTCTTGAGTTATTGCCGTTTGAACATCACGAATGCTCAACCTTGCATTATATCCACTGCCACATGTACACTGCAAGATTAAGCACTTGCGATGTTCAAACGGCAATAACTCAAAAACTAAAAACAAATCCTGCGTACATCCAGTGACAAATTTGTAGATAAGATTATTAATAATCTTTACTGTGATATAAAAATATTAAATCCTATCCACAGAAACGATGGATCCTAGGCGGACAAAACCACTGTACTGACCTGTACAAACGTAAAGGGGATTGTGAGGCCAACAAACGCTATGAGAAACATCGGAGTAACCAGAGAAATGACTGCGATGGTGCAGATCACACCCATGATGTAGGCCAGGGCCCTATCAGCGATGGTTGGGATAATCACATCCAGCAGGTAAATATCTCCACCAAACCGATTTACAACTCGCCCAGTCAGAGTGCGATCGAAGAAGGCAAGGGGAACATGAATGACGTTTAGCAGGAGCACGCGATGCAGTTGTTTGGACACTAGCACGCTTGCCACCGTCAGAGCGAGGTTGCCTCCGTAGATGAAAGCGCCTGCAAAGTGACACTTCAGTCAAACTGGCTGTTACCTTAACATGGATACAACTTCAGAAAAGTTATCTTTTTGGGTTTCACAGTCAAATTTACTGTTTCTTTTCAGTAATGTTTTGGCAGCTTTCAACTATCTTTGTTAGATCAAGTACCGCTAGATGACAACACTGTAGTCATATTACGCAGTGTTGTGGCCTTTGTAGTACGACTACTCTAGTGGTAGCCAACCTGACAAAGATGGTTGAAAGGTTCTGGAATGTTACGGAAGAGACAACAAAGACAGACTGTGACACTGAGTCATGATTTACTACACAGTTCTACACTGATAACAGACTGTGACACTGAGTCATGACTTACAATACAGTCCTACACTGATAACAGACTGTGACACTGAGTCATGACTTACTACAGTCCTACACTGATAATAGACTGTGATACTGAGTCATGACTTACTAGACAGTCCTACACTGATAACTGAATATGTAGAACTGTCAAATACAAACCTAACACAAACCTATTAAAACACATTTTTGTTACAGATTTGTGCACAAATATTCTAGAAACTATTTTGGCAGAAAAAAAGGTGGCCGTGTTCTTGAATAATTCACATAGACCGCGGCCTTGCCATAAATCTATGCTACGCCTACGGACACAGCCTGACAATGCCGAATTCGAATAAGCTGTTTTGTGTCAATTTTCACTGTGTCATTAATTATCACTTAATGTAAAATAAAACTAGTTAATTAAAAATGATATAATAATATAGTAAGGATAAATGTTCATGTAGCAGAAAACAACTGGGTCAGAAGAATATGTAGAGTAACGCGAGAGGATAGAAGGAAGATTTTGGTTGGTCGCTAGGTGGCGTAAAGTGGTACTTGTTTATTTTGTCACTGCGCGAATCAAAATCATTTTTGCAATTTAACGTTTAATTTTGTCTGTGACACTAGTGTAGAATTAGTGTCAACATATTGCACTGTTTGCTTAAACAAACATTTTATAAATTGTCACCACCAACGCTGTTAAATCTTGTACTTAAATTATTTGGGTGATAATACAGGTCGATTTGATTTTCGCGCTAGCAGGCTTACGTACACAACATACTAAGGCAGGGGCAGTCCCCTTATAAACTATATACTAACAGGCCTTTTCAACAAGACGTTCTTTTATACCCAGAATCGCCCTGGGGGTGAAGACCTCTGACTTTTCTTTGCACGGGCACTAAATGTCTTACTTTGCACAGGCCTGCTGAGCACGAACAATCATACGACCTGTAATATTGCCATTGATTATTGTCAACCTACTCTTTAATAACCTATAAATTTACGTTATTTTTAGTACAATTATACAGTTTTAGAATATTTTATTATTTTCAATTATTTTTATGAGACACCATCCATTATCATTTTATTCTTCACCATTTTGAGGAAAGACAATGTCACCAGTATTTTTATTGTGTGTTTTATTTGTATCCTGTTCTGCTGCTTCGAGAGGTCATGATTTTACGCTGTGCAAGCCACTTAGTCCCCAACGGTCGGCTGTCATTTTAACAGTTTCTCAGTACATGAGAACACAACATTCCTTGTCACATCTTTACAGTTTGCCATGTCTTAATCTTTACTTTAATAGAAAGTTACTGCCAATCCCCCGCTCTAAGCCAACGTTTAAATTGGCAATTATTTTACTACTAGCAGGAGATGTAAGTCTTAATCCTGGACCTGCTATCAGGCGCAATATTCGAGTAGCCACCACTAACGTTCGATCTATTCGAGACAAAACAGCCTCGCTTACCGATTTATTAACTTCCAAGACAATAGACATCCTTGTAGTCACTGAGACCTGGCTCAGACCACATGACACAGCTGCATGCATTGCTGACATTTCTCCTTCCAGTTTCACCTTCCATCATCGCCCACGTTCAGTTGGACGAGGTGGTGGTGTTGGATTTCTCGTCTCAAAACAGTTCAAAGTTAATTTGCATTCAAACCCTGATTACTTCAGCTTTGAGGCCATCTGTGCCGAAATTTCCGATTCATCTTTCTCTGCTTATTTTGTGTGCATTTATTGCCCTCCAGGATACCCTGCCCATTTCTTTGAAGAATTCCAGGATCTGCTTGAAAATCTGGCAACTATTTATTCAGAATTTTATATACTCGGTGATTTTAATCTACATCTGGACACACCTTCATCAACAACAAGTACATTTAATGACATTCTGGCATCCTATGACATGAAACAACATGTTACCTTCTCAACACACATACATGGCCACTGGCTCGATCTCTTAATCACCCGCTCAGATTGTAACAATATTCAGACACCTACTGCTTCAGATGGTTTATCAGACCACCACACTGTCATTGCTGATCTCAAAGTTCCTAGAATTCCCGTAGAGTCCAAACACAATGGTTTTACCGACCGATCCATAACATTGACATTGCCGCATTAATGACAGACATCCTTAAATCCGACCTCATCAGTAACCCCAAAGAACATCTGTCAGATCTGTGTTGACAGTACTGTCAAGTACTCAAAGATTTACTTAATAAACATGCACCCCTGAGATCTAAATATGTGTCCCAAAAGCCACATGCTCCATGGATGACTCCTGAAATTCTACAATCTAAAAAGCGCCGGTGTTATCTTGAACGTGTATGGCGCAAATCACGCTCGCCTTTGGACAGATCACAATATTCTAAACAGTTTAAGTACTGTAAATGTGGACTCCCCACAAGTAAATTCTCCACTTGTATTGTTTGAGCCAGCCACAGTTGATGAAGTGAGGAAAATAATAATGTCCTCCCCAAATAAGTCATGCGATCTCGATCCATTACCAACCATACTACTAAAAGCATGTCTTGACTCTTTACTTGGTAGAATAACGAATATCATAAATTTATCACTAAGTTCGGGTAAATTCCCAGATGATTTTAAACACGCACATGTAAATCCTGTTCTCAAGAAGACTTCTCTGCCAAAAGATGATTTCAAAAATTATAGGCCAATTTCTAATCTTAGCTTTATTTCTAAGATACTTGAGAAAGTCGTAGCAAGCCGTCTAAGGTGTCATATCAGCTCAACTTGTTTATCCAGTGTGCTCCAATCAGCATACAAACAATTTCATTCTACAGAGACTGCTCTCCTAAAAGTACACAATGACGTTATATTAAACATTGATAAAGGCAAAGTAACTGCACTTACCTTGCTTGATCTGTCTGCCGCCTTTGATACCATTGATCACAACACTCTTGTCAAACGTTTATCAAAGTGGTATGGCATATCTGGCACAGCTCTGACCTGGTTTTCTTCATATCTAACCAATAGACATCAATGTATAAAGATAGATAATTACTTTTCAACCTCACTCCCCACTTCATGTGGCATTCCCCAGGGTTCCGTTCTTGGGCCTTTGCTTTTCACTCTCTACACTACGCCACTCAGCTCTGTAATCCAAAGTCATAACTTGGATCGTCACCTTTATGCAGATGACACACAGATCTACATTTCCTTGGCCACGTCCGATACAAGTCACTCTCTAAACCGACTTAACGATTGTCTCCAAGATGTTTTTTCATGGATGACCGATAGCAAATTAAAGTTAAATGCAGACAAAACTGAATTCCTCATCATTGGTACTCCAATGCAGCGAGGTAAACTTAATGACTTTTTTCCAACATGCATCCCGAGTCAAAATATCACACCAGCAGCATCAGTACGGAATCTAGGAGTGATCTTTGATTGCGACTTCAATTTTAGACAACACATATCCCAAACGTGCCGTTGCTGTTTTTATCATATCCGTGATCTTTGCCGCATTCGCCGACATATGTCGCTTTCTGTCGCTAAGACTATCGCAACAGCTCTTGTTAGCAGCAGATTAGATTATTGCAATTCCCTCCTTCATAATATTGCTATCAAGGATATCGCAAAACTACAACGCGTCCAAAATTGTTTAGCAAGGGTAGTCACACAATCTCCTCGATTCTCCCGCTCAGTGCCACTTCTAAAATCACTGCATTGGCTCCCCGTGCAATATCGCATTATGTTTAAGATCTGCACAATCACCTACCAAGCCCTTTCATCCAAACAACCTAGTTATTTAATTTACATTCAATGCTAGACAAGCCAGACAACTTCGGTCGTCTAGTTCGAAGTTGCTATCTGTTCCCAGAGTTAAGACAAAGGCTGGAACTCGAGCTTTTTCAGTTGCCGCGCCAACTATATGGAATTCGCTTCCCGTTAATGTTAAATTAGCAGAAAATATTGTTACATTTCGTTGTCACCTCAAAACCTATCTTTTCAATATCGCCTATCCTCCCTAGCTTCCTAGCACATCCATCCATTTGTTGACGACTTTCGCCTAGCACACGAGTATGAGAATGCTTAATCCTTTGGTTTTGGTGCGCCACTGAGCTCGGATTGTCTGAGGATATTGGCGCGTAAGAAGTTATTTATTATTATTACTATGAAGGAATTGAGAGAGGAGATTGGAACGAAAAAACACCTAAAGAGGAAAATAGCCAGTAACAGAATGAGATGGGGGACATGTACATAGAATGGGTGAAGACAGACTGGCGAAAAAAGCATGGAAAATCGAAGAGGGTGGTTGAAGACGGAGAGGAAGACCAAGCCTGAGATGGAACAACAGCATAAAACGAGACCCGGGGAGGGCTGGCGTGAACAGCCATGAATGGATGGCCATTGCGGACGAGAGAGAGAGGTGGAAAGAACTGATAAGAAAAGTAGAAGAAGCTACCAAGTGACGTGGACCCCACCCCGCAAGGGGAAGAAGAAATGTTCCATGTATCTGTAATCATCAATCATGAGAACATAGATAGGCTATCTTTTGAAAACACAAATTCAATTGGTTAATCTAAAGAATAAAACAGGAACAACAACAGAGCATGGACTATGAAATACTTTTTAGTTTTTATGCTTTACATTGATTACCTCCGACTTGTTTACACGTATTGTTGAAAAGTAGTCTACTTTTTGTATGAGCTTGATTTGAATACAATGAGCAATAATACCTCAAGATATCTTGTTTCTTATTCATACTGAATACATGTTTTGACACTTGCATTGTTTTTATAGTGATTAACAATTAATTACAGAAATACTGCACACAACTATCACTAAAATAGGTTTTGACCGGGTTTTGAACACTTTTCAGGAAAAATGAGTCCGGTTTTAACCAGGCGGTTAAAACAGGGCGGTTAAAGCCGTTCAACTCTGACTAATAATGAACAGTATTCGGTTAAAGACAGCTCAAATTGCTACATCCCCCTGGTAGATCTATTCAGGACTAAATTACAGTACAACCCCTCAAAATGGCCATCTCATAGAAACAGCCATTCTTTCAGTCTGTTGGAGATTTCCATTGAAAACCATACTAAATATTAATTCTATAAAGTGACCACACAACAAATCTGTAATATATCTGGCCAGTTCTAACAAACTTTCTCAGCATCAGCCAATGTTCACTTAACCAAGAAATATCATCAGTTATTACACATTACAGACCTTCGTGGTACATTAACTCCTACTGAATGCCAATAAATGATGTAAAACATAATGATAATGACATTGGATACGAAGCCAGATTATACACAGGCACATACATGATTTTGTTAGAACTACACATCTGTATATTTGAACAGCCTCTCTAATCAGACCACCTCTTTAATTAGGCCATTATATGCCAGTCATTTGGGTGACCACATTAAGGAGGTTTTAATGTATGATCTGTATTGGTCTTCATTAAAACTCACTGGACTTCAGACCTGATTGGTGAACATTTCTTTGGCTGGTCTTTTAAAAACTTCAGATTGGTTGTCTGGTGAAATTACTGTGATGTTTAATGAACTAAATCATCTCAGAAGTGTTGTTGTAGTTATTATACCAAAATATATATGCAGGAACTTGAGAAATAATATGAACTGAACATCAGATTTTTGCCTTGAATATCGTCAAGTCTCTACACTATTTTTCACACACAAGATACCAAAAATATGACGTATTTTCAATGATAATGTTCTCATTTTTTTAGTTTTAATAAATATGAGATTGGAAAACAAATTATGTCCATTGTTAACTTACATTACAAAGTTGTTTTTGGTTAACGATTAAAAATGAATATTATACAAGTTGGAAAATGAAATTTTACTGTCATTGCAATGGAAAGTATTGTCTTTGGATTGTAAAACTAAAATACAGAACTTTGTGAATATTGATGTGTATCAAAAAGGTAAGCTTGCATATCTCTTTTTGAGTATATGCAAGTTGAATAAAACCATATAACATGATGATATTGGTGACAACATTTGTTTAAAGACTAAGTGAAATGAAATTTTAAATATCTATGAACCTTTGTATACATAAACTTAATACTCTTTTAACAAGATTTAACAAGATTGCCACCAGGAGAATTAACTCTAGGTGGCAGGTGGACAAGGAAGCCATTTGGCTTATCGAGAGTCCGACCCTTTCATCTATGTGTATCCCGCCCTTCTGAGATATGTGTTGATTTTATTTTTAAACATATTCACGCTACTAGCACCCACACAATCAGCAGATAATCTGTTCCATTCATTTACAGTCCTTTGTGAAAGTGAGAACTGTCTTATATCTAATCTACACTGCTCCTTTGCTAATGTAACTTCATGCCCTCTAGTCCTTCTATCTTTCTTAACTGAGAAAAAAATATTTCTATCAATATTTTCATAACCATTCATTATTTTAAACACTTATATCTGATCTCCTCTCAATCTCCTGGTCTCTAGTGTTGTTAAGCCGCATTTTTAGGCATATTTCGTAACTAAGATCCCTCAGTTTTGGTATCATTTTAGTTGCTCTCCTCTGCACTCTTTCTAGCATATCTATGTCCTTCCTGCGATATGGCCTCCACGCTTGAATACAATATTCTAAATGAGGCCTAACTATTGTTTTGTACAGCGGTATTATTAGCTCTTTTTCCTTATACGTTATGTTTTGCCTAATTAATCCAAGAATTTGATTTCCCTTTGAAGCTGCAATTCCACACTACTCTGAAACCTTCATATCAGCACTAATGGTTAACCCTAAGTCCTTTTCTTTTACAGTAGTACTTAGTACAGTACCCCCATCGTATATTCTACCTCTTCGTTCCCATGTCATGTATGGAGGCATTTACATTTCCAAAAATTGAACAGCAATTGCCACTTTTCAGACCAATTTATCAACTTGTCAAGATCATCTTGTAAATGTTGTCTATCACCATCACTTTTAATCCTTCTAAGCACTTTTGTATCATCCGCAAATTTCAACACCTTGCTTGTTATTTCATCATCCAAATCGTTGATATATATTAAGAATAATATAGGTCCTTGTACTGATCCCTGTGGTACCCCACTCAATACTGATTTCTAGTTTGAAGCCTCCCCATCAACTACTACACGTTGTCTTCTGTCAATCAGCCATTTTTCTATCCATTTTATTATACCATTTCTTATGCCATGGGCCGTTAGTTTAAGTAGTAATCTTTGATGTGGTACTTTGTTGAAAGCTTTTTGAAAATCTAAGTAGACGATATATACTGGTGATCCCTCATCTACCCACTTAGTGATGTCTTCCAAAAAACATAACACTTTTTTAAATAACGGTATAATGTTTGCCTCTTTCCATTCTAAAGGAACCAATCCCTCTTCTAATGACAAATTGAAAACTGTTGCAAGCGATATGCTAATTTGTTCTACAATTTCCAATAGTAGTTTTGGGCGGAATCCCATCCACTCCAGGTGATTTATTATCCTTCATATCCCTTATTTTCTTAGCTACCATTTCTGGGGTTACAATTAATTGTCGTAAATAGTCTGAATCTGACCCCTTGAACTTAGCCTCTGGTACTGGCAGTGAACTAATATCTTCCCTGGTAAACACTGAATTAAAGTACTCATTCAGGTCTTCTGCCATTAAGAATCCCTCTGATATTATATTTCCAGCACTATCTTCTAGAGGACCGACCTTATCCTGAACTTTCTGTTTGCTTCGAACATATGCATAAAAACTCTTGCTGTCATGTTTTATATTACTAGCTAATTGTTGTTCATAGCTTCTCTTTGAATTTCTAATTTCAGCTGTAGCTTGGTTAAGCGCTTCTTTATAACTGTTGTAGTCTTCATCATTTCCAGTACATCTATATGACTTCCACATCATTTGTTTATACTTAATTTTCTAATGGCTTCTTTCGATAAGTGTTTCTTTTTGGACCGTTTCCCATGTTTTTTGAAGGGTACAAATTTATCGACTATGCACTTAATTTCACTCTTTAATATATTCCAGCATTCTGTTGCCGTCTTATTTTTCAGTGTGTTATTCCAGTCTATCTTTGCTAAATATTTCCTCATGTCCTTATACCTTCCTTTGTGGAAATTTCTCCTGTACTGCTTTTTACTATTCCTTTCTGATTTTACTTTGATGGTAAAGTGTATCTGGTTGTGATCACTATTCCCCAGTGGCTCACATATCCTGACATTGTCAACTAATTCATTCTGTGAGGACAAAACTATGTCTAACACATTCTCACCCCTGGATGGTTCTAGCACATGTTGAGAAAGGAAAGTATCTTGAACTAAAAGTAAAAACTTGTGGTCCTCACTCCCCATACTCTGAAGAGATTTCTATTGTATATGCCCGTGGTTAAAATCCCCCATAATAATACAGTCCCGTTTGCTTACTTCCCTTATAGCGTTTTGTATTTTGTCATTCTCTTCTATGCTTATGTTTGGACTTCGATAAACTAACCCAACTGTCAACGTTGAGTTTCCTGTAACTATGTTACACCAAACAGCTTCTTTGCAATCTGCTTCTCTTTCTAATTTCTAGGTACAGCCTGAAACACCAACCCACATAGATGCGCGCCATGCTAAATCCCAGCGGTGCTACCTTAGGTACAGCAATATTAGGTACAGCCTGAAACACCAACCCGCATAGATGCGCGCCATGCTAAATCCCAGCGGTGCTACCTTAGGTACAGCAATATTAGGTACAGCCTGAAACACCAACACACATAGATGCGCGCCATGCTAAATCCCAGCGGTGCTACCTTAGGTACAGCAATATTAGGTACAGCCTGAAACACCAACACACATAGATGCGCGCCATGCTAAATCCCAGCGGTGCTACCTTAGGTACAGCAATATTAGGTACAGCCTGAAACACCAACACACATAGATGCGCGCCATGCTAAATCCCAGCGGTGCTACCTTAGGTACAGCAATATTAGGTACAGCCTGAAACACCAACCCGCATATATGCGCATCATGCTAAATCCCAGCGGTGCTACCTTAGGTACAGCAATATTAGGTACAGCCTGAAACACCAACCCGCATAGATGCGTGCCATACTAAATCCTAGCGGTGCTATCTGCAGTGACGTCACAGCAACTGCTAGGTGTCGCAACAAACTGGGCAGAAAATGTACAGAAAAGCACGACCAAAAAGGGGGATTGAAAAGGGTGACGGAGGAGGTTAAAAAATTACTTGAATATCAGGACACTATTTTTAGATTATATTTAATTCAGATTGGGAATAAAAAGATTAATTTCGCTTAGTCTTTAATAGTTAGGTTCGTTGATAAATTGGGAGGCCCTGTGAATTGTTGAATTCACTGAGAGCAAGTTTTATATCTGCAACAACATGTCTGCTAGAACCACCACAGCATCATACAGCAGACACATGTGGAAATAAACAGCAACAAACATGTTGTACTTTAAGCCATGTTGACTGTGAAGAATATACCGTCACAACAACATTGACTAATATTCCAAAGCATTAAAGTGCAGACATGCAAGGTTTGAAAACTTGCATTCACTGAAGCCTACAAACAGCAGGAAATGAGAACTGTAGAAGCTGAAGAAATACTGTGGTACTAACCAAAGCTGGCCAACTTTCAGTTACACACTCAGAGCACCACAAGTGCAGAAGCACATTAACGTACCTACGAAAACAAAACTATTTAAAACATTTGTGGAAAAGCTACTACACTATGCAAAATAAGCCTGAGCAAAAAGGAAACAAACAGCACAGTTCATACAGGGAACTAACTTTAAAATACCTTCATTTTTCCCTGACCAAAATGTAATTTACCCTGATCACAAGTTTTCACAAAAGCCCAACACTGCGATACCCATGAGATTACATTTTAGAAAACATAAAACTTTTGAGTTTTCCCCGACTTTATCCAGGAAGGCATTGTTCCCTGACCATCCACTGACAACTCAAATTCCCAAACTTTTCCCTGATTTTTCGAAAATATTTGCCTCCCCGATTTTTATGTAACCTGTGTGAACCTTGCTCAGTGAACTACAACCACAGATACGATGGATTCGAGGTGGACAAAACCACTGTACTGACCTGAATTAAGACAAAGGTGATTGTGAGGCCAACAAATGCTATGAGAAACATTGGAGTCACAAGAGATATGACAGCGATTGTGGAGATCACACTTATGACGGTCGTTAGTGACATGCTGATGGTACGTGGAATTATTGTATCCAGCATGAATACGTCACTTGCAAACCGATTTACAACTCGCCCGATTGGAGTGCGATCGAAGAAGGCAAGGGGCACGTGAATGATGTTTAGCAGGAGCAAACGATGCAGTTGATTGGACGCTAGCACGCTCGCCACCGTCAGAGCGAGGCTGCCTCCGAAGATTAGGGAGCCTACAAAGTGATACCTCAGTTAAACTAGCTGTCATGTCGTAACATAAATATCTCATCAGAAAGTACATCTTTTTTTATGTTTCACAGTCAAATTTATTGTGTCTTCAATACCATTTTGGTAGTTTTTAGCTGGTTCACTAATTACTGCTAGATGGCGACTCAGTAGGCATACGACATAGTGCTGTCACTCTTGTGACTTGTGTAGTAAGATTAACATGTCGCCATCTAGAATACCATGTTGCCATTTAGTTGTAATCAATCTGACAAAGATGGCTGAAAGCAGCCAAAATTTTACTGAAGAAAAAATGTAACTATAACAATGAAACACAAAAAACTTATTTGAAACCAGAATGGTGAACCTCTCCACATACAACATCAGAAGTTTGATCTTAGATCACAGTCTGGTTCTGATTTTTACTGGCCACGTTGTTCACATGCCTCAAAAGGGGCAAAATTTAGGTCAATGCGAGTCAGTCTTGACTTTTACAGATGTTTGAGCATCATCAAGGCCAATAAGAATGTCTTGATATGACAAATGGTTTAACACAATATCAATTGGTAAATTACAAATGTCAAATTGTGCGGCGTTATTATACATAAAATTACACTAATTTATCATGTGACATGTTATTTAATAAATATGAGGTTTTGTGTGTTTGTAAAGTTTTACAAAACTATACATGACTGTTAAGCTTAGTAGTTTTGTTCAATTACTTACTAAATGGCAACACATTTCGGTCACAAAAGATAACGTTTGTGTACTGACAGTCGTGACTAAGTCCACTTTTGCTGTTTAATCAATTAATGAGGCATGGTTAATCAGACAATGCCATGTTTCCAATACAGCACACCTTGTGAAAAAGTTATTGTAAATTATATAAAATAAATTGTTAGCTGAAGCTTAATTATGGTGTTTTGGAGCACAATTTTGGGCAACTCAGCTAACATGTGGTGTGAAGAAACAAACTGCTGATGAACCTGACAGAAGCCTGGAATAATACCAATGGATGTTGAAACATCCTTTGCACACCCATTTGAAACAGAACATTTAAATAACGAATTCATCACCAAAACAATTGTTTTGAACACCAAAAACAGCTATAACATTGCAATTTCTGCAAATATTGGGAGGGTGGATAAAAACAGGGGAACCCACATGCCTCGCTTGTCATATAGTAGAGGAAACTATTTCTTTTTCCACATAATTTCATTGATACCGTATATTCACTGTATGACTTTGTTACCCCTATTGGATGTACCAGAACTCTTAATTATAAACTGACATACTGTATGTGGCCCTTCACCTTTGATGCAGACATACTTTTTATGTTGTGAATTCTTTGCATTGGTAACACTGATGCACATAAACAGCAATACTAATACTGGCTTTACTTCATACATTGTCATTCTACTGCATCTAAGATCCATACAAATGTACACCTGACTACCACGAGGCAACCCAGCAATAACATTTGCTCTTTTGTTGACAACTATTGTCATATTTTTGTATGGTTGCATCAAACAAGTTGTGGCCACACCCTCCCTGGTAACCCACTCCCTAGTAGGACACATAAACATATAATAACACATAGAATGTGCAATACTGTCTGTCCTACCTTGTACAAGACCGAGGGCTCCGTACACACCCAGTCTCATGTCCCGCTGTGACGCAGGGATAGTGCCGTTCGCCTCGGCCGCGTCATTACTCCAATAACTCAACCAGAAGTTGGAGTAGACCATGGCCACATTGTTAAGTGTATATAGCAGTAGGATAACACACGATGTGAACAGGCCCACTGAACGCATGTATGCCAGGAACACGTTCATCTTCACCTGAAAGTAACACGCCCACTGTAAGTGTGTTTGTCAGAAACACATTATTCTTCACATTAAAGTAACACACCAGGTAAAAGTGGGTATGCTAGAAACACATTTATTTTTACCTGAAAGCAAAAAACCAGGTGAAAGGGTGTATGCATGGAACATGGCATGTCCATAGTGAATGATTGAATGAATGAAAGTTTATTTGGTTACTCGGTTACAGTGATATTACAAGTATGAATGTAAATATGGATTCACCAAGTAACTCGGGAGATTATCTAGAAATCCCTGTATCAGTAATACTAAAGAACAGTAAATTGTTTTTAAGGGTAGCCACTACCCGAAAACGGCCATAGGCCATATCTCTGTTAATACTGAACATATCTTAACTAAATTTGGAGTACTAATTGGTTAAATGAATAGTACATGGTATGTGGAATATGGGCTCATTTGCTTGTGCAGTACCATGACAATGAACGTTTCTAGTGTGACAAGGGGGGATGCATCCTTGAAAATTATTCTGAGCTAACAACTGTATGTGTGATCATGCAATTGTCAAGAAGCATTAGGCAGAATGCTCCTCTGTCAGATAAGGTGGTTTTGGTCAAGGAAGTTTGACTGCAATGACTGTTGTGAGATGAGACTTGGTTTGAGCTTTGTTCAAGGTGTCTTGAAAAATGCTCAAACCTGAACAACAGTAATTTAAGTGAGATATCCTTGCCCAAAACCACCTTATCTGACAGAGGAACATTCTAGCTAATGATTCTTGACAGCTGCATGATCACATATACAGTTGTTAGTTCAGAATAATTTTCAAGGATGTGAAAATCTGTTTCACTTGAAGCGTTCATTGCCATGGTAATACACAACCAAATGAGCCCATATTTCACATATCATATGCCGTTCATTTTTCTGATCAGTGTTAAAAATTGGTTATGATATGTTCAGTATTAACAGAGATATGGCATATTGGCTATATGGGCATTTTCGGGTAGTGGCTACCCTTAAGAAGTATATGAGGAGGAAATGTTTTAGCTTGCAGGGTATGCATAGACCAATGTAAGTGTTCATCTATATACACGCCAAGAAATTTTGTGAATGGTCGATCCGTTAATTTGTATTGTTTCAGATGGGATATTGTACTTATTATTAACTGATGTGAATATAACGTAATTCTTTTTTTTTTATTTAGGAAAAGTTTATTAGTGTGGACCCACTGTGTTATTTTTTATTTTCATTATTAACCTCATTTATGAATGTAGTTAAGTTATGATGTGAATGATACATACCACTATCACCAACAAAAAGAGAGAAGTTCATTATATTTGATGTGTTACAAAGGTCGTTGATGTAGAGTTTAAGTAATAGTGGCCCTAGTATAGAGCCTTGTGGTACACCACGCATCACTGTCACGTGGTCTGAATGTACATTATTGTACGTGACATATTGTGTCCCGTGTCCTAGGTAACTCTCGAACCAGATGAGAATGTGCCCTCTGACGCCATAGCAGTTAAGTTTTTGCAATAGAATACTGTGGTCTATAGTGTTGAATGCTTTAGAGGGGTCAATAAATATACCTTTATTGAAAGCGTTGCTGTCGATTCCACGTGATATTTTATCTATAAGATTTACTAGAGCCATGTAAGTGGAATATTTTTTCCTTAAACTGTATTGTTCTTCTGATATAATATGGGACTGGTTGAGAAAGCATTCAAACCGATTATACATCAGTCGCTCCAGTATTTTTTAGAAACATGGCAAGGTAGAGATCGGTCTATAGTTACTGAAGGTATTTGGGTCATCTTGTTTATGTATTGGGATTACTTTCGCTATTTTTAACTGATGTGGTGCCACTCCAATTAAAAATGAATTGTTAAAAATATGTGATATAGTAGAGGAGCTATATGGGGACTTATTTCTCACATAAGTGGATCAATGTTGTCAAAGCCACTAGATGTGTTAGACTTAAAATTACATAATAATGAATCAATTTCGTCAGGACAAGTGGGCCGACAGAAAAAGTTATTAGGATTTGTCTTAACAAATACAGTTGGGTCATTACCTGTTGTGGGTGTGTCTTTAACAAGAGTTGACGCCACATTTATAAAACAATCATTGAACTCATTTGCTATGTCTTTAGGGTTTGTAGTTTCTGAGCAGTCTGATAAGGTGAAACTTGTGCTCGGGTTTGAAACTTTTGATTTGCATTTTAGGACTTCTTCAATTGGTTGCCACGACTTCTTTGCATTACCTTTATGGAGATCAAATTTGTTTTTATAATGATTTCTCTTTGAGAGGCTGATAATATGTGTCAGTTTATTTTTTATATATTTTGTAGATTGTTTCATTGTCAAATGTTGGACTATTTTTTAATTGTTTATATAAAATACTTTTGTGTTTGCTTGATATTAATATACCCTTGGTCAACCATTCGGAACTGGGATTGTCTCTAACTTTAATTTTGTTAAGGGAGACTTATCAAGTAATGTGTTAAGTCTGTTTATGAATGTATTGTATGAGCCATCTGGGCTAGGTTCTTTGTAGACATCATCCCAATTGGTACGATCTAATTTTGTTTTTAATTTTGCCAAGTTTTTTTAACTTCTAATTCGTCTGCACAATGTTTTGTCATCATCATCATTGTGCAGCCGCAGTGTCCCATTGTTGGGCGAAGGCCTCAGCATGACATTTCCAAATCTGCCTGTCTTGCGCTATCCTCTGCCAGGCGGTGCCCATCCAGTACTCGTCTAGTTCATCTCTCCACTGTCTCGCAGGTCTTCCTCTAGATTCTCTAAGATCTCCAGGTTGTGATACGCGATGTCCATCGGTTATCTCGTAGTCTGCTGATGTGTCCTGTCCAGGTCCACTTCTGTCTTCTGATTTGTTCTATCACGTCTATGACCTTTGTCTTCTCTCTTACCCAGATGATTGCTTTTCTCTCCTGATCTGTTTAACATACTTCTTTCCATCTTTGTTTGTGCAGCTGCTAGCTTGTTCTTTGCCTGGATGGTGAGTGCCCATGTTTCTGTGCTGTATGTCATTGCCGGAAGTAAGCATGAGTTGAGACTTGTCTCTTCAAGCAGGTTCCAAAGTTACTGTTGAAGTGTTTGGCGAATGCTGTCCAGCCGGCGGTGATTCTTCTTTGAATCTCCTTGTGTTGGTTTTTGTCTCCGATACTGTATCGCTGTCCCAGATAGACATAGTTTTCAATGTTATGTATCTGCATGGTGTTGATATATATATTGGTGTGTCATTTTCTAGCATCACTTTTATCTATAAAAAATGTTCATCTTCAGACCTTGTTTTTCACTTTCATCAGCTAGCTCCTGCAGCATTTTTGGTAGTTCTTGCCGTGTAGTAGCACACATGAGTATGTTGTCGGCGAGGCGAAGATGACTGAGATATTATCCGTCTATCCTCAAACCTCTGGTTTCCCAGGTTAGACTTCGGAATATGCTTTCGTGTGTTGCCATAAAAAGCTTGGGCGATATGGTGTCACCCTGTTGTATTCCTCTCTTCATGTTGATCTTGCTGCTCTTTTTGTGTAGGTGGACTGTCACCGATCTGTTGGTGTAGGTGTCTTTCAGAAGTTCGATGTGTGCGTCTTCTATCCCCTGTTCTTGAAGGGAGGTCAGTATTGCTTGAGTTTGCACTGAGTCGAAAGCTTTCTCGTAGTCGATGAAAGCGATGCAGAGTGGGATATTATATTTTTGGCATTTCTCTTTCAGTTGGTTTACGACGTGTATGTGGCCTGTCATTGAGTACCTGCTTCTGAATTCTGATTGCTCTCGTGGTTGGTTTTCATTGAGTGTCTTCTCTAGCCTATTTGTTAGAATCTTTGTAATTTGTAGATGTTTGATAACAGACATATCTGTCTGTAGTTCTTTAAGTCTTTCTTATTTCCCTTCTTAAAAATTATCACCATCTTTGCGTTCTTCTATGCGGTGGGTATTCGTCTTTCTAATAAGCATTTATATATAGCTTAGCCAGTGTCTTCGAGATGGTATCTTCTCCTGCTTTTAATGTTTCAATGTTTACATGGTCGTTGCCTGATGTCTTCCCATTCTTCATATCTCTTAGCGCTTCTTCCACCTCCCTTGGTGTTATCTCTGTTACCTCTTTCAGGTCGGTGTGAATTATGGTACTCTGTTTCTCTGTCGTATAGCTTGGTGTAGAATTCCTCTCTTCGGTATTTCTCTATCCTGTTTGTCTAGAAGTGTAATCAGTCTGTCTCGGCCTAGTGTCTGTGTTCTTCAGTCTTTCTTCAGGTTCTTTGATGTCATAATTGTTTCTCGTATGAGCTATTGTTTGTACTTCCTGATGTCCTCCTTCGCTTTCTGTTTCATGGTCTTGCGTATTTTTGTGTACTCTATTTGTTTTTTACGGTCGCCGTTATCCACCATTTCTTGTCGTTTCTTCACCAGTGCACATGTCGGTTTTTTAACAATTCGTGTCATCATGGTCAGAGAGCTATGTCTCAGTCAACCCAATAAAGTCAAAAGGAATATTTAGTGCTTTTTTTAGGCATAATTCTAGTTTCTTCAAATTTTTCCGCAGGCTTATTGACAGTATTAACAGCTAGTGTGGGAAAGGTTGAGTTGTTCTTCAAGTTAGAATATAAGCTTATCAGTTGGTTGTCAGTGAAGTACTCACAGTTTTGCATACATGCTGATATGGTGTTAAATATGAAAGTGTCGATTTCACTGGCGTGATCAGTGTTAGGTAAGTACAAAAGTATAGTGTTCAACATGATAGAGTCCTGTGAGTGAGGCAATATTGTTCGGTTGGATGGAGTTACTGCCGGTCGGGATCTCGGAGATACTGGTCTGTGGTTATGAAGACTTTCCTGCCACTGGCACATTGGGCAGCGACTTGGCCTTGGAGAGCAGCTCACTCTGGTGTCTTGTGACGTTTTCCGTGATGAGTAGTTTGGTACCTTTCAGTCGCTGTTTCATCGAGAACACTTTTTGGCGTGCTTGGTAATATGTCAATTTCACGATGACGGCTTGTGGTCTCAAAGTTGATGAGTTGGCGGATGTTCCGAGCCAGTGACATCGGTCGACAGTCTCACGTCCGATCGGAACACCGAGCTTGTTTGTGAATACATCAAGAACTGCAGCCTCTGGATCGGCGGTGTCCGGCACACCATGGACAACTAGTCAATTTCGTCTACTGTACTGCTCCATTGCGCCTATATCATTGTACAGTTTTGCATTAACCCTCTCAAGCTGTGAGACTCGAGCGGCCATCTCCACGGTGTGGGCAGCAGCACGTGTAGTGTCCATCTGGTATGCTTTGTATAGGTTTTGTTTCATGTCAGCGATGAAGTCTGTTTTGAGAATGGAGTCAACGATTTGTTTTGTGAAGTTTGTGTTTTCAACAAGTCTGGCAAAGATAGCCTGAGTGATTGCTTTGATGATTGTGGCAATGATTGGGTCATTGTTATCAATGCGTGCAATAGCTGCAGTGCACATGTCTCCATTCAATGATTCATTGGTTGCTTCTGAAGTGCTGGTGCAGGCACAGGCGCTTCCCTTCCGTTGACCTTTAGTCATGTTCAACACTTTCAGATCAGTTCATGGAAAAATTGTAAAGATCTCCACCTGTTGTAATTTTTGAAGACCATCCTGATCTCCCACCTTTAATCAAAAAGTTCCCACTTTTGTCAGTTTTGATTTAATGATTAATTTTGACATTGTTCTGGCTTGATTGCGACAACATTTTAAGAGAACACTTCATGGATGTAAATCAACTGAATGAATCCCAAAATATGACAATTGTGTCACCTGCAAATGTTTTCCACGGGCAGATAGTAATCCTGGTAAAATATATTCATTTGATGGCTTTATTTATTAACTAAAGTTTGGACTAAAGCTCCTGCCCTGAGATCTCATGTGACGAGAGATCTCATGTTAACTGCTCGTAGCACCCTGTGAGATCTAGTAATGAAGGAACGAGACTCCTTACCATGCCAGTTTGTGTTGTCTCCTGTTGCGTCAACTTCCCGCTGTCTGGCAGAAGCTTGACATCACTCTTGCTTTTGAGACTAATCAGAGAATGGCGATCATTTGATCCTCGTGAATTTGACCCCTTCCGTAGACGCCTGCAGTAAAAAGTGACCCAGTCATGACTCCTAACCTCTGATCCCTTCTGTAAAAACCAGCAATACAAGGTGACCCATTCATGACCTTTCACCCAACTCTTTCTGTTGACACCTAAGGTATAAAGTGACCCAGTCATGACCTTTAACCCCTGACTCCTTCCATACACACCTGAGTACAAAGTGACCCAGTCGTGACCTTTTTAACCCGTGACCCTTTCCGTAGACACCTCAGTATGAAGTGACCCAGTCATGACCTTTAACCCCTGACCCTTTTGTAGACACCTGCAGTACAAAGGAACCATGCCATGACCTCTGACCCATTCCACCGATGCCTACTGTACAAAGTGATCCGGTCATGACCTCCCACTCTTGAACCTTTCCATAGCTATCTACAGTACAGTGACCTCTCACCCTCGGCACATGTCAAGGCAAGTGCTCCATACAAATATGATGTTGCAAAAGCTAAGAAATTTGATCACATAATTTGTATTGTATATTTTGTAAAATCTATGAAAAACTAGATAATTTTTTTACTTTGTAAGTAGTAACAGTAATTCTTGATCGCCCATCAACATAATAAAAATATAATAATGTAACATAAAGGATTACATTATTTTGTATAAGTTTAAATAAATATTACATTTAACTAACCTAATGTGTGATGGGCGATACTATTTCTGCATCTAGAAATATATGTAGACTTCAGGTAAATCTTAAACATTATTATTTGTATTAATTTCTATTGCAATTAAATACCGGTAAATAATTTAAACAAATTTATTTTGTAAACCGGTCCTCACTGTGGTCTAAGATAATTTCATGCTGTATTAATGGTAATGTGTTGAAAGTTGTATACAACATATACAAAAATGCTAAATCATGTATAAATCAGGGCCAGGCTGTGTCAGCCTTCTTCTCATGTGATGTAGAGGTATGGCAAGGAGAAAACTTGTCTCCTTTGTTATTTGCTATTTACCTGAATAATTTTGAACACTGTTAGTCATAATTGTAAGGGACTTGACATGGCAGCTGGTGAAATTTACAACAACCTTAGTGATGATGATGTAGACATTTTCTTGAAAATGTATGTTCTACTATATGCTGATGACACTAGAATGATTCAATCAAATACAGATTTCTTGTGTATAGAGGAACTATGTCAACTCTTCTAATGGTTGACATTTGGTTGTTTCAGGTGTCAACTATATTGTGAATCTGTAATTATTAGTCTATATTGATACAATCGATTTACATAGTACCATGTCTAGACAAGGCATGGCAAATATAAACAGAACAGTAGAATACATTTTAAATCAATAAAGTGTAGGATATTTCACTACATAGTTGTCCAGAATATTAATTTTCTATGTTTGTCACCTACAGGTGACAATACATCTTTAACCAATAGACACCACAGTCACACCATTATATAATAATTAAATGAACATCAAAATAAACACAACTTGCAATTATAGAAAATCAATAGTTTTGAAGATACAATTTAAAAGCTGCATGCAACTGTTCAGTATAACAGGGGTCAAATGTGTATGCTCTGCCTGTGACCAATTAAAGATTAGTCAAGGTCTCAATGGAACAATGCAGAGTGAAGTGAGGCTGGGCACTGTTTCTGGCACAATACACAAAATCTACTGTTGGGGGTGGTTTCAAGGGCCCTTCTCAAAACCCTTATGGGGGCCCCTTAGAATGATTCAACCAAATACAGATTTCTTGTGTATAGTGGCAGCACCCTAAGATACATCTATGCAAAATTACAGAAAAAGTTACTGAACCGTTTTTTTTTTAAATGGGCCAAGAGGCCCTGAAGTCCTTTTGACTAATACGTCGATATGTGACCCCGGCTAACCAAATGAGTGATAAGTCGGAAAAATTGTAACATATTTTCTTACATTCTTGTAAAGGTTTGTTAGGGTGCTTTACACGGTTTCAAAAATTATGGCTGCTACAAAAATTGGCGAACTTATGGAGCATTGAACATGGTAGGGTTCAAAAAGTGAAAATGAAGAAAATGGCTATTGAAGTTTTACATTACATATGCAAATGGATTGCGTGGAAATATTACATGCATGACATTCAAATGTGGCACACAGTATGTATTTTATGTTGCACTGATACACTAGAAGTACAAATGTGCTGCTACAAAAACTTATCAAGTTATGCCAAATTATGTCTTTATGTGTAAAACTAAGAGGAGAGATTATTTGAGAGCAAAAGGTAGCATCAGACACTGGGACCGTGTGACTGCTGCCTGGCTAAATGGATGCAATGGTGCTTTGAAGTTAGTTCTTCTGCCAACTATCCTTTTAACACAAGCCTACAGGTTTTGTGGCTGCCAGCACACTACTGAGCCTAAGCTACCATGCAGGTGTGAAAAACGTCCTGATGTATTTGAACTTGATCCACTAATTAAGTGTCCACCAAGCAGTAGCAGAGCAGTTTTAAATACTAATCCACAAGTTAAGTGGCAGTGATCTTCTTTTTATCATTCATGTGATGTTTATTGTGAGCAGGGCGGACAAATGGTTATCATACGTGGACAAGTACAGAAAGAAACTGACGTTTTCTATAAAAAGAACACGTTTGCCTATCAATGGCATGTATTTCCTATTGTTGCCGTTTCTGCCGGGCAGAAATCAAATGATGTTTTTAAATACATGCATTGATGAGAAACTGGGAATTACTTTTCTGTGGCCTAAGAATAACTAATTTCACAAACTTCCTGCTTATATACAACAACTGCATAAAATAGATGTCCATGCAAGACACAGACTCCGCATGTGACATATGTTTTGGGAAGGGGAATAGCTTCCCAGCCAGCATCCATTACACCCCTGGACAGTTGGGCTTACATTTTAAGGGGTCATCCTGAAACAACCAAATATCAACCATTAGAAGAGTTGACATAGTTCCGCTATACACAAGAAATCTGTATTTGATTGAATCATTCTAGCATCATCAGCATATAGTAGAACATATATTTTCATCATCATCATTACTAAGGTTGTTGTAAATTTCACCAGCTGCCATGTCAAGTCCCTTATAATTATGACTAACACTCTGTTCAAAATCATTCAGGTAAATGGCAAATAACAAAGGAGACAAGTTTTCTCCTTCTGGTAACTCTACATCACATCAGAAGAAGGCCGACACAGCCCCCAAAAATGCAGAATTGTTACACTATCTAGTGATGTGGTTTTGAGAAGGGCCCTTGAGACTATCCCCTAGCATTAGCTTTTGTGTATTGTGTCAGAAAAGGAGTGATGGCAATAGTCCATTGGACCTTTGGCCCAAAGGACTAAAAATAGACAAAATGTGAAAAATTACCAGTTTTTGGGGCCCTTAGAATAATTCAATCAAATATAGATTTCTCATGCATAGTGGCAGTACCCTAAGATACGTCTATGCAAAATTAGAGAAAAAGTTACTGAACGGTTTCTGAGATACGGCAACTAATGGCGGACGCAGAGTGATGGCAATAGTCCCTTGGACTTTCGGCCCAAAGGACTAAAAATGGTCAGAAATAGCTATAAGGCGGCAATTTTGGGCGAGGCGGCATTGAAAAACGGCGAGGCAGCCTGCCTCGCTTGTCATATACAAGGGGAAAGACTGTAAAATAATACCTGTCTTTCCGGTAGCCCGACTGTCCCTAGTATTTCTGAGCATTTTTTCAAGAACAAAAGAAAAATGTTTTTTGTGATGCCGATCCTCGACCCTTGCCTCTGACAAAAAACTTTAACATTATATTATATTCCAGCAAGACTATTACAATGATTATTCAACATGATAAAAAAATACAGATAATCATTGCAAAAGTCCTAAAAAGTAACAAGAGTTGACCTTTTGGAACGGATTCCGCGATTGTGCAAACTGGATAGAATTACGCGTAATCGACACTTTGACATGGGATTTGCGTTTTTGAATGGAAACTCTGTAAACACTGAAAGAGTAGAATTACCAACACCGTAAATTCTACTGACTTTATTGGTGATATTTTGAAATAAACAAGATTACTATGCAACAGTATTTGTTTATTTTGGTGGATTTATGACGCAGGATTTTTAAAACGCACAAGGCAAATCGTTGCATAGTGTCATGGCACCCCTGCTACATCGTGTCAACCGACGTAAACAGGGACGTGGGCAGAAGGTGCTAACATAAACCGTTTCGTGATCATTGTCCGCTAAGCGCAATGAAGATATGTTGTTAATTAAATATGCTTGTCACATCGTTAGAACACGCATAAGTACACAGATTCCGGTTTTGAACACAAAGGAATAACAACAGCTTAGGTTTATAGACTGACAAAAATAAAATATTACAATGGATCTGCCTACCCTATCTTTTACAATAAAATGTTTTTCCTACCTACCTACCCTATTTTAAAAATCAATGTTATAGAAACACAACTTTATTTTATTTAGGCCTAAATAGAACGGCTTTGTGTCAACTTACACTTGGCTGCCATCTCCACCAGGTGAAGCCAGTATCTCTTCAATAGCTGCAACAAAAACTATTTTAAGTCAAATATCAACTGTTTCTGTCCCAAAAGAACTGATCACCAGTTTTACCAAAAAGTGCCAAAAAGCCGAATACATTTTTGCAACATCTACTGGCATTGGGTGGTGTATGTGACACCTTTACAAATTAGCCAATATGATTAATCATTACAAAATGGAGGTGTTTTGCTGCTGGTATTATAATTATGCTTAGATTTTTGTCTGTGTTAGATAAACTGAAGTCGTAACCAACAAACAAAATTGTGTATGTTTACCATGCAAATCTTGTTGGATGACAGTCTAAGCCAAGGTATTAGTGAAAGTAAGTTATATTGCGTAATTTGCCTGTTACGATTTTGGATTTAAATATAAAATTATCTGCCCTTTCACAAAATGTATAGTTTACTAGATGATATTTGCATATAAAATGCATGAAGTTTAGTAATAATAACATTTTATTTTGTTAAGCGCCACATCCAATGTTGTTCACAGCGCTTTACAACAAAATACAAATGTAAAATAATGCATTTGAATAAAAAACAATTGTTGTTATATCATAGATAAAAATGGACTAATAATAATAGTTATTAAGACAATAAATATAGTAGAAGTAGAAAAGGAATATGATATAAAATATAATAGAATAAAATAGTTAACATCATATTATTATTATTTTAATAAATAAACTAAAATTAATCTAAACATAAATAAATTAGGCTAAAATGTATATGACAAGTAAATAAATAGATAAAGAACAGCGATGTTGAATGCAATGCGCTGTTGAATGCGCTGTTGAATAGGTAGCCAGTGCAGTTCGCGAAGAATAGGGTTCGCACTTTCACGAGTCTGTCGAGTGATGAGACGAGCGGCGGCATTCTGGAGTCGCTGCAATCGACCGATGTTATTGGTTGATGTACCGAACAGTAGAGAGTTGCAGTAGTCGAAACGGGATGTAATCATAGCATTGACTACACGTTCCGCTGTCGGTTGAGTAAGGTAACAGGTGCAGCAGGCAAGTGCTGTTAGTACGTGACACTTGCATATCCAGGTGTCTATCAAGGTGGACGCCGTGATCTATCCCGACGTGCACACGGAGCCCACATACAATGGGAGATGCTGATTTAAAGGACAACCGGTAGAATTTCTGTTCGGGTGTCATTCATGAGCAGATAATTCCAAGTCATCCACTCCTTCACGTCATCAATACATTGCTCGATCCGACGCACGGCGGTACAGAGAAGATGCATCCAGGTCGAAGTGACAGAACAGTTGTAGATCATCGGTGTAGTGGTGATATTTTAAGTCGTGTTTGTGAATGATATCACCGATCGGCTGCACGTATAGTGAAAATATTAGTGGTCCCAACACTGACCCTTGCGGCACTCCCGTTAACAAAGTCATCATTATCCAGTATCACTGGATAACACGCGGTCGATGACAACACTCTGCTTGCAATTACTTAGGTAAGATTCCAGCCAATGGAGAACCACTCCGGTGATGCTGTAGCGTCATTGTAGGTGATCCAGTAGTATTGCGTGATCTACCGTGTCAAATCCGGAGCTTAGATCAATGAGTACGACGATCGCACCTTGTCAACGGTCTAGCGCAGTCCTGATCTCGTTGACTACCCACAGTAGGGATGTCTCGGTCGAGTGGTACTGAAATGTATCCGTAAGTGATTCATTGGCTAGGTGAATGTTCAATCTGTTGCCCACAACCTTTTCAATCACTGGAAAGTTGGGACAGATTGCTGACTGGGCGGTAGTTACTTAAGGTATCCTTACATACACAGTGACGATTTCTTCAGAAGTGGATGCACAAGTGCTCGCTTCAGTTCATCTGGCACTGTTCCTTCTGCCAAACACGCATTTGTTATATCGGCAACAATGATTGCAAGTGCATCAGTGTTCTGTTTTACATGATCGGATGGTAACAGATCAACATTCTAGTGATGATAGCTGTTATTTCAAGTGTTGTTGTAGGTGAAAATGTGTCAATTGGTGTGACAAAGCGACATGTTTCATGTGGTGGTGTGATGCGATGTCTGGCAGCATGTAAGCCGAGTCGAATTTCAGCTACCTTGTTGTTGAAATAGTCGCAACATGCAACAACGGAGTCATATTCGGGATACGAACGTGATGGCTTCCCATTCAGCGATTTCACATGCTTCTGTTGTCAGCATTCAGAAGTTTATCTCGATAGTAGTTGGTTTTCGAGAGGGCAATGAGTTTGTTGCAATCATCGAGTGCATCAAAGTACATTTGTCGATGAATCTCAAGCTTTGTGCGTCTCCACAACTACTCGTTCTTTCGCCGTTGTCTACTCGCATCAATGTTGCTGTTGTACCACGGGTTTGGTTTATTACCCCGCATGGCAGTCCGTTGCTCTGGTGCATGTTTGTCGATACATGTTCTTAGTGAAGCATTGTAGCCAGTGACGAGTTCCGCTGCGCTGGATGTTGACACCATGGCTGACAGTGACTCACAAGTTGATTGAATGTCATTGTTGAAAGAATCGGTGTCAAACGAGCGGTAATTGCGTTTTACTATCTGTATTGATGTCTTAGCTGACCTGTGGATGTTCATGACGTAGCGCACTACGTGGTGATCTCATATAGACATCGGAATAACGTCAACAGAAGTAGCGAGATTATTATTTTTCAGGGTTATCACTAAGTCCAATGTGTAGCCTGCAGAATGTGTAGGCTCTGTGACGTGTTGAGTGAAATTGTATGAGTCCAGTAGTTGCACGAGCGGCCGGGCCTCTGCCTCAACGTCGTATCTGATGTTGAAGTCACCAACAATGCACGTTGGTGTTATAAATGTTGATACCTCTCGGAACAGTTTTTCTAGTTCCAGGTAGAACTCCACCATCGGCCTGGGAGTGTTAGCTGATGATGGCGAGTGGTAGAGCGTGCACAGGTTGAACATTCTAGAAGTGGCTCCAGAGAACTGGATACGCATCAGTTCGAAAGACTCATAGTTCATTTTAAGGAGCATCTTGCATGGTAACGTGATCCTGTGGATGACGCTGACTTGACCACAGCATCCAGCAGCACAAGGAACGTTGATGAACGTATATCCGTTCAGCGTCAGTTCAGCAATTATCAGTTTGTCGCTGTTCTTTTTCAGCCACGTTTCCGTTATGGCTACGATGTCAGTGTCGCGGTCGGTCATGAATTCTTTGATGGTTGATGGTTTATTTCTGAAAGATCGAGCATTAACGACAGCGACTGAGAGTGTGCTCTTTGTCGGGCTTGTATTATCGCATGTAGAAACTTGAACTAAGTTGCACGGTTCAATACGTCGAAGTGATTTGCACAATATTGTTCTGGGGATATGTGTCCTGGCAGTTACAATCACAGATATCGCTTGACCTGATGGTGAGGTCAATTGCACAACAGGTGCAGTGTGTATTGAAGAATGTTAGTACACTGCAAGTCTAAAAAAAGGCTTGCCGCTTTTTGTATGTCCATGCAATTTTGGCTGGCACTGAAATGTGTGTTAAAGGAGACACGTGTACGGAAACAGCATATGGATGCTGTATGCAACACATATAGTGCCTAGTGGAAATTTGATAGGAGTAACACCAAATGTCCATAGGTGGGTGCACTTTTTCACATGGATGCGCAAAATCTAATCGCTTCATGTAGCAATTCGTATCAGCACAGGGATCGGATAGGATAATAGTATTTCCCATTCCATACGCTGTTTCTCTACATATGGAATCCTAGCTTTAGTGACGACCCAATAATTCTAACTTTGCTTCATAATGCTGGACTTCCAGATGACTAAGTCACATGTTTGGATGGAATAAAACACATTTCATGGTGTGTTTGGTTACATCAATTTAATTATAACATTTTATACATTATGCAAAACATTGTATGAATTCAGAACACACACACACCACCACCATCCGTTCGCCCCCACACCCACCCATACGCACGCACGCACGTTTGCACGCACGCAAGCAGAAACACACTCACACTGTACTGTTATGAATGCGTCATAGAGATAAAATGTTAACATTCATAACTGAGAAGCATGGCTAAGGATTAATAGAGTGCTATCACGGATGAGTACATAACTGACATGTACAATCATTGTTTGTAATACTTCCTGGATGTGACACAATAAAGAGAAGACAGATGCAGTGTCATGTGAGAGAGACAGAGCAGGAAGACAGGGTGAGGGCAAATGTACATATGGACAGAATACAAGACTAACAGTGAATATGAGACTACCAATGAATAGGAGACAACCAACAAATATGAGACAACAACAAATACGAGACAACCAACAAATACGAGACAACCAACAAATACGAGACAACCAACAAATACGAGACAACCAACAAACATGAGACCAGTAGCATAAGACAGCCCAAGCTATGCCTGCGAGAGAGACTTACTGTTGACATCACTGTTGTCGTCGTCCTCCTCAGCTTCTGTACCGTATGTCTGGAGTATCTCGGAGAAGGGCCCCTTGTGAGAGAGCAGCTGCTGGTAGGTGCCCTGCTCCGTGATACGGCCATCCGATATCACAACGATCTGGTCTACTTGCGGCAGGTAGCTGATGCTGTGGGTCACGAGTATGCGGGTCTACAACACCAAGTAGGAGGGTCTACGCCAAGTAGGCGGGTCTACAACGCCAAGTAGGCAGGTCTACAATGCCAAGTAGGTGGGTCTACAACACCGAGTTACGAGGGTCTACAACGCCAAGTAGGCAGGTCTACAATGCCAAGTAGGTGGGTCTACAACACCGAGTTACGAGGGTCTACAACGCCAAGTAAGCAGGTCTACAATGCCAAGTAGGCGGGTCTACAATGCCAAGTAGGCGGGTCTACAATGCCAAGTAGGCGGGTCTACAATGCCAAGTAGGCAGGTCTACAATGCCAAGTAGGCGGGTCTACAATGCCAAGTAGGCGGGTCTACAATGCCAAGTAGGCGGGTCTACAACGCCAAGTAGGCGGGTCTACAACGCCAAGTAGGCAGGTCTACAATGCCAAGTAGGCGGGTCTACAATGCCAAGTAGACGGGTCTACAACGCCAAGTAGGCGGGTCTACAACGCCAAGTAGGCGGGTCTACATTTACAATGCCATGTAGGCGGGTCTACAACGCCAAGTAAGCGGGTCTACAATACCAAGTAGGCAGGTCTACAACACCGACTATGGGTGTCTACAACGTCAAGTATGCGGGTCTACAACACACGGGCTCGATTTTTACAATATTCCATTATTTTGAAAACACTAGATTTTGTTATTTTATATTAGACACACCCCTAAACATATTCAATCAGATTACCACCATCTCTACAACCATTTTTTGTCAGCTAATCATCTTATCTAGGCATCATAAATTTACAGGTCAGCCACCCAACATCCTACCTGTATCAAGTTGCTGATCATTATGGCTTGCTGTCGTGTAAGGCCTGTGAGACGCCTCTCATGAAATTAATGTCAACTTTTAGCCAATATGATGACTGCAAGATGATTGCCAACTTTTTTTTTTGAATTCTGGGAGATTCATCAGCGGCTCAGCAGCACGCTCCCTGTGTCATGCTGTCTCTGTGCTGTCTCAGATCTTGACATTGGAAAACGGGAGGGTACTGTTGGAGATTTCTCACCAGAACTTCAGCAGTTCAGCTCGTCTCCCATGGTGTCATGCTGTCTCGGATGATGACATCGGAAGATTGGGGGGGAGTGCTGTTGGAGATTTTAAGCTAAAATCCGGAAGATTTGCCTGTATTCCGGGAAAGTGGGAGACACACCCAAAATCAAAGAGACTCCCAGAAATTCCGGGAGAGTTGGCAAGAATATTGCTTAATGTTAATGTCAAGACAAAACAATAAGTTGAGTCAATACAACTGTGCTGCTACATGGGGGTCTCGGCAGCAGTCTATCCTGTGGTACCCTTGTTTAGTAAAATTGTGAAGTCCAGCTGTTTAATTTTTTTGAATACAAGATCTGTTGATGGATTACTGAACGAAAAACTAATTGTCTGGATTACCACGCAATCCCCATTGATGGATTGAGATGGTGTGTACTTAAACATGGTTTTGAGGATGGCTCGTACATCACCTGCAGCTCTCACCTTGTTCTTGAGTAGTCCATTTGGTCCAAGGACCTTGTCAAAGATGTGTTTGCCGACGTGAGAGTCAACTGCGGACAGAGGGTCGTCCAGCAGGTAGATGTCAGCATCCGTGTAGACGGCTCGCGCCAGACTCACCCTCTGTTTCTGACCTCCGCTCAAGTTGATGCCCTGAACGTGTCATAATAATGACCAGTTAAAATGACTGTTGAGTCCTATCAACCTTTAATGTGTCTGGCTGACTGTTGGTTAGACTGACTAGATATATCAACAAGACATGCAACACTCAACATTCAGTGGTTGTGCTCAATCTGTTTAGGAAATATTTTGAACAATGTTTAATATTTAGAAACTATTCTTATTCTTCCATTAGATGACCAACATAATTTTGTTGATGATTATGTTGTACTATGAGTCCATGACAGGTTTTTAAATTTCCCTGTGTGGGATCTTTTACTCCCCCAGCAAAGAGACCAAGCAAAAGTGAGGAATGGCTAATAGTTTCTCTTCCGAAAGACACAGGCAACGTGAGGTGAACGAACTTGCCAAAGTTTCGACACAGTGGCTATCAGTACCAGGATTTGAACCCCGGTTCCTTTGATTGTCGGTCTGGGACTCTAACCACTTGACCACTGCTCCCCACAATTAACAACAGCATGCTTTCAACAAATTGTCAAACATCTAGCCACTTTAGATTGGTAATCCATGCTAACATGTTGCGGAAAATTCAGCCAATATTTGAAGGCTATCAAGGTGAAGGTTAGAATATTACACGGGGCACATTTCAAGCCTCCAATGAGATCCACCTGTGATAATAAGACACTGCTACCTTTTCTCCAATCTCTGTGTTGTCGCGAGCAGGCAGTATCTCTAGGTCGGGCAGTAGGGCGCACACCTCCAACACCTCCCTGTACCTGCGGCCGTCCTCCAAGGGCTTGCCAAATGTAATGTTCTCCTTCAGTGTAGCGTTTTGGATCCACGCCTGCTGAGCAGCGTACGCCACAGAACCCTGGCAACACGGCACAGATGTCTTTTTATATGTGCTAATACATCTAACTATAATTGAGCTAGTGTATGTATGTATAATTATGAATGTATGTATGTATCTACATATGTTTGTATGTACGAGTTTGTATCAGTTTGTTACCAGTATGTTTCTCCTGCTAGACACTTTGATGTCAGGTCCCAAACTGTCACAGGTTCATCTATGACACCAGGGGTCCATAACACTATTTTGTTTTAATTCATCTCACTATTACCCTTTCTACAAACTGTCAAATTACAGTTGTTTCAAGGTAAACCATCCCAACTGATCTGTGGATGATTTATGTTGCTTGAAACAAGTGTAGAAAATATGCACAGCATTACGAACAAATGCTCAAAATAACCTAATCTTTGTCAAGTACAAATACGTTTACTGAGATACTGCAACGTTTAATCTATGTATGGTATGCCCTTGTCAAGATTTACATAGACACATGTACAATAATGATACACTTCTACAGCACCTAAATACTCAGTGGGTGCAAAAAACTTGAATAGTTATGCAGGATTCATGAATATACGAATATACAACTAACCATCAGAGTGAGAGACCATCAAAGCTTTAGAGTATAAATTTTTATACAACCCGTACATCAGGTTTTAATGTTCAGCCGAAGTGACTAGTATATAAAGTTTTACACAATAGCCATTGGTGCTACCTCAAATAAGATACTTGAAAATTAATATATGTTAAATGCTTTCATTTATTATTAGACATTTTCCATAGACACTGAATGTTTTGATGCCACACCTTGATGATGGTATCACCCCCCAGGGTGTTCATCTCGCCCAGTATGGCTGACAGCAGTGATGACTTGCCACTTCCAACCACACCAACCACAGCTATGAGTTGACCCTCCTCCACCTTCAAGTTTATACTGAAACACAAACATCAATTAAGATCATATAAAAAGCTGCTAGAAATTCTCGACCAAGGAATAAAATAACTTTCTAAGTATTTTATATCAATGTTAATCCTTTCAAACTTTTCATGCTTTGTATATTTAATTAGTACATCTAATATGTTTGATTTGTTTTAATAAACACTTCATGAGTTTGACAACCATCACCTTCATTCACTCATATTCTACAGTAAATCACCCTTTTATCTGGAATACACACTACCGTAAATTCTGTATTTGTAGCCGCACCCCTAATTAACTTTGCCGTCATTGTTATCATTTCGGCTACACACTATTGCAATTAAAGCCGCGGCTACAAATACAGAATTTACGGTAGTGCGTGACTGCTCATTATTTTACTGCACCTAGTCGAATTATAAAAAAATTGTGCTAATATATATTTCCCTGTAATTTCATACATGCAAAAAATCCACGACCTTAACTGGTTATGTGCATTGCAAGGCAATGATAATCTGAAACACCTCAAGGTAGACAGACACACTAACTATGAGCATTCCCACTCTGTACATGACTTCCAGAATGCCCTGAAAATAACTCTGGATGAGCAAATTGTCAATGAAATCTTGGAGTCAGAGTACTTTGCAATCCTCATTGATGAGATGTATGATGTGTCGATGGAGAAGACACTGATTGTCTATCTCCGCTATATGGTTGCCCGTCATGTCTGCTGTAGATTTATCGAGGTGGTTGGTCTGGAGGAGATGCTGAGACAATCTATGATACTGTAGTTGCAGTCTTGCAGGAGAAAGGTGTGGCTCTTGAGAATATGGTAGCAGCAGCAAGTGATAGTGCCAGTGACTGGCAAACACAAGGGCGTCACAACACGTTTCATCAAGAATCTCAACCCACACCTCATTGCTATCCACTGTACTGCACACAGATTAGCATTGGCTTCATCCAAGGCAGCACATGCTGTGAAACTGGTTGACAGGGTGGAAGTTAAGCTGAATCAGATCTTAAACTACTTTCATTATTCAACTAAGCACAAGGCCAAGCTCAGGAGAATGTACCAAGTCCTGGACAATGAGAGGGGGCGCAGCTTTGTGAGACCATCGGACACTAGGTGGCTATCCGTAGAAGGAGCAGTGTCTGCTGTGTTGGATAACTTGAGAGCCATGATCGTGTGTTTTGCTGATGACGCAGCTGGTGGTGATTCCACTGCCATTGGACTTTTGAAAGAAGTCACATCAGCTGATTTTCTGTGCACTCTCCATCTGATGGAGAGTGCACCTGGAAAGCTCAGTAGTGTTTCAACAGAGCAAGATTGACTTCTCCTCTGTTGCCAAGAATATTGATGCTGTTACCAAAGTCCTCATCAACATGCAAGAAACACCTGGCCCCAGACTAAAAAGCTTCCTAGAACAGCTTCCTGATGTACCTGTCCCTGGGTTCAAGATATACATGAAAACCTTTGTCACACATGGAGAGCAGTCCTAGCCTGTGAATCAGAATGTATTTGTCAGGGAGCTTGCCGAAGGAGAGGAGGGCATCATTATATCTGATGACATAAAAGGGAGAAGAGCATTTAAAGCAGCACAAAAGAAATTCCTGCATAATCTGGTAGAAAATCTCAATGAGAGATTTCAGGAGAAAGATATCATGAAAGCGTTTGGTGTGTTTGTGCCCAGCAGACTCCCTAAGCCTGGATCTCTGGAGTACAAGGACTATGAACTAAAACCTTGAATGGGCACTTTGGCAAATCCACCTTGACTGAAGATGGCAAGGAACATGGCCCAGTTGTGAATCAAGACAAGCTGAAAGAAGAGTGGCCTGTGGTGAACGAAATTATGTCTGCTAACTACAGGGAATGTTCTTTTCAAGAAACTTGGGCCCAAATGCTTCAGAATGAGACACTCTTCCCAAATGTGTGCAAACTTGTGAAGATTGCGCTGCTGATTCCTATCAACACAGCAGATTGTGAAACAGGCTTTTCACGCTACAATCTGATTAAGACCAAAATTAGAGGGCGTCTGAAAGTCAGTTCAGTCAGCCCTCTGATAGCAATCTGCCTTAATGCCCCCCCTCTCTGATCCTTATCAAACATAAATTTTGGTAGGGCTTTCGAAGTGTGGGCTTTCTTGCAGAACCGGAGAATCTTTACCAAGGCAGATGTCCCTGGGCCAAGCACACTTGTTCCAGGGACATTGCTGCACAAACTCATAGTTGCCACAAAAAGACTAGATGGTAAGGATATGCTGGAGGAGACACCCGTGAAGCCGATCTAGAATTGTAGAGGTCAGCTGGTGCACATGTTCCCAGTCCCTTAAAAGGACTAGATGGTAAAGACTAGATGATAAATCCTTTTACATAGAAGGATATGCATTGTAAAGGTGCATGTATATCCAGTGCTCTAAGGTAACTGTTAAGTGACTGTAATTGGAAGTGACTGTGAGCAGAAATAAAACATTGAATGAGTTCTTATGTAGTATTTCTGAGTAGTTAGTAGTTTACATTGTCAGTTTCCATATTTCCATAACACAACTTGTGTGAGAACAGCTACAAATACAAACAGGATGGTAAAATTCACTTATCAGCTTATACATTTCACTAGTTATGACAAAGGCACCTAGGCATCACCAATGGACAGTGCAAACCTCCCCGTAATATCCTCTGCATGAGCTTTTTGGCTTGCACTATAATTTATGTACTACAGGCAAAGGATATCTATATAAGCATAATCACTCAGTGATACGCCATATTGAAATTGAACAGGTAGTGTATGCAGCATAGTCATGTCACACATGAATAACAGAGGGCATTGTGCGAGTGACTAGGCTTCCATATAGATACGCTTTACTATAGGTGTAACCACGGTACCCCTAATACTAACCAGTTTGTCTGTTTACTACAGCTGTCTTCCATCAATTAGTACTTTACTACAACTTTTCAAAATCCAGAGGAACCCCAGAGCACCCTACTAAAGTAAACGTGAATCATGATACGGTCATGGAGACTGCCACTAGCACACCAACTGTTGCATTGAAGCCCCCTACTAATGTAAACATGAATCATGATATGGTCATGGAGACTGCCACTAGTACACCAACTGTTGCATTGAAGCCCCCTACTAATGTAAACATGAATCATGATATGGTCATGGAGACTGCCACTAGCACACCAAATGTTGCATTGGAGCCCCCTACTAATGTAAACATGAATCATGATATGGTCATGGAGACTGCCACTAGTACACCAACTGTTGCATTGGAGCCCCCTACTAATGTAAACATGAATCATGATATGGTCATGGAAACTGCCACTAGTACACCAAATGTTGCATTGGAGCCCCCTACTAATGTAAACATGAATCATGATATGGTCATGGAGACTGCCACTAGCACACCAAATGTTGCATTGGAGCCCCCTACTAATGTAAACATGAATCATGATATGGTCATGGAGACTGCTACTAGTACACCAAATGTTGCATTGGAGCCCCCTACTAATGTAAACATGAATCATAATATGGTCATGGAGACTGCCACTAGTACATCAAATGTTGCATTGGAGCCCCCTACTAATGTAAACATGAATCATGATATGATCATGGAGACTGCCACTAGTACACCAAATGTTGCATTGGAGCCCCCTACTAATGTAAACATGAATCATGATATGGTCTTGGAGACTGCCACAAGCACACCAATTGTTGCATTGGAGCCCCCTACTAATGTAAACATGCATCATGATATGGTCATGGAGACTGCCACTAGTACACCAACTGTTGCATTGGAGCCCCCTACTAATGTAAACATGAATCATGATATGGTCATGGAGACTGCCACTAGCACATCAACTGTTGTATTGGAGCCCCCTACTAATGTAAACATGAATCATGATATGGTCATGGAGACTGCCACTAGTACACCAAATGTTGCATTGGAGCCCCCTACTAATGTAAACATGAATCATGATATGGTCATGGAGACTGCCACTAGCACACCAAATGTTGCATTGGAGCCCCCTACTAATGTAAACATGAATCATGATATGGTCATGGAGACTGCCACTAGCACACCAAATGTTGCATTGGAGCCCCCTACTAATGTAAACATGAATCATGATATGGTCATGGAGACTGCCACTAGCACACCAAATGTTGCATTGGAGCCCCCTACTAATGTAAACATGAATCATGATATGGTCATGGAGACTGCCACTAGTACACCAAATGTTGCATTGGAGCCCCCTACTAATGTAAACATGAATCATGATATGGTCATGGAGACTGCCACTAGCACACCAACTGTTGCATTGGAGCCCCCTACTAATGTAAACATGAATCATGATATGGTCATGGAGACTGCCACTAGCACACCAACTGTTGCATTGGAGCCCCCTACTAATGTGAACATGAATCATGATATGGTCATGGAGACTGCCACTAGTACACCAAATGTAGCATTGGAGCCCCCTACTAATGTAAACATGAATCATGATATGGTCATGGAGATTGCCACTAGTACACCAAATGTTGCATTGGAGCCCCCTACTAATGTAAACATGAATCATGATATGGTCATGGAGACTGCCACTAGTACACCAAATGTTGCATTGGAGCCCCCTACTAATGTGAACATGAATCATGATATGGTCATGGAGACTGCCACTAGTACACCAAATGTTGCATTGGAGCCCCCTACTAATGTAAACATGAATCATGATATGGTCATGGAGATTGCCACTAGTACACCAAATGTTGCATTGGAGCCCCCTACTAATGTAAACATGAATCATGATATGGTCATGGAGACTGCCACTAGTACACCAAATGTTGCATTGGAGCCCCCTACTAATGTAAACATGAATCATGATATGGTCATGGAGACTGCCACTAGCACACCAAATGTTGCATTGGAGCCCCCTACTAATGTAAACATGAATCATGATATGGTCATGGAGACTGCTACTAGTACACCAAATGTTGCATTGGAGCCCCCTACTAATGTAAACATGAATCATGATATGGTCATGGAGACTGCCACTAGTACACCAAATGTTGCATTGGAGCCCCCTACTAATGTAAACATGAATCATGATATGGTCTTGGAGACTGCCACAAGCACACCAATTGTTGCATTGGAGCCCCCTACTAATGTAAACATGAATCATGATATGGTCATGGAGACTGCCACTAGCACACCAAATGTTGCATTGGAGCCCCCTACTAATGTAAACATGAATCATGATATGTTCATGGAGACTGCCACTAGCACACCAAATGTTGCATTGGAGCCCCCTACTAATGTAAACATGAATCATGATATGGTCATGGAGACTGCCACTAGCACACCAACTGTTGTATTGGAGCCCCCTACTAATGTAAACATGAATCATGATATGGTCATGGAGACTGCCACTAGCACACCAACTGTTGCATTGGAGCCCCCTACTAATGTAAACATGAATCATGATATGGTCATGGAGACTGCCACTAGTACACCAAATGTTGCACTGGAGCCCCCCACTAATGTAAACATGAATCATGATATGGTCATGGAAACTGCCACTAGCACACCAAATGTTGCATTGGAGCCCCCTACTAATGTAAACATGAATCATGATATGGTCATGGAGACTGCCACTAGAACATCAAATGTTGCATTAGAACCCCCTACTAATGTAAACATAAATCATGATATGGTCATGGAGACTGCCACTAGCAAACCAAATGTTGCATTAGAGTCCCCTACTAATGTAAACATAAATCATGATATGGTCATGGAGATTGCCACTAGTACATTGGAGCTACTAATGTAAACATAAATCAACTGTCGTGTGCCCAAAATAATAACTAGCAAAGCACAAATAGGTACATGTATCGACATTTGTTCATTTGTCATAAAAATAGAAAATGAGAAGATTGGCAATTTTTTATTTTATGTTTACAAATTGTATCAAAGTATGCTCAGCATCACACAGCGTAGCAGGCACATATGCAGGTAATTACATATGAAGGGGTCAGATGTAAAATGGTCAGGGTCACATTTTTTTCATTTTGAGCTAGAGCAATTTTAAACTTTGAAGATATCACGCCTTAAAGATGTGTTATGCTGCTCGCTATAAATGCGATTTCTTTTAGGATTATTATATAAACATCACTACTGCAAAGTCGAATTGCCAGCAGGTGCAACCAAGACTGATATATTTGTTTTTAAAAAGGTATCATTTGGAGTCTGGTCACCAGATCTTGGCCGTCCTAGCTTTGATCGCTGGTACTCAGGCCATCCTAGATTTGTTCATCAGGACCCTGATAATTTTTTGTTTTGGCACCATATTTATTAATGAGGATTTATAGTGACCTTATGCATTGTTCATGTAGATATTTTCATAGAACCTGCTTCACGAATATAGCCACTTGATAGCAGCACTAACTAGTTTTTTTTAAGCGGACCTTGGCCGTTCTACATCTGACCCCTTCATATACTCATGAATAATTATGTGCCAAAAGAACAAAACAACTTTGTGGTAGATAGTACATACTTTGTTAGTGTTCCATTCTCGCCACTTTCATCCCATGCGTAACTCCCATTGCTTATGCTAATGGCATGGTCTGAAAATAAACATGCAGTGTTTATAAAATTATCATCCCAACACAATACCATCCAAACATTCACATTGACTGAAGTCAACTACGCTGTGTTGATGTGGGTTCCCCATACAACTGCCATCCCTTTTAAGGCCAGACACGGCAGGTAGATAGGATTATTTTTTAATTTGTGCAAACAGTTAAATTGTTTCTGCCCAATGAATGAAATGGTTCTTACCGAGTAAAATATATATTGAACTTGTTTTAGCCAGACCCCCGTTTCCATGGTAACAAACAAAATGGCCGCCATTTTGAGCAAATATTGGCAAATTTGGAAACACTGCCATTTTTTATTGAATCGATATATAGTTATAATTCTTGCAAATCCATGTTCTCTATAGATTCTATTGTGCAATGATCAGAGCATTTTTAGAAATGTTTTTTTTTTTTTTTTAAATATGAAAAAAAATCTTTTTATTTGGCAACAAACATGGCTATATCTTTCAAACTATTCATGATTTAAAAAAAATTGTCTGATCATTGCACACAGTAGAATATGCTGAATGCAACTCTGAAAACATTATTTATATAGCATGATTATTCCCAGAGATATCCCGTTTCCAAATGCAGGCATTTGAAGAAATTTTTTTTTGAGAAAATGGCTGTCAAAGATTGCATAATGGATTTCATTACATGATATCGACGTGCTTGATCCATGACTAAAACTCAGAGGTACGTAATTGTCATAGAAGTGAACTTTATTGATAGTATGCATACAAAGGTATAATAATCTGGCAGAAAACCATTTTCAGTATTTTTTGTCAAAAAACACCATTTCACCTGGGGTGTCTGGCCTTAAAAACAAACAGGCAGTGCATGCTTTATATTAAATTCTTTTTTCTTCTTTACCATCACAGCTATTAAACATATGTGCAAAGCTTAACTACACACATATTTATACTGCAATATTCTGGTAATTTTATTTACTTTGAAGTAATGGTACAATATTTAAAGCTATTCTTCCATTAGATGACCAACATAATTTTGTTGATTATGTTGTACAGTGAGTCCATGACAGGTTTTTTTATTTGCCCGCGTGGGATCTTTTACTTCCCCTGGTATAGACACCAGGTAGAAGGGACAAATAGCTTATAGCATCTCTTCTAAAAGACACAGGCAACATGAGTTGAACAAACTTGTCATTTGCACCCATTGCAATAAGCAATGCACACTTATGTTAGCTCCTGAAGGGGTTGTAAGGCATAAGCACACTCAGGTAAGCTTATCAAAAGTACAATAATTAATGTTTTATGTTATATATGGCCTGCCTCATCACATTCTATTCCAATTATTCTACTAAATCTATTATAATAAAACATTTAGCAGAGTCTTTGTAACCAGAATTATAATATACATGTCTAGTGTCTTACCTGAGTCAATCTTGATGGTCAGGCTTTTGGGGTCCAATTCTTCGTTATTGAGAAAGTTTTTCAGTCTCTTCACTGACACACTGGCCTGAAGACAATGACAGAGGTACACCCATCCATTACTTCAGTGGGTCAGTCAGACTTATGGCATCAAGAAATTAATGACATCACAGGGAAACAGCATCATTAAGTCCAAGAATATAAATAAGAGTGAGTTTGTAACAGTAATGTCTGCACTGAAACCACGTTTTTTTAAAAGACAAGTTTACATAAGTGATTATTTGCCCACACAGTTGGCCAACAGTGTTGTGGCTTCGCTGCACAAGAATTAGCCATGTAAACACCCTCACAAAACCAATCAACAAGTCCAGTTATTGGCTACAATGGAGTCCTTGAAATTGGGGCTGAGTGACTGACATTTTGATAAAGTGGCTGATAAGTGACCAGCAGTAGTCATCAAAGCTCAAACTGGGAGTAACATATCAAAATGCAGGTTGCAGTGTATAGATACATTGCTTGTTTAATTGCAAACGTAACTTACCTCTGCTTGACACTTGACATAGTCTCACCTGACAAATCGAGGCACAAACTGGTTATGTAAACTGGCCTTGCCATGCACACTATAATGTGAAATACAGAAGACTGATTGCCATCCAAGACACACCTCCATTATCTCTCTAGATCGGTGAATACACATGTGAAATAAAAATAAACACAGATTATTAATACCATGGTAGTTTATCCAAATGGGATGTCTACATATAGAAACCGATGTATTCATCCTTGATAAATTATCTTCTCAGCCACCACTTCCCAGCCACCCTTCCTATCCACCCCTTCCAGCCACTCCCTCCATATCATCCCCTCACCTGGACGAGACTGGCCATGAGCATGGGCACCATGTTGAGAGGGAAGCGCATGATGTTGAAGAGAGCCAGAGACACAAACGCCTTCTCAGCGTCCAACACGTTGTCCGGAGACGACAGCACGTACACGGAGAAGGTCGTCAGAGACACCTAGTGGCAGAACATGTAGTGTACACACGCATAGCATGACATGCATACACAGGTACACTGTTGTGCAGCCTTACATTGTAACACACATATACAATATTACTGTGATCTCCCTACAGAATATTGCCTTGTTTTGTGTTTTACTATTGTTTTATTTACAGATGATTTAGGACATATTTTGCATTTCGGTAGAAACTAATTGTTGGATACCATAAAGAACATGATTATTATGTGTAATCATTTGTGAAATAACATGATTAAAATATAAAATAAAACTGGTGTTGCAAAGGCACACGATATCTTTGATTTAGTTTCAACAAAATGGACCATTACAACTGCTAGTCACAGTAAAACAGTATGCATTTGTTAATTCTACAGTGAACGTTTCACTGGATTTCTTCTCAGTTGTTGCTTTACATAAATGACAAACATGTAAGAAAAGTCCAAAATAAATATATAATACAAATATAACAGACAAATCTAATCAATAGTCACACCATATTTTATAGGCTGAAATCCGTATTTTGTAGTTGAAAATATGTATAGATCCATATTACATTTTTCACTGATTAACCATTTTATAGTATTCCTACTCCACGTGTCATGATTGTACCATTATCTATGTACAACACTCAGTATTACTGATTAGCAACTGTCTACACACTTGATTATATTGTGTACATACTGCAATGTGATTTAAATACTATGTTTAATTATGCTCCCTCCTCAGTGCAAATGTATTTCCTCTTTGTCGACAAATAAAGTTATTAATATCTAATGGGTTACAAAACATACCTGTACAGCACAAAAATCAACCACTGTCAGAAATCTGTTTAGCAAGTACGTTCTCTTCTACCACTGTAAGTATGTCATTTAAATGTATATTTGCTGATAAATACAAGAAAATGTGTTAAATCCATATGATCTGACTGGTTGTTATGTGAAGTTTGCTGTGTAAGTGGCCCTACCAGGACAGGAGCACAGGACCATGTAAAGGACGAGGCAGCGTTGAAATAGTAGCCCTACCAGGACAGGAGCACAGGACCAAGTGAAGGACGAGGCAGCGTTGAGGTAATAGACCTACCAGGACAGGAGCGCAGGACCAAGTGAAGGATGAGGCAGCACTGAGGTAGTAGACCTATCAGGACAGGAGCGCAGGACCAAGTGAAGGATGAGGCAGTGTTGAGGTAATAGACCTATCAGGACAAGAGCGCAGGACCAAGTGAAGGATGAGGCAGTGTTGAGGTAATAGACCTACCAGGACAGGAACGCAGGACCAAATGAAGGATGAGGCAGCGTTGAGGTAGTAGACCTACCAGGACAGGAGCACAGGACCAAGTGAAAGATGAGGCGGCATTGAGGTAGTAGACCTATCAGGACCGGAGTGCAGGACCAAGTGAAGGATGAGGCAGTGTTGAGGTAATAGACCTACCAGGACAGGAGCGCAGGACCAAGTGAAGGATGAGGCAGCGTTGAGGTAGTAGACCTACCAGGACAGGAGCGCAGGACCAAGTGAAGGATGAAGCAGCGTTGAGGTAGTAGACCTACCAGGACAGGAGCGCAGGACCAAGTGAAGGATGAGGCAGTGTTGAGGTAGTAGACCTACCAGGACAGGAGCGCAGGACCAAGTGAAGGATGAGGCAGCATTGAGGTAATAGACCTACCAGGACAGGAGCGCAGGACCAAGTGAAGGATGAAGCAGCGTTGAGGTAGTAGACCTACCAGGACAGGAGCGCAGGACCAAGTGAAGGATGAGGCAGCGTTGAGGTAATAGACTTACCAGGACAGGAGCGCAGGACCAAGTGATGGATGAGGCAGCGTTGAGGTAGTAGACCTACCAGGACAGGAGTGCAGGACCAAGTGAAGGATGAGGCAGCATCGAGGTAATAGACCTACCAGGACAGGAGCGCAGGACCAAGTGAAGGATGAGGCAGTGTTGAGGTAGTAGACCTACCAGGACAGGAGCGCAGGACCAAGTGAAGGATGAGGCAGCATTGAGGTAATAGACCTACCAGGACAGGAGCATAGGACCAAGTGAAGGATGAGGCAGCGTTGAGGTAGTAGACCTACCAGGACAGGAGCACAGGACCAAGTGAAGGATGAGGCAGTGTTGAGATAATAGACCTACCAGGACAGGAGTGCAGGACCAAGTGAAGGATGAGGCAGTGTTGAGATAATAGACCTACCAGGACAGGAGCGCAGGACCAAGTGAAGGATGAGGCAGTGTTGAGATAATAGACCTACCAGGACAGGAGCGCAGGACCAAGTGAAGGATGAGGCATTGTTGAGGTAATGGACCTACCAGGACAGGAGCGCAGGACCAAGTGAAGGATGAGGCAGCATTGAGGTAATAGACCTACCAGGACAGGAGCATAGGACCAAGTGAAGGATGAGGCAGCGTTGAGGTAGTAGACCTACCAGGACAGGAGCACAGGACCAAGTGAAGGATGAGGCAGTGTTGAGATAATAGACCTACCAGGACAGGAGCGCAGGACCAAGTGAAGGATGAGGCAGCGTTGAGGTAGTAGACCTACCAGGACAGGAGCGCAGGACCAAGTGAAGGATGAGGCAGTGTTGAGATAATAGACCTACCAGGACAGGAGCGCAGGACCAAGTGAAGGATGAGGCAGTGTTGAGATAATAGACCTACCAGGACAGGAGCGCAGGACCAAGTGAAGGATGAGGCAGTGTTGAGATAATAGACCTACCAGGACAGGAGCGCAGGACCAAGTGAAGGATGAGGCAGTGTTGAGGTAATGGACCTACCAGGACAGGAGCGCAGGACCAAGTGAAGGATGAGGCAGCGTTGAGGTAGTAGACCTACCAGGACAGGAGCGCGGGACCAAGTGAAGGATGAGGCAGCGTTGAGGTAGTAGACCTACCAGGACAGGAGCGCAGGACCAAGTGAAGGATGAGGCAGCGTTGAGGTAGTAGACCTACCAGGACAGGAGCGCGGGACCAAGTGAAGGATGAGGCAGCGTTGAGGTAGTAGACCTACCAGGACAGGAGCGCAGGACCAAGTGAAGGATGAGGCAGCGTTGAGGTAGGCCGCCTTCTTCAACACTTTCAACTCCTTGTTGCGGATACCAAGCACCTTGTCGAGGAAGGCGAGCTCCCACGCATACAGCTTCAGCACCTGTACAACACAGCATGTGTACACATGCGTGAAACAATATGTACAACCTGGATCATGTGTACACAGGTGTAACACAATATGTATAACATGGATTGTGTGTACACTTGTGTAAAACAATGTGTACAACATGGATCATGTGCACACATGTCTAAAGTGATGTGTTACACAGGGACAATGTGTACACAAGTCTAAAAAGAATGTGTAAAACAGGGATCATGTGAACACAAATGCAATACAAGACATACAACAGGGATGACAATCATGGTATATTCACAAATCTATTCAAAGACACGTCAATGGCGTTGATGCATTTAAAGAAATTACTTCAAGGATATTTTACACAATCAAATCAATACTCTAAATTCAATATCATCAATGGGTTGTTGTTGCCATCACTGAATCAATACAAGACAATACAATGACCCCATATGGCCCACCTTGATGCCGCTGAGGATCTCACTCATCAGTTTGATGCGACTGTCCTTGTGCTTCATCTGCTCCATCTGTCAGCAACAAAGTACCTCAGTCAGCAACAAAGTACCTCAGTCAGCAACAAAGTGCTTCATAGTCAGCAACAAAGAACCTCACAGTCAGCAACAAATTACCCCACAATCAGCAGCCAAGTACCTCCAAGTCAACAACAAAAGTACCTGACAGTCAGCAACAAAGTACCTGACAGTCAGTAACAACTCACCTCGGTCAGCAACAAAGCACCTTAGTCAGCAACAAATTACCCCACAATCAGCAGCAAAGTACCTCACAGTCAGCAACAAAGCACCTCAGTCAGCAACAAAGTACCTAACAGTCAGCAACAAAGTACATGACAGTCAGCAACAAAGTACATGACAGTCAGCAACAAAGTACATGACAGTCAGCAACAAAGTACCTCACAGTCAGCAACAAAATACCTCATAGTCACCAACAACATACCTATGTCAGCAACAAAGTACCTCACAGTCACAAACAAAGTAACTCAGTCACAGACAAAAAGTACTTCAGTCAGCAAAAAAGTACATCAGTCAGCAAGAAAGTATATTTCATTCAGCACTAAACTACTTTCAAGTTTGCAAGAAAGTACGTCTAAAGTCAACAATAAACTACCTACCAATCAGCAATAAAGCCCCTTAGAGTGCAAATACCTCACAGTAAACAACCCCTCAGTCATTGTGTGTGTGTGTGTGTGTGTGTGTGTGTGTGTGTGTGTGTGTGTGTGTGTGTGTGTGTGTGTGTGTGTGTGTGTGTGTGTGTGTGTGTGTGTGTGTGTGCATGCACGTGTGCATGTGCGTGCGTGAATGTGTGAGGTATTTAACCGTAGATTGTGGCTATGTAGTATTTATCTGTAGTTTGCATGTGGCCTGGGCTATTTAGCATTTACCTGTAGTTTGCACGTGGCCTTGGCTATGCAGTATTTACCTCGAGTTTGCACATGGCCTTGGCTATGTAGTATTTACCTGCAGTTTGCATGTGGCCTTGGCTATGTAGTACTTACCTGTAGTTTGCTCGTAACCTTGGCTATGTCGTATTTACCTGCAGTGCGCTTGACCGTGGCTATGTAATATTTACCTGCAGTTTGCACGTCGCCTTGGCTATGTATTATTTACCTGTAGTTTGTGCGTGGCCTTGTCTTTGTAGTATTTACCTGTAGTTTGCGCGTGGCTTAACGAAATGAGTCGCATGTAGAAAATTTTTAATATTGAGTTATTAGTAGCGTTGGAAAGAGCAGAATCTCTGCTTTCTCATGGTGTATCATGTAAGAAATCTTAATTCTAACTGGAGTTATGGCTTAACAAACACATGTGGGGTAGAAACCTTCAAACTCAGAAAACGGCTGTCAAAGTTGATGCAAAATATTCGTTATGTTTCATGAAATGTACCTTAGTTAACGTGGACAGATCTTGCTAAAATTTCGTCCTAGTTCGCCTCGCTTCCATCGTCAAGTCTTCCGAAAAATACTCCTCGATCAAACTGTAAATCTGTGCGCAATCACTTCCATCCGAATTTAACAGCTTTGCCATGTTAAACACCATTTTTCGCGTCTTCTTAATCGCTATCTGGGTCAGCAGTGACGCGGTGGAAATACATGGTGCGCATGCGTGTGTTTACAGATTATGTAAATGACCCATCACTGAACCAATGAGAACAGCTGCCTGGGTCACGCAGTTGCATTTGCTACCACATGATCCAAATTGTTTACACAGCTGGCCTAAACAGGGGGCGTCTTCCAAGCTCTCTGGAGATCACAGAATGTAGTTATTAGCATATTTATGCCCATATATGGGAAGATGACGCGTCAAGCTTCGTGGTGATATCTCATATGTTAGGAGAGTCCCAAAATTAGCAGTTGCGAACGCGCGCCATTACTGGCATTTTCGGCGTTATTTTAAGGAAATCGAGCAGAACACTTCGCACAGCTCTACAAAAATCGCTTTAAAATACACAAAACAGAGTTAATTAGAGTGTAGCTAGAGTAGCAATCGATAAAACGAATACCAAAGAATAATTTTCAGGAGAAATCTCAAAATCGATGGATTCGCAATTTGTTCACATAAACGGCATTTACAGAAAATCAGATTTGCCGACATCCGACTCATTTCGTTAAGATGGGTCACATATAGTATTTTACCTGTGGTCTTGCCTATATAGTATTTACCTATAATTTGCGCATAGCCTAGGCTATGTAGTATTTACCTTTAGTTAGCATGTGGCCTTGGCTATGTATTTACCTGTAATTTGCGTGTGACCTTGGCAATGTACCCATTGACCGGCACCAGTAGCACCATGACAGCGATGCCGGCGAGTACGGATGGCCCGAGGATGGCCCAGAGGAAGTAGAGACACACGCCCATCTGGAACGGCCCGGACCACAACATGTTGAGGTAGTTGGTGAGTTCCTGGAAGCGCTGAGCATCCACCGACATCAGGTTCACTATCTCACCCACCGTCGACGACTGCCGTGCCGTGTTACTCAGCTTCAGAGCCTGTATTCATGGAAAAGTTCATCAGGTTGAAAGAATAATTTAAATTGAATTTTCTTTAGATTGTAACTATGAAGTTTAACTTCAAACAATGTTTCGACTACCAATGGTAGTCTTCATCAGGAACTGAATTGTGGGAACTCATAATAAATGAGACTGTCTGAATATGAGAAACGACACCAACATTGAACCTAGACAAGGGGAGATACTGACTTAGCTACATCTTGGATATTCTGCCTGCCACACCATTTGGCAAGAAAAGGAAAACTGAATTCCCAAAATTTAGATACTGATGAAGATTATTCACAGCCATAGAGACATTCATGTAATTTAAACTTCACGGTTGTGATCTAAACAAAATTTGATTTTAATTTAGTGCCTGTGTAGCATGTAAACAACTGTCAACTGTAGCTAATGGTAACCTTGTATTGTGCAGTATCTAATCAAAGACTACCCAGAGTGCTCCACACTTCTACACTGACAGACCTGTTCTACACCAACAACTTGACTTCAGCTTAGCTGCAATTACTGCATGCTATTCTTTCCTACCCACTACCATCCGTAGCCAGGTACTTTTTATATGGCCAACTGAACTGCAGTTATGTGGCGTGACGGAAATTACCAGTGTTACAAATGGCAGGAGGTGGATGTGAAGTGAGTCGCACCTTTCTGTAGACAGCAGCGATGACGGCGGTGCGCACTCTCATGCCGACACAGAAACAGATGTGGAAGTACTGGTGCAGCAACATGGACTGGACCAAGGCCACCCCAAACAATAGCACGGCGTACAGGAAGCCCTTCCACTGGTGCTGGGTCTTGTCAGTGATGAACCTTATCAACAGTCTGCAAAAAGGTGCGTTCTTATGTAGCGCAGTATCCAGTCTTCAGGACTGCTCAAAACGTTTTACACTTTTCTCCCTCGTAGACCTGTTCAATCGAACACCATCTCGACTTTTCTGGGAAGCATCTAGCCACGCTGATGTACCACACACAGCCCCTCAACTGACATGACAGCATTGATGTCATTGTCAATCAACAATTTTGAACAGCTCAGCCACATCTGTTGCTCCTTAGCATTATTTTTAGTACATATTTCATATACATACATCAAGTTAGGAAACAAACAATATCATCCTTCTGTGGCCCACTCCAGTGAACTAATGCTACCAACTCCCTTGGACCAGAGCATGTCATGAGCAAAGTGATGCCAATGGAAATGTCACAGTACAACTAGATACCATATCAACTTTAACATTATTTAACAAGAGTACTATCCAAGGCAGAATACACCCAGATGGCAAGTGGACAAGCAAGTTGTTCATTTATGAGAAACCTGCACTTTCGAGTTATGTCAATTTTGTTTTAAATATATTCATGCTGTTAGCATTTACACAAACAGTAGATAGTTTGTTCCATTCAATTATAGTCTTCTATGAGAAGAGAAAAAGGACGTGGATAGGACATACACTGAGGAAATCTGCAACAAACATTACATGACATGCAATTACATGGAACCCACCTGGCAGAGAGACACCGAAAGAAAACAGGAGGGATACACCAGGAGAGAAATTGAGAAAATTGCATCAAATCAACATGAGTGGAGGACCATGGTTGATGGCCTATGCTCCCAGCAAGCAAACAGGCCTAAGTAAGTCAGTAAATAATGAGAATGAATAGTTTCTAAATCTAATCTAAACCTTTCCTTCCCCAACATTGACTTACTTGAGCAGGAGAGGGTTAACAAAGGTGAGGATGTCGAAGAAGATCTTGAGGATGATTGCTGGCAGGAAGCTGGCACCAAATGTGCGTGCAAGAGCAGCGACAAGCCCTGGCTGATATGTGTGCGCTGGACACTCCACCTTGACATCATCAGCCCCCGCGTCACTGCGTGGCTGTAGCGGCGTTAACTGGATGTCTGCCTCTGACTCTTTCACACTGACGCTTTGGATTGTCTTCATACTTCTGCATTGAACCAGGATACGAGAATTACAACTGTTATCATGTGACACAATAAAAGTTCAATCAATTAATCCAGTACTGTGGTGTGTTTATTTATTCAAACAATTCAGTTTGTAAACTCAGCTTAGATGTGAAAAGCTTGAAATGAAACATTGTAGTAAAAATTGTCATGTTGGAGTCTTACGACAATACTAAAATCAATTAAATAAAATATCTTCATAAACTTTTGTAAAGTGGTGTTGACCCACCCCATAAATGGTTACAGACAACATATTCTTGCATCATAATATTGACATGTCAGCCAACAAATCAGATAGAACTCCTGTATAAACTGGCATTTAGAAACATGTATGTGATTCTACCCAGTTCCATGTGACATGTCTAATCCATGCCAACAAATCAGATAGAACTCCTGTATAAACTGGCATTTAGAAACATGTATGTGATTCTACCCAGTTCCATGTGACATGTCTAATCCATGCCTACACACCTATGGTATTTCAACATTTCCTTCTGCCATTCTCTCTCAAACAACATCGACACCTCCTTCGAGCTGTCTCTTTTGTTCAACGTCCACAGATCCTCATGTTCAAGAGCATGGCGGTATCCTTTGACAATCAGTCTAGATGAAGATAAACATATAACAACTGGTTAACATACAGGAGATACAAGTCTATAAAAAAAAACTACATGTCAGACTGTATCAGGGCATCAGTGCTTTGTAATTATTTTTGTATTCATTTTATGGCGTAATGGCCATCTTTCATTACCACTGGGTTTTAAAGGTACTGTGTTTATTACAAATCATATTTCTGTTTGATCAAAATGCATTTAAGAAGTGTGGCCCACAAGAAAACATCTGGAATACAGCTGTAGATAGTACCGGTATTTATAACACATGATTGTACATACAATTGTTTTATAAAGCTGATCAGATCGTTTATCTGTAAATGAAGACAAAAGCTCTTTTAAAGAAATTCTTTGTAAACTAATAATACATTCAAAATATATTGTACCAAAACGTGATATTCTCCCATAAGTACATTATCTGCCACTTATTTCTCGTAATTTTATGCATAATTGTGGTTTTATGTGTGCAAAATAGCAAATAAATAACTGTGTTTAAACGCATCATTTTGAGCTTTTTGCAACATGAATGATTAATTATGCAGCCTGACTATAAGTCTGCACGTATGCTCAGTGACACACACTTTTAAATCAATCCAACTGATATGGGCTGGCTGCCACTATATTCACTCTCTGTTTATTTCATGGATTGTCCCTTTCAATTTTTCTTCTTTTTGTTGTTGAATCAATGACATAAACAGCAGCTGGATGTTTTTCTTGCCCCATAAAACTCTTTGGAGGTAACCAAAGTATGACGGACGGTACCGAATATTCAAGCGCATGCCGAATATAGATCGTGAATGCTGGTGCGAAGTGGAAACTGCATGTAAGCACAGTTATAATATCGATATATTGTCATGGTCATTTGTGATTAAGATTTAACAAGATTTAAAAGACTGCCACCTACAGAATTAATTCCAGATGGCAGGTGGACACTTTTGGCTTTTCGAGAGTCCAACCCTTGTGTCGATTTTATTTTTAAACATATTTACGCTACTACCACCCACATAATCAGCAGATAATCTGTTCCATTCATTTAGTCCTTTGTGAAAATGAGAACTGTTGTATATCTAATCTACACTGCTCCTTTACTAATGTATCTTGATGTCCTCTGGTCCTTCTATCTTTCTTAACTGAGAAAAAATATGTCTATCAATATTTTCATAAATAATAATAAAACATAATTCTAATAAAATAAATGCATAGCATTACACAAATTAGTCATGTTAAGAGGATTAAGAGATTACAATTCTCAAAGAATAGCTTTAAGAATTCTACTCAATTAAAAGCAAAGCAAAATTCAAATAAAATATTACATACAAGGAACTTCTGAATAACACAAATTATAGTACGATATAGATGTACTAACAATAAACAACACAGCCAATATACCTGTTCTTACTAGATGAATAAGGCATAAATTGAAGAGCCAATCCTATACGTACCCGGTGAACCACCAGAAAGTTAGCACAGACAAACAAGAGGCTGAGTTCTCAGGACATTCGTGCTGCAAACAAACACATCAACTTTGAAACAGATGGGTCATAATTATTTGGCTGCCTCCTGTCACACTGTTACCAGGCATGTGAGAGGAGGCAAGTCACTTCCGAGGAACATTTGCACGCGGCGCGGCAAACTGGGGAAGAAAGGGGGGTCTGGATTGGAACTCAGAATTTTTTTAAAGACATCATTGTTTGTGATGCAATCTAGTGTACTTTCACACTGTTTCTGTCTAATCCTATAACTTCCATTTTATATAAAATCACAAACATAGTGCATAGAAACACTAGATTTGTGATTTTATTAATCAAAAGTGTAAGCATACAGTTCCCTGCACATAACTGTAAAAGCACATCATTTTCATACCACACACAAAACCAGAAGCAGTGTATACTACATTGTCAAATCTACAACATTACACAAGTGGTCAATGTGAAAAAATACACAAAAATGCTTTAAATAACCAAGGTTTATTAAAATGATAATTCTAATGTACAGTACACTGAAATTCACACATAAATGTCCACATCTACTAGTGTTCATTGAAACCATCAACTTGTAAACTTTACAAGTGTTCATTGTGGACATGTGACTTCACTTCTTTTCTTGCCTGTGTTTGATCCTGGCACTCACAGCTTTCTTTCTCTTCTCTGCCTGAGCAAGGACTGGGGAGTGGAGGTGGACAGATTTCAGTCTCTTAGTCTTAGACTTTGGCACTTTGGTCTTTGCCTCTTGGGAAACCTGTTCAGCTGCTTTTCTCTTGCATCTTCAAATTCAACTTGTCCCCTCTCTGTACAACATCCTTCTTGGTGCACGCCATATCCCCTAAAAGTGTTCATATTAACAACGTCAGATAAATTTAATTCAAACTGTTATTTAAAGGCGTACTTCATGTTGACATATTATCGCCCATCCAAGAAAACTTACTAAGTTTTGGCATATATGTATTTTTATCCAAAATAATCTATAAACCCATCTAGGATACCTTAAAGTTATCGCCAAAACTTATACTCTGCTTACTATTCGCGTTTACATATCGTTAACGGTGCTGTATTATGCCATGGCCCGTAAAGCAAGCAACGAGAGCGTACGCCGGCGCCGTAATGTAAGTCCCATAGGCATAGGCCATTACGCCTCGCGTGGCAGGCTAAACGATCTAATATTTATTGAAATTACGATCTTAAAACCACTCGACTGCTACATTAATTCCAATAATTCAGTAATTGACTCATACAAGAATGTTTGAAATAAGAGCGGACAACTTACTGTAGACCGTAGTTCATGCTTCGTTCGACTGAACGTAACTGTGAACTTCGAAAACAACACTGCAACTGATTCGCCGTCAAAACTCATGCACGGATTGTAAGCTGGGTCGTGATTCGCAGTTTCTGGCCAATCAGAATACGGCTTGCTTTTCAAAAAGGATGACGGTCATGAAATTTATAATTTTATTGTTGATGTTTGCCAAGTCACAAGCCTCCCTCCTATATCAATTTGTTTTTTTCGGATTTGGACGAATCACAGAAACGGCCAAATCGAGTTCATGAACCACGGAAATCCGTGTTTCCGCAGAAGAATCTCATGCCCGTGTTACCATTGATACATACTATATTAAAGGTAGACATTTCTTAGAATTAAGATCTAACAACAAATGTATTGCTTCCAGTAGAAAAGTTTTAATAAGCCTGCTTTAGACATTTCAGACATTTTCAGACAAAATTTAACAAGATTGCCATCCAGAAAATTACTCTGGATGGCAGGTGGACAAGGAAGCCTTTTGGCTTATCGAGAGTCCAATACTTTTTATCTACATGTATCCCGCCTTTTTTAGGTGTGTGTAGATTTTATTTTTAAACATATTCACGCTACTAGCACCAACACAATCAGGAGATAATCTGTTCCATTCATTTACAGTCCTTTGTGAGAATGAGAACTTTCTTATATCTAATCTACACTGCTCCTTTACTAATGTAGCTTCATGTCCTCTGGTCCTTCTATTTTTCTTAACTGAGAAAAAAATGTTTCTATCAATATTTTCATAACCATTCAAACACTTCTATGTGATCTCCTCTCAATCTCCTGGTCTCTAATGTTGTTAAACCACATTCTTTTAGGCGTATTTCGTAACTAAGATCCCTCAGATTTGGTATCATTTTAGTCGCTCTCCTCTGTACTCTTTCTAGCATATCTATGTCCTTCTTGCGATATGGCCTCCATGCTTGTATACAATATTCTAAATGAGGCCTCACTATTGTTTTGTACAGCGGTACTATTAATTCTTTTTTCTTATACGCTATATTTCGCCTAATTAATCCAAGGATTTGATTTCCCTTTGACGCTGCAATTCCGCACTGCTCTGAAACCTTCATATCAGCACTAATGGTTAACCCCAAGTCCTTTTCTTTTACAGTAGTACTTAGAACAGTACCCCCCATTTTATATTTTACCTCTTCATTCCCATGACCTGTGTGGAGGCATTTATATTTCCCAAAATTGAACAGCATTTGCCACTTTTCAGACCATTTGATCAACCTATCAAGATCATCTTGTAAATGCTGTCTGTCTCCATCACCTTTAATCCTTCTAAACACTTTTGTATCATCCGCAAATTTTAACACCTTGCTTGTTATATCATCGTCCAAATCGTTGATATATATTAAGAATAATATAGGTCCTAGTACTGATCCCTGTGGTACCCCACTCAATACCGATTTCCAGTTTGAAGCCTCCCATCAACTACTACACGTTGTCTTCTGTCATTCAGCCATTTTTCTATCCAGTTTATTATACCATTTCCTATGCCATGGGCCTTTAGCTTAAGGAGTAATCTTTGATGTGGTACTTTGTCGAAAGCTTTTGAAAATCTAAATAGATGATATCTACTGGTGATCCCTCATCTACCCACCTAGTGATGTCTTCCAAAAAACATAACATATTTGTTAAGCATGACCTCGCTTTTAAAAACCCATGTTGAGATGGGTTTATCAAGTTATGTTTAACAAGAAAATCCACCATGTGATCTTTAATTAGTCTTTCTAATAATTTGCAAATCACTGATGTTAAACTCACTGGTCTATAGTTCTCTGACTTGTTTCTCGAACCTTTTTTAAATAACGGTATAATGTTTGCCTCTTTCCATTCTAAAGGAACCACTCCCTCTTCTAATGACAAATTGAAAACTGCTGCAAGCGGTACGCTAATTTGTTCTACAATTTCCAATAGTAGTTTGGGCGGAATCCCGTCCACTCCAGGTGATTTATTATCCTTCATAGCCCTTATTTTCTTAGCTACCATTTCCGAGGTTACAACTAACTGTCCTAAATAGTCTGAATCTGCCCCTTGAACTTAGCCTCTGGTACTGGCAGTGAACTAATATCTTCCTGGTAAACACTGAACTAAAATACTCATTCAGGTCTTCTGCCATTAAGAATCCCTCTGATATTGTATTTCCAGCACTATCTTCTAGAGGACCGACCTTATCCTGAACTTTCTGTTTGTTTCGAATATACGCATAAAAACTCTTACTGTCATGTTTTATATTACTAGCTAATTTTTTTTCATAGCTTCTCTTTGAATTTCTAATTTCAGCTGTAGCTTGATTAAGTGCTTCTTTATAAATGTTGTAGTCTTCATCATTTCCAGTACATCTATATGACTTCCACATCATTTGTTTATACTTAATTTTTCTAATGGCTTCTTTCGATAAGTGTTTCTTTTTAGACCGTTTCCCTTGTTTTTTGAAAGGTACAAATTTATCGACTATGCACTTAATTTCACTATTTAAGATATTCCAGCATTCGGTTGCTGTCTTATTCTTCAGTGTGTTATTCCAGTCTATCTTTGCTAAATATTTCCTCATGTCCTTATACCTCCTTTGTGGAAATTTCTCCTATACTGCTTTTTACTATTCCTTTCTGATTTTACTTTGATGGTAAAATGTATCTGGTTGTGATCACTACTCCCCAGTGGCTCACATATCTTGACATTGTCAACTAATTCTTTCTGTGAGGACAAAACTAAGTCTAACACATTCTCTCCCCTGGTTGGTTCTAGCACATGTTGAGAAAGGAAACTATCTTGTACTAAAACTAAAAACTTGTGGTCCTCACTCCCCATACTCTGTAGAGATTTCCATTGTATATGCCCATGGTTAAAGTCCCCCATAATAATACAGTTCCGTTTGCTTACTTCCCTTATAGCGTTTTGTATTTTTTCATTCTCTTCTATGCTTATGTTTGGACTTCGATAAACTAACCCAACTGTTAACGTTGAGTTTCCTGTAACTATGTTACACCAAACAGCTTCTTCGCAATCTGCTTCTCTTTCTAATTTTATTTCATAAGCCTGGATAGATTCTTTAATATATAAAATAACTCCACCTCCCTTTCTTCCTATTCTATCTTTCCTAAACATTACATATCCTGTTAGTCCCAATTCGGCATCTGATATATCAGTGGTGGCCCACGATTCGGTTATACCTATTATGTGAGGGTCAATATCTTCTACCATAATGTTTAGTTCACTTCTTTTGTTTACTATGCTCCTTGCATTTAAACAAATGCATTTATATCCTGATTCAGAACAGTTTTCCAGGCTGTTCTTTGCCGATTTATTTCTGCTGTCTTTATCTGTGCCTCCAGTTTCAGGCTTCTCTGTGAATCCCCCCTGCGAATCTAGTTTAAATAGATGCAGCCTGTCCCACTGTCAACAGATTGCAGCAAGTTCTCTGAGAAAACTGCTGCCCCCTTTCCACTTAGATGTAGGCCATCTCTCATGTACATATCTTCCCTCCCAACAAAGTATCCCCATAAATCTACGAATCCCACCCCCTCTTCTTTACACATCTGCTCAACTAGTGCGTTGATCGCCATCCTCTTGCAGTTTCAACATCGCCATCCTCTTGCAGTTTCAACATCAAATGAACATCTTAAGCCAATAACTCTGATTAGTATAAACGGTCACTATTACATACAAGAATATTTTATTATTGTCTGCATTACATATACCATATTCATTCTAATTAGTGTCAAGTATGCTTGAAAAATATTTGAGACTTCAAAATATGTCAAAAAATCGTCCCTATTACTATTATTATTATTCATGAATTTTATTCAGTTCAACATTCAACAGTGTCCAACAGTGTATGACATTTAAACAGAATACACGTTGAAGTTGGCTGGCAGCTTAATAAGCTTCATAAACTGCATACAGACTGCGTGACAAGCACAATCTGGCTTCGACGGCGTTCTTCGTGCGGTGTCGGTCGTCATCGTAGCGCCCTTGACGGCAGATACAGGAACGCGTTATCGCGCCACGTTTATAACGCGGATTCATTTCGTGGACCCCTGACTACCACGTTATAACGAGGCATGACTGTACATAGCTAGCACTATATTCGCCAGGTGGCACTATCGTCTCGCTGTTTGCGCGTGCTAATGGCATACATTTTATAGTGTGTCGTCCGAGTTGGACACATTCACATTTCGATCAAATATGCAAATATACTACATGTTTAGTACTATTAATGTAGGTTGCTTAGTTGTTACCAGCTATTTATATATTCACGTGTGGTCAAGAGGATACAAGAACGCTGCAAAGTCTCCAGATATATGTAAAAAACTGCTATGTAAAAAGATCGTCAAATGTCACAGTAATTTCATATTGGGTATTACGGATTCCCGACATTGCCAAAAATGGAGGTGTACGCTAATTAGGGCATGTATGCTAATTAGAACGAATACGGTAAATGTTCTTCACATCTTAGTGTGGAACATCGAACTAGTGTATTTCATCCATAATCTAGGCAATCCTGAAGAAGATATCATGCATATACCAGGGGTACTCACTGGATCATGTTGATAGAATTCCGGGGGATCATCAACGAGGGCAGACAAGATGAACTGTGTTAACACCACCATGGTGAACAGGGCGAAGGTGGATGTATACATGATGTCATCCTGTTTGGCTTTCTGCAAGAAATACCAGTGACACTGATACACAATCAACAGACTTCTATCTTCATTTAAAGCGAAACAAAAGGCAATGATTTGGGCCTATACACCTAAAAGATTTAATGGAACCTAACCATTTGCAACTACAATCAACAATATTACACCTGTGGTTTAATCAGAATTTATTTTTAAAATGGTAGATTCTAGTGAAATCTCACTAATCCCAGTGACAGACATATTGAGACATGCTTTACCAATAAATGCCCAGAGCTTCTTTGACCTTGATGCTACGGTGACGCATCAAATGTCCCTGTTTCCTCAACATGTATAATTATGAATATGTCAGCTCATATGTTGGTTTCTCGTATTCTGTTTGATGCAGAGTTACACTTGTAGCAACTGTTATAATGCTATACAGTGCAACCGGATTTTTAGCAGTTATAGTGCCAAAGCAAATTTGACAACACAAACTTGAGTAATATTCCAGTTTGGCGACTGGCAAATTGGAAGAGTAGGCACTGGCATTGGTGACGTCAGGCTTTCTATCACAATGGCGCTGTCCGTGCAAAATAAAATTGTGTCTTCAACAATGTTGTTCTAGTAAACTGCTGACATAATGTTTTTGATTGTAGTTGCTAATGGTGACTTGTTATTAACTTCTTTATATGCATAGACCCAAAAAGATGCCTTTTGTTTCCCTTTAAACAATGCTACAAATCACACAGAATTGATGACATACATTTGATTCCATAATAGCACTGGATAGAAAATTAGTCATGCTAAGACGGTCATCTTGCTATTTAGGCTGTATCATAGGTAGGCATCCTGCAGTCTCGTAAGACTATGGATCTGCACCCTGGTGTCAAAGATCAATCCACACTGTGAGGTGAAGCTGGAGTGTCGTCTCCAGGACACAGGCCTGGGCAAGTTTATATGGAGGACCAGATGTTGCCCATGCAGCAGGTCCCCCCTCTCCACGTCACTGGTGGATCCAAAGGAACAGTTAGAACTGATACAGTTTGGCACCAGTGCTGTCGCAGGAGCTGCCAGAAGGACGTTGAACCCTAGATCGGACTACCTTCGAGACTCCCACTCCGGATTTGCTGTCAGGGTTTCCTCCCTTAGCCTTTCCCATGTGTGGGTATAGCCACAAGGCAGCGGAGGTTTGGAATAAGAGTTTACCTTCTCCTAGACAGACGACCAATCAAGGTTAACGAGCCCTATCTGCCCGAAACGTCTGGTTTTAAGGCACCAGATATCCACCTTTGCCCCTTCGCTTGTCAGTAAAGAACAATTCCGCCATGTGAAGGCCAGAGGCTTTACAAGGCGCACACCGTTGGGGCACTTAATAGGTAATGAGAGCTTATCCTCACACCCACCCCTACTTAACAGTCTTGTATCAAGGGGGACCTGAACAGTGAGGTTCTTTGGAATGTCTTTTAATGTAGGAGAATTTTGCTTATTTGTAATACAATTTACAAAATCAATTAGATTACCCAGTGGTATTAAATTGTTTTAGTGTAAGCTTATGGAATATGTGATATCATTCTAATAGAAACCCTTATATTATAAGGGACCCTTATTTTAATGACATATTTCTTATATTATACTATTAAATATCCATATCTAAACCACACATTTAGATTACCTGTTTCCAATACCTTATTTTGCACAACTATTTCAAACTGTATGCAATGCTATTACTGAAATCATTTCATAAGAAATGAACATATTCACTATATATAAGCAACATATTTCCAAAAGTGCATAATGTTCCTTATAAATCACAGCTTTATATAAAAAGAGCACTGTACACTAGAAGTTTTCACCACAAAATGAGAGCCCGTATCTCACAGATGAGTAATAAATGGACATGGTAGAGACTGCTTGAGACTCTGGCAGTCAAAGACTTGTGCTCACCTCCCACACGTGACGTTTGATCTTGGAGTACAGAATGAAAGTGGCCATGAAGAGATGTAGGAACCAGTAGAAGCATAGAACACCAGAGCAACGCACACCTCGCTTGCGACAGTACTGTATAAACACCATGGCCAACACCTGCAAACACCAATGCCAGAACATGTAAACACCAATATCAGAACAGGTAAACACCAATGCCAGAACAGGTAAACACCAGTGCACGAACAGTAAACACCAATGCCACCACCTACAAACACCAATGTCAAACCTAAGGAAAATACCAATGTGAACACCTGTACTTTGTAAAACACTACATCTTCTTCATTGATCACCCCCTAGGTGGAAGCGCCTGTCGCCTTCATGAATGCTGCCATTCTCCTCAGTGCCTCCAGATCACCAAAGAGCATCTCCTTCAGGGGGTGTTCTCTGGTCGTGCTATCCATCTGGACCCATCCTGAAGTGGGCAGTGCTGGAGTAGGTGCTCACACTGGTCATTGGGGCGTTATCACTGGAGCACATCTTGAACTGACCAATGTTCATCTTGATATAGAAATATGCATTCATTCTGTTGTGTTCTGTTCGGAATCTGAAAAGGATGACCTGGTCAGCTCTGCTGTGTTGTCAGTAGCTGTCAGTCTTGTGCTTGAGTTGCTGCTGTCTGTCAGGGTCTTGATGATGGTCTTTTTATCGCTGTATGACACACAGTTGTTGTTTTGCTCCAGTTGTCCCCTTTCTTTTGTAAGCCTGTCAGCTGTTTCTTTACCATTGATTATGCAGTGTGCAGGGATCCACTGTAGTGTTACTTCTGCCTGGGCAGTCAGTTCTCACAGAGCAGAAATCTGTTCATTCAGTTCTTTTTTTAAGGGTTCTGGAGGGCATGAAGCACTGCCAGAACTAGAACAAAATAGTAAAGTACATGTTATTGAAAACTGACACATTCAGCTAATGCTACTGTAGGAAACGGACACGATTAGATAATATTACAAGTGGTAAAAAATTACAACAGGAACATTGAGGATCCATGAGGGGCAGTGATGGCGTATACATTGCTACTTACCATGCCAAGGAACCTGAAGCATGGTGCAGTAATGGGGTAGATATGGCTACCGTAAATCCTGTATTTGTAGCCGCACCCCGATTTTTGACCTAACCCCTGACTTTCCTGCACGCAGTTTGTCACAGGCAAAAACCTTATTTAAAGCCGCACCTGGACTTTGTGCCATAACTATTTTAGCCCTGCGTGTGATATACTTCCGTAGCAGACACAATTAGGAACAATTAAGAGGTTCCATAAAGAAAGTCATAACTTTGCTATTAATTATCATAAATTAATTAGTATGGTACACTTTTATTGGTAAGACTTGATTGTAATGCATTGATAATAACTACATCACATTTTATATTATCATTGGAATATTACTATATATGAATGTTGTCAAAATGGAAAACAAAAATAAACAAATTTCATCATGCTACCAGAAAATAACTGTGTGGCTGAATGTCCATACATCCAGTGAACGAAATGTAGCCATGCATTTAACCTATACGGTAACGCTAGAATTATGAAAATATTTTGAGAAGTTTTATTTTTATGCCATTTTATGTAGAATCATGTATAAAGTCGCTGTTATAAATGCACTGAAAAGACTAGAGCTGGTTTAGTACAGTAGGACCAGCTGTGTTGACTTCAAAGGTGTTTGATTGTCAGCTAGTAATTACAATGTAATAATTGTAGTTGCAGCTGGGCCAAGAGAAAGCAGAGTGAGAAAGGATGTAATCTTTTGGTTTGGCCTATTTCTTCCAGTTCCAGACAGTTGACCCAGGCACCTGTAATTATAACACTGTATCTTGTACCAGGGCAATTGACCCAGGCACCCCTAATTATAACACTGTATCTTGTACCAGGGCAATTGACCCAGGCACCTCTAATTATAACACTGTATCTTGTACCAGGGCAATTGACCCAGGCACCTCTAATTATAACACTGTATCTTGTACCAGGGCAATTGACCCAGGCACCTCTAATTATAACACTGTATCTTGTACCAGGGCAAGTGCAATTTACTCCAGTGCAAAGGTGATGAGTTGACAATCAGGTGAAGCCTGGCTTCAGTAAATCCAAGGTGTGAACATATTATGCTTGGAACTGGGCTTAAAACATCAACACCTGATACCACAAGCAAAAGTCTGAACAAAGCAGACAGTTGTTACAGTTGACATCTGCTAGGGTGGGACAGTTGCTAAGAACAGTGGATGCCAGCATATTCAAATTTCAAAGATGTCCGTGCACGGCCACGGATACGCGGGATGACGCCGCTATGCCGTTCCAGGCAGCGTTCTTTGATAGCGACAATGAAAGTGACTTTGGAGGATTGTAGTTGTGTGGATGATGCCATCTTATTTGAAAGATGTTTGCCCAGTGTGAGCGGCACGGATACATGGAATGACACCACCGGAACGGCATGGCATTCTTCAACGATTTCTATTTTAAATGTATTTAATAATTTATTTATCTTTTAATCCCTAGCGCATCAACTATTATTTTATTAAGCACAGCAGCCCCTCAAAGTGCAGCAAAATCTCCGAGCAGACTCGATCTGCTCAGCGGATGCCTAACACAAAGAAGAGAAGAAGAAGAACGGTAACGGTGAAAGTGACTTCGATGACAATGGATTTTAATGTTTTCATATGTTTTGATCTTTGTTTCTGAACACTTCATGGACACAGGTTTTTATGTGTTATGTAATTATTTTTTGCACCAGTGGCAGTTGTAATACAATGTTTTATTGATACATCCGACTTTGTTTTTTCGGTAAGTTTTTCAATTATTATAAACGTTACTACTGACAACCCAGTGAGCTAATTTTCACAATATTTTCGGCAAATTACTGTATTTAAAGCCGCATCCCAACTTTGCCGTCATCGTTATCAGTTTGGCTACACACTACTGTAATTAAAGCCGCGTCTACAAATACAGGATTTACGGTACTTACCATGCCAAGGAACCCGATGCATGGGGCAGTGATGGGGTAGACATTGCTACTTCCCATGCCTAGGAACCTAAAGCATGGGACATTGACAGGGTAGACATTGCTACTTACCATGCCAAGGAACATGAAGCATGGGACAGTGATGGGGTTGACATTGCTAAGCATCGGGCAGTGGTGGGGTAGACATTGCTACTTACCATGCCAAGGAACCTGAAGCATGAGACACTGACAGGGTAGACATTGCTACTTACCATGCCAAGGAACCTAAAGCATGAGACGTTGACAGGGCAGACATTGTTACTTACCATGCCAAGGAACCTAAAGCATGAGCCATTGACAGGGTAGACATTGCTACTTACCATGCCAAGGAACCTGAAGCACGGCGCAGTGACATGGGCACCATACTGGGGTTGTTTCAAGCTGTGTGCTCGCAGTCGAATGATCAGGTCCATGAGACACACAGCTACGAGCAGGACACATAGCAGCTGCAGCAACAATAAACAACACAACATTATTTAGTGCTCTGTGGCACTTTACACATTTACACAATGCAGTTACTCAGAGTTGAGATACACTTAAACTTGTATACTTAAAATAGATATATTGATAGTTAAAACAGTAAGCGTGAGAAATAAAACAAAACTCAATCTGACCTGGTTAGTTAGCGTAAAAGAAGTATCTGCTCGCAATTAACAAAAGGCCTAGGAAAAGCAAGTTTTCTGATCGGTTTTGGCAGGATTACACATATAAGGGGTAATCATATCATTGGACTATAATAACTTTTGGTACCAAATTTATAGATGTCTACTATGGTTTTGCAAAAGATAACACATTTTTAAAATAAGATTTCACATATTTTTCATATCTTAGGTGAAGAAATGTGATCTTTGAAATAAGATTTCACATATTTTTCACATCTTAGATGAAGAAATGTGATCTTTGAAATAAAAATTTCTAAACTGTCCTATTTTAAGACCAACATCAGCACCTTAGGGCCAAAGTGTTGCTTTTGTACATAATTATAAATTAGGGTGTAATGAAAAGACTATTAAACCATAGTTTATACTAGTGGTGTCAGGTTTTTTCGATGATTGCTTCAACGTATATAAATGAAAATATAAAAAAGTGATAATACTGAAATAAAATTATCAACAAAATGGTGTCGTACTTACTGTTTTTGTGACATTTAACCACGTCAGATGTATGCTACCTCTCCTGCACTTGTTCAGATTGTGGAAGTAGAACGGTGTCACAAGAAATATGTAGCCACACGGAATCCACACAAGGACGGTGTCTTGGAAGCAGCGTGTGAGATCTGGATGAGCCGTGTTCCAAGTGACATTGCAATCCTACAACAACCACCATCTGTAAACTACAGGAAACATAATTCATAACAGGGTGTGTATTTAGTACGATATTCAGTCCATGGGACTGCTCAAAATGCTGTATAATTCATCCCCTGGTAAACTTGTTCATTCAGATACCATCTTGACTTCTCTGGGAAGTATTCGCCATGCTGCAATCTCTTCACAAAGACTATACATTTACTATTGCATTTCAAATAAGTGTACAGGTCGGAATAAGAGTATAGGATGGACATGCCTCGGAATTTTAATAAAAGCATAGGTCGGAATAACATAGTATAGGGCAGATATTTCTCTAAATTATAATAAGAGTATAGGGCAGAATAATAGTATAGGGCGGAAATTTCTAGAAATTATAGTATGAGTATAGGGCGGAATAATAGTATAGGGCGGAAATTTCATGAAATTATAATAAGAGTACAGGGCGGAATAAGAGTATAGGGTGGAAATTTCTTGGAATTACAATAAAAGTACAGTTTGGAATAATAGTATAAGCAGGGTTTCTGCCAGAAAAAATTATTTGGGTACGTAGTAAATTTTTAGACCATGGAACTGGCAGGTGAAGCCTGCCATGGACGCCGTAGGCTCCCCGATGGACGGGGGTCTGGATTTTGATTTCTAGATGCTCGGAGAAGCGATTTCCCAGCATTTGGAGTCGGAAATCCTGCCCGGCTCATGGTGATCATTTCCATGTTTCGTAGGAGAATGATTGACAAACGTAACAGTCAGTAGGACAATTGTAAACTTGCCTTCACATTTTAGAATAAATAGTCACATTCATGATGTAGTATGGTATCTCGTGTTATTTTTCTTCACTAAGAAACAATTAACATTCGAAAACATCGCAAAAATGTACAGCCATGACAGCATGCCGTATTCTTTACACTAAGCGTACTAATATACCGGTACACCATGTTCTATCCTGAGGTGAAGGCTTCAATCCCGCAATGAATACCACGTTTAGCCAATCACACAACAGCTAGCATAAACGTCATCAAGTATGAGTTTCATTGCACAGGATGTTAAACAAAATAAAAAAATGTGGATTTATTTTGGGTACGTATCTATACCCTAGAATTATTTTTGGGTACGTAATTTTACCCTTTTACCCTGCTGGCGGAAACACTGATAAGCCAGTAATAAGGCAGAATTTAGTTGCAATGTGTGTATTCATAATTTTAATTGGTGTCTTTTTGACAATGCAACAACATTAATTATATGCAAACAGGAGTTGCCTATATCAAACAAACAATATTACTGTATATTAAATCAAACTTAAGACTAAGGAAGCAGCGGCAAGTTCTGCATCATACTTCACTAAAGTAAACAACAAACAATTAGTAGGCTTCCTTTGCAGAAGAAAAAACTAAACAATAGACAGTACAGTTGCTTAATTACTGAGACGTGTTTTAATCTAAACTCAGTTATGACTTATGTACCTCGGCAACTTACATATAGTATACATACATTACAAATAATTATGGAGGGCCACTTGATTTCCTAGAATGTCAACACTTCAAACAAGATACTTATTCTTCTTAAAAATGAAAACTACTGCCTTTATTTTTTATTGTGTGTGTTTGTGTAGCACTTTTTTCACAGCCGACTTAGTGATTAAATTATGACGGTTCATTTTAGTGTATGGCCTATTGGCCATTGTCTTGGGTAGTACAGTCGGGTAGTACAGTCCTCGGTTGGCATACCATTCATTTTAATTGACCTAGCCATCCATCTCCGTCTTTATCTGTTGCCATTAGCACAGGTCTACATTGCAGCGAATGAAATATATATATATATATATAATATTTTAAGATAATGTAGTTAATTCCGCCAAACCTGCCACCCCTAAATACATAAATGGAGTAATCCAATATGGCTCGTTTACAACGTAGCTCTGCAGCGTAGCATCGAGGTCACTACTACAGTAATTTTGTGCATATGTGTATTTTGTTTTTTGTGTGAAAAGATCGCTATCTGCCATGATTGGCTTGGTAACCAGTGTAAACAACGCTGTCGTAAGAACGAAGAGCACTGAGCAGAACATTGTATTGGTGATGCAAATAAATATGTGTAGTGCCTAATGAAAAACATATAGGGTGGAACTAATAACATTAAATAACCGTAGACCCAAATAAAAAACATAGGGTGGAACTGCCAACATTAAATAAGCGTACAGACCCAAATATGACTGTATAGGCCGGCATTTTTAGTCCAAATAAATAGCCGTACATATACGCTTATTTGGAATGCAATAGTAGGTAAGTTCTTATACAGTGCACTATCCAGTCCTAAGGACCGCACTAAGCGCTTAACATTTGGCAGACCTGTTCAATCGGACACCATCTCGACTTCTCTGGGAAACATCCAGCCACGCTGCAATTAATGCACAAAGACTATTTGTACACATACATCCACCGCTGCCTATAGCCAGGTACTCAATAATACAGCTGAATGAACTGGAGCAATGCAGAATGAATGAACTTGCCCAAAGGTTGGCACCGCAGCACAGGATTTGAACACGGGTTCTCTTGATCAAGAGTCTTCAGGAAGCTCTAGCTACTGCACCACTGGACCCCATGATACAGACGCATACGTGCACACAGTTAATTTAAAATACACTCAAGTACATCTGACATGGATAATTTCTTCAAAATAACAAATACATTTTCTACACAACAAATGCAGCCCTTCGAAAGGGAGCATTGCTTCTTACTCAGAAACCTCAGGACTAGTTAATATCAATGTTTCAACCCTAAGCAAATAGCTGTACTTGTTACCAGCTTAGGCTAGGCCCTATAATCCTTGTATAAACATAAATTCATTCACCATGAATGCAGATCATAATAGTCTGGTTATTCTCATGCCACTATGCTGTTGTATTATAATTACCTAAATACATCACGCTGTCAAATCACAAAAAACTGCTGTAGTTTTGTATATTCTCAGATAATGCCCGACCTCAGCCGCCATTTGCAATGACACATGACTGATCAATCTTGTCTACCACAACAAGTTCAACACATGGCCCTTCGAATCACAATATCATGAGATAACTTGGCGGGAAAACCTTGGGGGGAAATCTCAGTAATAGTAGTGTCTGTCAAACTGTGCTGAAATAAGCCACATGCCACTAAAAAGTCACATTTCTAAGCAAAAAACAAGCATCTGGTGACAGTTGTATTATTGGTAACAACCAGGAAGTATTACTTAATGTAACTTTTTTATAAAAACTACAATACTTACATAGCCAATACTTGGCATAAGGACTCGACTTGTGTTTATCCAAAATTGCACCAGGATGGTTATGTTTGGTGAAGGGGTCGTGCCAAAATTGCAGTACGGAGTTTTGCTGTCTTTCAACATTGTAGCAAAATGTTTATGAAGCTGTATCAAACTTAATATGCATTTGTTTACAAAAAACCCGTCTGAATGTCAATAACATGTTTGTACTTACAACCATACAAATTTTTTTTGGGGGAGTTTCTCAAAATGAAATAAAATGCCATTTTAAGGTGATTTTTGACATATTCTTTAATTGTCTTTAAACACATTTAAAGATCTCTAAACAACATAAAAAATAAAATTTCGCGATCGTTGTCCGGCTGTCCGCTAAGCGCGGAAGACATGTTGCTAATTAAATGTAATTGTCACATCATTAGAACACGCATAAGTGTACATTTTCCGGTTTCGAACACAAAACGCGAAGGAGTAACAACAGCCTAGGTTACACTGGCTCAAACTGAGAGAATCCGTGTTTCGTAGTTCTAACAAATTCCGTTGGATGGCGTCATATATAGAGCTAGCTAAAAATTTAATGGTTGAACAAAATTGTTAGTGAAACAGCAGTGATTTGAACATGCATAATTGTTAATGTGTTTGCTTGTATAATTTACATTTACTAACTTATATATTAAGCACTGCTGCATTAGAAACAACCAGTCATTTATATGTAATTGTATGACAGGAATTATTTTATTATCTAAATTGTTTTTGTATGGTTGTTACTGTGATATTGATGTTGTTAGAAAAGTTAGCCATACCGTTAAACGGTATTATTTAGATGCAGAGATCAAAACATTGTGATATTTTAGATATTTCACAGAATGTATTATTTTTCAAAGTTAACTTTGAAATAAAATATTTCTTTTCTGAACAGAAATGGGGGTTCTTTAGCCAGTATGCCATTTTTAAATGGAAAATGTGCCTTTTGACACGGAAAATACATCAACTGAAACAAACTGCCATTTTTTTAAACAGAATTGGCCTTTTTTAAACGGAAAATCAGTGTCCCTACTACTCACATTGTAGTGATATTGTTCTACTGCATCTACATTTCTGAACAAATTTGAACTGTTGTACAGTTATTTCAAAGACCATGAACAGATCTTTAATTTAGGAAAAAAGTTTCAATTCTGTCAAAAATTTCATGGGAAAAATGAGAGGTAAAAAACATGACTTCCGTGACAGCTACTATTCCAGATATATAGCTAACAGGAATAAGTAATTTTCTGTTTTTAGAGAGTGATGTATGTGCATGACTTCCGTGACAGAAAAGATGTGACTTCCGTGATGAGTAGCTCCACCAGTAAAAAACAATATGCAAAAGTTGTTGAGTGAGTGAGTGAGTGAGTGAATGAGTACGAGTAACATCGTTTGAATGATGAATTCACCAAACACTGGCAATGGCAAGTGGCCCCACCCTCGTGAGTCAGTGCTACTAAAACCAGGCACCCCAAATATAAGTCAATTGTGTGGTCAGGGAGGGTTAATATAATCACACTAGACCATGTTGCCATTAGCCAACACATTTTGTACACTCGCTATAATTCTGTTGCAATGCTTCTGCTAGTCAGAGAAAGATTGAAACTTTGAATTAAATCAACTTTACCATAGTTTTATTTTACACCAATTTGACACCTCATTTGTGTAAATTTGGGTCAACTAGTGACAACAGTATAAATGTGCTCTTGATCGGGAATTGACTTAAATGTTTAAAAAAAGTCTGAAATGAGATGAAAGACCAACATAGAATTGACTGGAAATTTAAAAAAACGGAAAGACTGATTGATATCCAATAACCAAAGAAAGGAGACAACAGATTTGTTGCTGGCACTGGTCCAAGAGTCAGCACTGAAACTAGAGCCACTGCGTTAGGTGTACATGGAAAAAATGACTAGAGCCTAGACCATAACAGGGTGTGTAATGTTGTATCGCATGCCTTGTGACCTAGGCATACAGGTTGCCATGAATGTTATCAGTGTGAATCACTGCATCAAGAGCAACAATTTGTTTGTGATTACTTATATTTACACAATTACAGCTTAGAAGTATCTTCAGTCTAAGGTCATGGGTACTCACTAGTATTGTCTTTAAGGAATCGCTAGGATTTACTGCAGATGTTGACAAAACTAATCAAACCGAGACAAGGCTACTACTGGGTGTATATAACTCAGCTTAAAACAAAATAAAAGGTACCTTTCGTCCGATACTTCCAACCAATTTAGGCTGACCAATGCTAATCCACCCTCGAAAGTAACTGACATTTTTTGTGCCAGTCGTGTTTACATATTTTCACATGCTCTCAATTCCTTCTGCAGTATTTTGTAAACAAAAGGTTCAGAGCAGAGATCAAAGTAGATTAAAGATCACACTCTACCAGGTACTCTTACCAACAAACACAGACATGACAAGATTGCCAAGTAGAAAACCAATCAGGACAGAGGTGTAATCCTGATTGATTTAATCTGATTACACAGATCTGCTGCTATTACAAACAAGTGTGTAAATTAGCTGTGAAGTGCAATCTGAGATTAAGCATGGATTACATGGGAGTATGTGATCAACAGTGAAAGTGTGATACACACATGGTGCTGTGAAATACAGTCCTAGTCCTACTCACAATCAAAAAGTATGTTTTATTGGTCAAAATTATGTCCAATCAAAGATCAAGCCCAATCTATGAGAGGGATGTCTCTTTAAGTTTAATTAATAACCTTTGTTAATTTGACACCCAACTCTATGATGACTTTCCGTGAAATGATTGTGTCCACAGCCTACTGGATATTTCGTTGTGTCATTGAAATGAAAGTATGGCCGGCATTGCACTACCTGGTTCCCATCGACATTTGTGATTGAAACATCAGTATTTCCGCCAACATGTGACCTTGGAGTACAGCTCGACTCCACGATGTCGATGGCCACACACGTTAGCTGTACCTGACAGACTGCACTACGTAGTTCAGTGCAAATATGATCATCTCTCCCACTTACTGCAAGCAAGACACGTGCTAGTCATGTTGCGACCTGACTTCAGAAACACGGCCCTGTATGGTATTACCAGAACATTGCTCCACTGACTAGAGATTGTCCAGTGATCAGCTGCGCGTGTCGTCCTTTGCTTACATTGGCATGACTAACAGTACTAACACAGATAGCGGCGGCACTACGACAGCTGCACTGGCTACCTGTGGCGCAGCGAATTCAGTTCAAACTGAACATTGATTTTGGTGCACTCCACAGTACTTTGCTGACTCTGTATCTGCTTATGTTCCCTGTCTTCGGTTGGCCGACCACTCTCTCTTGGTTGTTACTAGAATTAACCTCAAACGGTTTGGCCGACGCACATTTTTATGTGCAGGTCCCACCTTCTGGAGCTCTCTTCCACTAGAGCTCAGAAACCAACGTGATTCTGGGCATTCTCTTTAATCAGGCTTTTTTGTAATTTCTTTTCTTTTTAAATGTATACATGTACCAGATTACATTATAATATTATATATGGCCTACATAAATAATCGAAGTGTGTAGTTTTTAAGTTATCTTATGTAACACATGTATTGTAATAATATAATCACTTACATAATGTACATTCTTACTTCATGTTTCAGTTTGTAAACACCCCTGAATAATTTTTTTTTATTATATAAAACCATTAGATATCGAGGTGTTAAATTATGGAACTATATAGTATATGGCGACAACAGTGGATTATAATTGTAATTATGCATTAGCAACGTTTAAACGTCAACTCAAGAATTTTTTGCTAGTAAATAATATTAATGACTTATATAAATACCATTCTTTGTTGCAATTTTAAATGAAGTATTCATGAAAATAGTACTGCTGTGACTCATGCTGCTGTTTTTCTTCTTTCTTCAATCACACAAATTATTATTTTGCACCATGACATTTTCATATATGTATCACATGTATTGTGAGGGCTAATCAGCCACTCGTGGCTTTAAGTTCATACCCTCATTACAGAAACCATGGCAATCTATGTGTGTAATTGATAGGAATGTATCATAGTTTCTGTAATAAACCACTATTATTATTATATGCCTACTGTTATGCACTATGAGTATGATTATTGTACATGCCATGGTGATGCACCGCCACCTGTCCGGATGACAGACCCGTCCCCAGGCTCAATATTGACAGTAAATGAATAAGACAATACGAGTCTCAAGGAAACACATAAATTTGCCAAATCAGTGGCACACGAAAATTAGAACCATACATTCTGGAAAATAACGACGGTCGACGAATAACAATTTACAAATTACATGCGCTACAAAACTGCAAAGCTAAAGTAATGAGTTTCAGTATGTTAATTGTTTAACAATAACAGCAGTAACAATTCAGGCTATTCCACCTGTCAGTCAGTGTCAGTTCATTCGCCTGCAGCACTAAGTCAACTCAAAGCCGTTGTAGCCGAGCTTGCACTTGTTACGCCATGGCTATGGCTACGGTAACAAACCATGTTACACTTACACAACAATGTCAATGGCTCAGTCCAACTCATTAAAATGAGTATAATTATTATACTTTGTAATTGTAGGATGCATAGATCTACATCGTTAACGGGAAGAACCATTCGGGATATAATCCCGTCCATCTGTTTCGCTTAACATACATATACAATCTGCAAAATATTACAAATACCAACCCAAAACGGATCTTCACACACCGCACCGTCCATCGTCCTCTACACGACCAGGACCCCTACACGATTACAGTAAAAAAAAAAACAAGCGCCGCCGTCTGCTCACTCAGAGCAGTGCCATGCTAGAACTACTCCCAGTGCGAGAGTACTCTTTTGATCATCCAATAGTGAGCAGTATCGTTGGAGTGTTACACGAGATTGAGGGATGCATTGATGGCCATTACACAGCGATTATAATTAAAAGAAAACGTGTTGCCTCGCTAAGCAGTCGATATTCTTCTTCGTCTTCTTCGTTTTCTTCATCTTCTTCTTCGTTGTCTTAATTGTTGTTGTTGTTGCTGATGTTTCTGTTGTTATTATTATTATTATTATCAACGTCCTTCTTCTTCTTGCAAGTTTCCTTCTCCCCTTTCTTCGTTTTATCATAACTCTTCTTTCTCCTCCTATTTATAAATTCTTCTTGTCCTCATTCACATCCTTCTCCCTCTCTTCGATCGTCCTACTTCTTTTTCTCATAGCCCTCTATTCATTATTCTCACTGTCCCCATTCTCCTCCATCAGTGGAGCATTGTGACACAGTTGCTAAAGCATCTGACTCTTGATCAAGGTAATCCAGGTTCAAATCCTATGCTGCCGTTTCTAACTTTCGGCATTATTGTTATCTCAACGTTGCTCCAGTTCACTCAACTATATAAACGAGTACATGGCTGTAAACAGTGGGGGTGTTTGTGTACGAATAACTTTGGCACACATTAATAGCAGCGTGGCTAAATGCTTCCCAGAGAAGTAAAGATGGTGTTCGATTGAATAGGTCTGCCAGGGAGTAATTAAAAGTGTAAAGCCAGTGGCATATAGTGACAAAGGGGTGGATCCATGCACACAGGAGGGGAGAACAAAAGCACTCCTATTGTACCTCCCCTTGAGGCTCCCCAAAATATCAAACCTGAGGTTCGCAAAAAATGCCAACACTTAAGGCTCTCTAAAAACGTCCAATTGCACCCCCCCCCTTGAAGCTTACAAAAATACCAACACTTCAGGCTCTCCAAAAACCTCTAATTGCACCCCTTTGAAGTTGAGTCTCGCCAGGGGAAAAGGGGTGTTCAAGCATCCAGCGTCACAGCTAGTGGCGTTGGGGCCGGCTAGCCCGTTGAGGGTGTAAAATGAAAATAGTACCCATGTCAATGTACCTCACCTCCTTGTGGTTCCCCCTGGGAGACCATTACCTTGCGGTTGTGGGCAAACGAGGCTCTGGCTACGGGAGGGAAAACCCCCCAAATTAAACTTACTGTGGAGGGCCAACCACCCCCTAGTTCAATAATTATCACGGAAACTGAATGTGTGATTTCGTCAGCACAGGCTGGAAACGGTTAGGACGAGGCGACGATCCATATACCTGAGGATATCAGATACGTGCAATATGACACTTCCGGATCAAAGCCAATCGGACGTTCGGTAACCGACAGCGTTGCTCACCAGACCAAAGGAAATTGTAAATATAGGATGTGTTGGAACGTTATACTCAATAGGTAGATCAAATTCCTAAAAAAATGGAAGAACAAAGGTGGTAAAGCCAACACAGCAAATCATGAGGTGAAGGCAAGTGCACAGAGAACGGTGCATAGTGTTGAACACGTTTGTGTCAACTTGGAGAACTTTGATGTGTTTTGTGTCAACAACCAAAATTACGTCAAAGAAGACACTAAATATGTGAAAGATCTAGACACTCTAGATGTGAAAATCAACGAGAAGAAGCTGTCCATAGAACTAGACACAGGTTCAGTAGTCTCGATAATATCGAGGAAAGATTTCGAGAAACTAGGTCTCATAACGAAGATGCGTAATCCAGGAAAGAAGCTTTTCAAGACATACACACACGAGACATTTGCCCCAATAAACATTGCACATGTTGCTGTGAAGTATGGGAATCAGTCGACAAAGCTACCATTGTACGTGGTACAGCTGGATGGACCACCGCTTTTCGGTAGGGATTGGTTGGGAGTGATTAATCTGGATTATTAAAGCAGTACGTATGGCGGGCGATCCAAGAAGGAAGCCAGAAGATGGACTAGACACGAGCTGTTAGACAAACATCGCGATTTGTTTAGACCTACACTAGGCACAATGAAGAACATCACTGCGTCTCTAGCTTCATGTGAAGCCGAACAGCGTACCAGTGTTCATGAAGGGACGTCCTGTTCCATATGCAATGCGTGATCTAGTATAAGCCGAACTTGATCCACTTGAAACCGACGGTATAATCACAAGGGTGGATTATAGCGAATGGGCGACACCAATTGTACCGGTAGTGAAGGCTGACCAGAACATCAGAATGTGTTGCGACTTCAAGGTCACAGTCAATCCTGTGTTACAGATTAACCAGTACCCACTACCTAGAGCAGAATACATATTTGCTAGCCTAGCTGGAGGACAAGAATTCAGCAAAATTGATTTAGCCAATGCTTATCAACAAATGCTAGTCACTCGTGAAAGTTGCACATTTCTGACAATAAACACAAGTAAGGGACTGTATCAGTACAATCACTTAACGTACGGTATAGCATCTGCTCCGGCACAGTTCCAGCGAGCAATGGAGCAAATTCTGAAAGGCATTGATAATGTGCAGTGTTTCCTCGATGATATCCTGGTGACAGGTAAAACAAGGCAAGAACATTTGGCAACATTGGATGAAGTGTTCCACAGGTTAAGCGACTGTGGATTGCGTGTTCGTGAGTCCAAGTGCGAATTCTTGAAAGACAGTGTAGAGTACTTGGGTCACGTAATTGGCAAAGATGGTTTGCACATGTCGTCCAGGAAGGTTGATGCAATAATCAACGCTCCCGTGCCAACCAATGTGAGTCAACTACAAGCATTCTTGGGACTTGTCAACTACTATGCAAAGTTCATCCAGAATCTGTCACAAATGATCAAGCCGTTGAATGTGCTAACACAAAAAGATGTCAACTGGAAATGGAGTGCACAGTGCCAGGAAGCATTTCAGCGAGCGAAAGATGCGATTGCGTCAGACAAGGTGTTAATGCACTACGATCCAAAACTTCCACTGAAGATGGAAGGTAATGCATCCTACTACGGAGTTGGATGTGTTCTGAGTCACGTGATGCCAGATGGTACAGAACGACATCTAGCGTTTGCATCACGCACTCTTAGCAAAGTGAACACAATTACGCACAGTTGGAAAAAGAAGCGTTGAGTTTGATATTTGGTGTGAAAAGATTCCACCAATATCTGTATGGGAGACAGTTTACATTGGTAACTGATCATAAACCGCTGACAACAATTCTGCATCCGGCGAAGTCAACTCCAACCATGACGGCAGCACGACTACAAAGATGGGCGATAATTATGACAGCATACGATTACATAATCGAGTATCGAAACACAAGAGAGCATGGAAATGCTGATGGCCTATCTCGTTTGTCACTGAAAGTTGTGCCGGCTGAATGTCACAGCATCACTGATGTAGTAAACGACAGTCAGTTTGAGAGTCTTCCAGTGACTTGTGCTCAAAATGAACGTGAAACATGGACAGATCCAGTATTGTCCAAAGTGTACCAGTACACCCAGGGTGGTTGGCCAGATGAGACACCTGATGAGAAACTGTTACCATTCTTAAGGAGGAGAAATGAGATATCACTACATCATGGCTGCCTGGTGTGGTGTCTACGAGTAGTGATTCCACTCAAGTTGCAAGCGCTTGAGTGCTTGAAGAAGTGCACGCAGGACATGTCGGTGTAGTAAAGATGAAAGCCTTGGCTAGAAGCTACATTTGGTGGCCTGGACTTGACAACCAAATTGAACAAACTGCCAATTAAGGAGTGTGCGAGTTGTCAAATAGTGCAAAATAACCCAAAGCTTGCACCACTACATCCATGGATGTATCCGTCGAAGCCGTGGGAAAGAATACACGTCGATTTTGCAGGACAATTTATTAATCACATGTTTCTAGTAGTAGTCGATGCGCATTCCAAATGGCCCAAAATAGTGACAATGCAAAGCACTACAGCAGAGAAGACGATCGATGTACTATGCGAACTGTTTTCACGTTACGAAGTACCTTCAACCTTTGTATCGGATAACGGACCACAATTCGTTGCGGAGAATTTTGAGTATTTTCTCAAGATGAATGGCGTGATGCACATCCGGGCTCCACCATATCACCCATCAAAAAATGGTCTGGCAGAACGTTTCGTCAAACACAAAAAAATGGCTTGAAAGCAGCGAAGCAAGACAACAAAAGTTAGCCAACTTCCTGTTAGCCTACAGGAGAACCCCTCACTCTACTACGGGAATGACACCAGCAATGCTCTTTCTGGGAAGAAATATTCGAAGTCGACTGGATCTGGTTAAACCAGACCTTCACAGAAAAGTGCAGTCTGCAGGATATAAGGCCTGTGCTCGAAGTAGTAGTGTCAATGTCAGCCAACTACAGAATGGTCAGAAAGCACTTGCTCGGAATTACAGGGGAGGAGACAAGTGGATTCCTTGCGAAGTGATTGGGCAGAGTCGTATACGGTACAGATGAGTGATGGTGTCACTTGGCGTCGACATATTGATCAATTGTTGGATCTGAGTGGCGATACAACACCACTACCGCACCCAGTCGAAACACAGACAAGGGAGATTCCTGTGTTGGACGCTGCAATTGCAGTACCCAGTGTGCCTGAATCTACACAACGTACCGACACAACACCAACAGCAATTGATCGAAGAGTAACCGATCGAAACGGGTCTCCAGCCAGAAGTGTGAATCAGGGAAGACGTTATCCCTTACGTGAACGCAAGGCGACAAAGATATTTGACTTGTGAAATTTTGCAAATGCTAAGATTGTCGTGACAGACCTACAGAATCACGGTCTGACATCTTGCATAGGTGCGTATGGCAGTCTACCCGTGCTACCTAATTAAGTTCATGTTAACTAATTTAGTTATTACAATCTAAATAACACCCTTGTGTATTTGCATCGATGTTTATGTAGTGTGACAACGTACACGCATCTTCAGCAAATAAATGAACGAGTCATAAAGCATAGTACTGTATAGGTAGATACAATAAACTGTAGCGTAGTCAAATGCTCGAGAAATGATGCAGGTTAAGTTCTCCTATAGTCCGCTAGGGGTACACTCCACTATGCCCCCCAAGTCCTCGAGCCAGAGGGCTGACAATGGAAGTGTGACCCTCTACATTTCCTCCACTAGTCTCCTTGGAGGTCGCCGGGTGCGACCGCCAAGTCGCCAAACAGCAGGTGTCGGAGCAGGGATCGGTGGCGGAACCTCAGCGGCCGGTGTGGGTGGGGGCGCGGCCAGCTGGAGCATCTCACGACTAGCACGTGGAGGCTGCCCGGCGCCGGACTCGGGCCTGGCCGGGGTCGCTGGCACGGGTGTAGTCGGCCTGGGTAGAGGCGACACTGGGTCGGCGGGCTGGGTCGGTGTCTCGGGTAGCATGGGCGACGGTGGCGTGGTCGTGGCGGGGGGAATGACAGATGGCGAGTTGATCAACGGGGCCCTGGCGATATGCGGCGTGTACAGGCGTAGGTGTTTCCTGTTACGGAGTGTGACACGCCCCGACCCGGCCACTCGTACGACATATTGGTCGTACTGTCGTACCTCAACTACGATTCCGGTGCGGTCCCACTTGGTTGGGTGCGGGCCAACCAGATTCTGCAGCCTTACGCAGTTGCAGATAGTGAGTGGAGGTAGGACACGTGTGTGCTCCGACAGTCGCTCATGTGCCCTCATGTGTCGGACACGTAGTGCGTCCTCTCATGCTTGCAGTGTTTCGCGCCACGTCCAATGGGGTAGGTACTGTCCGGGCGGTACTGGGATGAAGTCCCGGATGCGGCGTCCAAAGATGATCTCGGCAGGACTGACCTTCGACATCGGATCTGGCGTGTTTCTGTAGGCTAACATGGCCCGTTGGAATGCGTCGGTGTTTAGGGAACCACCTGGGCCCGTGCTGCCAACCAGCATCCGCTTGACCGTTTTCACCCCGACTTCCGCCCTGCAGTTGCTGTGTGGGTTTGTTACGCTGCTGATGCGGTGACGTATACCCCAGTTCTGGAGGAATGTCTTTGTAGCGCCTGCATTGATCTCAGGTCCCCCGTCCGAGGAGAGCTCCTCGGCGATGCCGATGGTCACGAACACTCTTCGGAGCGCGGCAATGAGGTCTTTGGAGCCCTCTGCGTTCTCTTCTACGATAGGCCAATTAGAGTATCTGTCCACGGCGACGAGGTAGTGATGGCCGCCGTAGCTGAAGTAGTCAGCACATATCGCCTGGAAGGGGTAGACTGGTCGTGTTGGTGGTGTAGGCGGCGAGTTTGGTTGTGACGGCGCCATGCGGTTGCACGCCGGAGTGTGCACGTGTCTCTTCAATTGCCGAAGTCATACCTGACCAGAAGAATGACCCCTCTGCTCGCGACACCATCATCGAAATACCCTGGTGAGCCGAGTGGAGTGCCTGCAAGACACGTGCTCGGAGAGTGGGTGGTATGACGATTATGTCCTTGTAAAGGATGACGCCGTCGTACTCGGTTAGCTTCTCCCGGTACTGGTGGTACGTGCGGATGGCACTGAGCATGGCTGATGGCGTGTCAGGAAAGCCGTTGTGGATGACATCCACTAGAGCGGACATGTCGGGGTCGCTCGCCTTGGCAGTGCGCACATCGTCCCATGTGACCGACTTGATGGGTTCCGTGGCCGTGGACGCGCAAGTCTGTGAGCAGCGAGGTGGCGCCGGATCGCCGCTGGATCGGAGGGCTGCGGGGGCTGCCGCGGCCACGTCATCGGGCAGGTCGGGAGTCTCGGCGTCGCCCACTGGGTGTCGTGATAGGGCGTCGGCGACGGTGTTGCGAACGCCGGGGATGTGGAGCACGCGAAACCGGTACCGCAGCGACTTTTCCTTAATGTTCCGCAAGCGAGGGTTTGGGATGTCGTCGAAGGCGCGGTCACCCAGCACCTTGAGTAGTGGCTTGTTGTCTACTGCTACCATGAGGTCCGAACATCCCAGGGTGAAATGTCGAGCCTTGTCAAGGGCGTCTACAACTGCCAGCGCCTCGCCCTCGATGGGGGCATAACGTGACTCAGCGCCGTGTGTGAAACGGCTGCCCATCAGCATTACTTTCCAGCCCAACTTGCAGCAGAACGCTCGGACACCAGCGCAGTCACAGTGTTTCTGGACTAGCCAGTACCCGAGCCCTTCCTTAGACCAGTCTGTGGCGAAGCACGTCGGGCGTGACTGGTCGAAGATCTCGACTCCTTGCCTGATCTGGTCGATGATCACGACTTTCGACTGCCTGAACAGGCGATCCAAATGTTCCGTCCAGGCGAACGGCTGATCTGGCTTCAGGAGGTCGCGGAATGGTTGCATGTGGTCCGCTACGGCGAAGGCATAAGCCACCTGGTTAACGAGGCTTTTGATGTCTGTGACATTCCTCGGTGTCGGGAAGTCCTTTATCGACTGCAACACCTTCGAGCATGGTTTCACTGACGTGGATGGTATCTCAAAGACTGCAAACTCGACGGTGTCTTTACCGAACACAAACTTGTCCGGATTCTGCGTGATGCCACTGCGGCCACACGTGTCCAGCCACTGCACTGCCTGCCAAACGGCCTGCTCGATGTTGTCCGCCCATAGTAGGGTATCGTCGATGCATTTTGTCTTGTTGGGTATGTGGGCGACGATCTCATCGAACCGCCGTGTGAAGCCATCGCCAGACGCCACATATCCTTGGGGTGCTGAGCGGAATCGATAGCGGCCCCAAGGCGTTATGAACGTCGTGAGGTGGCGGTCGTCGGGGGTGGAGTGGGACAGCGTGGTAGCCGTTCCAGGCGTCACACACCGTTTTCTTTGTTCCATGAGGCACCGATCTCGCTTGGTGAAAGGGTCTCTGTGTGTGGTGGGTCTCCCTGGTGGCACTAGCGTTAAGGGCCTGGAGATCCACAGTCCGTCGAGGCTTCCCGTTCTTCTTTGCGCCGATAACCATGCGATGACACCAGGTGACAGGGGTGCCAGTTGGTACCTCCTCGATGACGCCCATACTGCAGTCTTGGTCGAGGCCGGCCTGCACGTCGCTTCGCCAGTGAATCGGGACGTCGATCGGTGTGTGGCAGGCGACAGGCTTGGCGTCTGGGTCAATCATTAGCCGGAGTGGCGGGCCCTCCATCTGGAGGAGAGGCTGGTGGTGACACGTGTTGAATGTGCTAGCCTTGTAGTGCGACAGCAACCACTGCTCCAGTTTTCTGCGGTTGTCCTCAATGGCTGGATAGGGCAGCTTTTGCGGAGGCAGTGGTGGAGGTTGACGGCGGGGGCACTCACAGGCCGCGGTCATCGACGACTCTGAGGCGGCGCTGCACGTGTTCACCTCCGCTGAGGGCTGTTGGCTTTGGCCGACGTCGGGGAAGTTACGCGACACAATGCCTAGCGCCACACATGCTCCTCGAGACAAGAAGAAGTCGCTCGTGTCTCGACATATGTAGACAATATGGCGTGTTTCTGTGCCACCTGGAGAAGTGGAGTCTGATAGGCGCAGGGCGATCGCCCCGATTATGTCCATATTTTTTCCGTTGGCAGCTGACATCTGCAGACGTGTTTTGCTCAGGAATTGCTCGGTGAATCCGAGCTTGGAGAGTAGATTCGTCCCAGCCAGGCACGATTGGCAGCCTGTATCAGCCACTACCGACACCAACGCAGCCTTAGTCGGGCGCCTCAGTGGCGTGCGGAGGCCGAGAGCGCGAGTGTCGCACGGGTAGTGAGTGATGTATAACGACAGTGCAGGTTGTGGGGCCGATGATTTCTTCACCCACGTGTCTTGAGTGGCATCGTAAACGTAGTGTTCGAGTTTGAAATCCCCGAGGTCGCAGACGATCTCGTTGTCGATAGGCGGCGCGTTCTCCACACTGCATAGTGACTGGAAGAGAGCTGTAGCGGTTTCCCTCTGCGGTGACCGGCGCGGGCGGCGTTGCACATAGAGTGTGCCGGCCGGCGACTTTTGCCTGCATACGGTCCCAAGGTGACCTTTCTTGCCGCATTTGGTGCAGGTTTGGCCGTATGCCGGGCAGTTGTCAGAGCGTTCGTCCCTGCTGCTACCATGGCCGATCTGGCCGCAGTGTGTGCACCGCGGAGTAGGCAGGGGTGTGGGTGGGGCATGTTGTTTGAAGACCGCTCTCTGCTGTTTCCGGAATGAGCTGATCTGGGCAGCCGCCTCGGATCCGTCGCTCAGCTGCTGGAGGGAAATCTTTCCCGATTCCTTGCCCTCAACAAACGCCTGAACCTCTTCGAGAGGTGTACTCGGTCCCTTCTCGGTCAGACAATCCAGTTTGATGTCATGATCGGCGCAGCCCAGGACGACCTGGTCCCGCACCACAATGTCGCTGTAATCTGCCCCAACGCATGCATCGTCGTTCGGGCAGCTCGGGCACTGACACTTAACGACGAACTGACAAACTCGCGCTTGCCCCTTGAGTCGAGCGCTGTAGGTGCGGACAGGTTCGTCTCGGTCCTGCCGCATCATCGACAGCACGTCCCGGGCTACCGTCGCGTTCTCGGCGCGCACCGCCAACTTCTTAATGTTGGCCAGTAGGTCTCGTTCGCTGCAGGAGGCCAGCGCATCACGGTGAACCCGCATGAGATTCTTCCGTAGTCCCTCGGGATTGCAGCAATCCAGGAGCTGGTAAGTGAGGTCGGAGCTGGCGACTCGCGTAGCGTCTTTATATTCACGCCAACGTTGCTCGAAATACAGCCAATCTTCCAGGGAGATCCCCTCATCAACGGTCGGGCGGCTAATTTTCTCCACCTTGGACGTGGCGCCGGCAGCGTGGCTGGGCGCGGGTGTGGCGACATGTTGACTCTGCGCGTGGATGGTGAGGAGTGTGGCTGCGAGCGTGGCGTCGGTGACATTCGGGCGGTATTCGCATCTGTCGACGGGACACTTTACATGTACCTTGGGCGTGGCCGGATCCATGATCACAACGGTAGATTATGCACCAGATGCGACCACCGTATTCGCGTATGCGAGCGTGAGCGATAACAGGCCGGACTGTCGACGAGTGCTTAATACAATGCTGCAGATCGTTCGTTTATTCATAAATAACACCCTTGTGTATTTGTATCGATGTTTATATAGTGTGACAACTTACACGCATCTTCAGCAAATAAATAAACGAGTCATAAAGCATAGTACTGTATAGGTAGATACAATAAACTGTAACGTTGTCAAATGCTCGAGAAATGATGCAGGTTCAGTTCTCCTATAGTCCGCTAGGGGTACACTCCACTACAATCTGATCATATTGAATAATGGAGATACATTATTGTGACCATACTTGGAAGTATGAATGGACAAATATACTTTGATTGTTAACTGTATCGGTAAAGATATCTTATGTTTAAAATAAAAGTGGAGAAGTGTTAGGTAGTAATGCTTAGTTAGAGATGTACGGTTCCGCAGTATTATATTATAAAATGACAATAAATGTCTGTGCGTCCTTCCGGGCCAGAAGCATATGGTTGTTCGTAGTATTAATTATGTAGTCGTTATAAAGACACGATAGAAACGACTAAAGAACAACATAGATAAGCAAAGTCAGAAAAAAATAAAACAGAGCTACAAGGATAAGTATCAACAAAAGACAAAGTCGTAAAGAAAAGCATGAGACAAGACACAAGAAAGTGGATAGACAACATGGCCGCAGAAACAGAGAAAGCAGCCGGGAATGGAACGATGAAAGAAGTCTACAACATCACAAAAACACTTAGTAACAACAAACACACGACAGCGAATGCAATAAAATACAAATATGGAAACCTTATTATAACTGAAGATGGAGAGATGGAAAGAGCACTTTGAAGAAATCCTTGATAGACCTATGCCCGATGACCACGTGATAAATATTGAATTAGATCCGATCATAGATGAAATCAGCACAGACTCCATAACAAAAACAGAGATTAGGGCAGCACCGAGGAAGCTGAAAAATGAGAACGCTGGAGGCAAAGATGACATTACTGCAGACTTGTTGAAAGCAGACATGCGTGACGACAATTGGTTTCTAAGCTTATTCAAAACAATTTGGGAACAAGGAAAAGTACCAAGACGTGGAAACGGGGACTGATTGTTAAAATACCTATAAGGGTAGACATTTGAGAGGAATTACTGTAACATTTATCCCCAGTAAAGTGTTCAGAAGTGTGATAATAGACAGAATAAGATATGGGGTTGACAACAAGTTGAGAGATGAACAAGCAAGCTTCTGAAGAGGACGAAGGACAGTTCAGCAGACGTTCATCCTTCTAAACAGAATAGAACGGGTAGTGGAATGGCAAGCAACGCTATTTGTAACTTTCGTAGACTTCGAAAAGGCATTTGACTCCGTGCGCAAAGAGCCTTTGGGAAATCATGGCAGGCTACGGTATTCCACAGAAGTTAATCAGAATGGTCCAGATTTTATACGAGGAGAGTGAATGTGCAGTGTTAGATGAAGGTGAACAATCTGAGTGTGTGGTTCAAGGTAAAAACTGAAGTTAATCAAGGAGACGTAATGTCTGAATTTATTTTCTTGATGGTAGTCGACTGGATAATGAGGACAAAACAGAATAAAGCAACACAGGGATAAGATAGAGATTCATGTCAACACATGAGGACTTGGACTTCGCAGATGACATTGCGCTTATGTCATCAAGTTACAGACATCTGCAAGCAAAGACAATAAAGATGAATGCATTTGCATAAAAACCAGCCTAAAACCCAATAAAAAGAAAACTGAAGTACTGAGGGTAAACAGCAAATGCAACGACAGAATAGAGATTGACGGCCAACAACAGAAGTGTTCCGTCCTGAGCGCAAACGGCAGACACTGAAAGCCTCATACAAGCTACATGAACAAGCTCCCACTGACAACAATACGGTGAAATACCTAGGCATTACGATCACAAGTGACAACACATGGAGCCTCCACATCAATAACACAGCAAACAAAGCAAATAAGACCCTGGGTTTCCTTAAAAGGAATGTCAAAATGGGGAATAAGAAAATAAAAGAAACTGCATGTAAAGCCCTTGTCAGACCTGTCCTGGAATATGCTTGCCCAGTCTAGGACCCTCACACCACCAAAGACATAACTTCCCTGGAAAAGATCCAGAGGAGAGAACAAGAACAAGACAGTTTTATTTAGACCCCAGTTACAATATATGTATAATATAAAATTAACGTAACATGAATAGGCATATCATTATATTCATATATACAAATGGAGTGTAATTTCAAATTAGGTGGGATCTGTGACTCGTATTAAGACAATAACAGTCGCTCTCATAGGAGCCACAATAATCATTTTTTTCAACTCCATTTTACCGAAGGAAGTGCAATGTGCAGAAAAAAAAGAAACCGATATTGCTTGATTACATATATGTATGTATTGGAATATTTATGATATGTTAAAATAAACAAATAATAATAGTTGTCGATAGTACACATCAATATACTTGTAAAAAACACATATGTATATGCACAGATACAATACCCATATGCTGATATATATAATGCATATCCATACATGTCACATAAAATAATACAGTTTATTGACTTTGTTAGCATGTGTAGCAGTTTACTACTGTACACGTATCTACGTATTTTTCTAATAATTTTTTTTCCGCATAATTAGCAAAACCTCTGAAGCTAGGTGTTCCAATTTTCTCTGTGACTAACTTTGAGGTATTGTTAATGACATGTGGCAAACTATATCTAAGACATATTTCGGCAAATTCATGTTTTGTTCTGAATGGGTGTAACTCTGTTTGCCCTTGTGTTGTTATTGTGTACGTAAGCACTTGTATGTATTTGGTTTCCAATTTAATAGGTAGGCAGGGAGGTCATGATGTATATTTTTAAAATAAAACTTGGGAACAAAGTTCATGTAATTTTAATATGTCATAAATGTTTTAAGATATTAATTTTGTTTTTAAAGGCTCTGGGTGTGAATTATATTTACTTATAGATAAAATTCTCATAGCTTTCTTTTGTATTTTCAACATTCGACTACCTTGGTATCCCCACGCCATAATACAATAGTTGATAAGTAATAAAAATAACGTATTATGTAAGATAATTTAAATTTCTAGAGGAGACATATTTTAGTCTGTTTAAGATGCCGACTGTTTTTGAACACTTGTTTGATACATTTTCAATGTGTTTATTCCAATTTAAATTTGTATCTAAAGTAAGTCCTAAAAATTAAATTCATCCACTCTTTCTATGTTTATACCATTGATATTGAGCGTAAAGTTTTCGACAGATTTATTTTGCATAATTTATTAATATTTACCCATTCAAGTATTTTAAGGAATTCATCATTTATTGCTGATTCGATATTTCAATTTGGGGAATTATCATAAAAATTATTAATGGTGCTAAATAAGGTGGTATCGTCAGCATACATAATAAAGTTAAACATTTTGCTAGCTTTAGGAAAATCATTAATATATTTTATGAATAATAGGGGACCAAGAATAGATCCTTGTGGTACACCAATTGTGATAGATAATATATTTCATTTTGAAATTCGGTGTATTGTCTTCTATTGCTAACTATTAAATAGATTCAAGGTAGGACCTTGTAATCCATAATATCTTAGTTTATTTAATAGTATTGAGTGATCAATTGTATCGAAGGCCTTATAGAGGTCAAGAAAAATACTGAAAGGAACATCATTTTTATCAATTTGTGTAATTATTCTATCTACTAGTTCAAGTGATGCGTATTCGGTAGTGTTTTTTCCTAAAACCATATTGATTTTTAATAAAATTAATAGTTCAGAATCATTAAAGTATGCAGCTAGCTGACTAGATATTATTTTCTCTAACAATTTTGAAATTGTTGGATGAAGAGATATGGGTCTATAATTTAAAAAAACAGATCAAACGGGTCATCTTTCTTAAAAATAGGAGTTACGTTAGCGAGTTTAAGTGTATCAGGAAATATACCAGTATTTATTATTTGATTTATTACAAGGGTTAATGGTTTGATGATACAAGGTTCAATTATTTTCAAAAGTTTAGAGGAAATACCGTCACAACCACTACTGTTTTTTTGGGAAGGCTTCTAATTTATTTATTTACTTTATTAACGTATTAATTTATTTATTATTTTAGCCCACACTAACTTTATACATTGCAGGATAGTGAAGTATCACTTTAATTTTAGCACTATATTCTTGAAGACCACATAAATATGTTTTATTAACCAAAACAAAGATAAACAATCGAAACCTTCACTTACTGTGGCTGTTCTTTCAACAACCAAGGCATCATCTAACACGAACTAAACTGCCGAGTGGTGAAAACGTCAGCAGCTGGGGAAATTGTGGAACAAAAAAATTTACTGTGAGATCTAAACTCCGTTTCTATCATTCACACGTTTTACCGACCCTACAATAAGGAATATATAAACGAATCTACGCGCCACGTTACATATATATTCTGACCAAAATAGCGGTTTGAAGTGAACGGTCTTTCAATACGTTGATGTGAATCCTTACATGTTTGGAAGCTTCTTTGGGACAAGATCACCTCAGTAACTTGGCCCTCCGTGGCACCTATAATTATAGAGATGGCCCTATAGAACTTATATAGTTCGTGCAAGTGATCAATCAGTTTACTGCAATAAGACGAGAAAAGCAGTAATGGTGAAAAGTTATCCTTTGGTGCGAATGTACTTTCTATGATGCATTATTGTTTTCACAATGAACAGTTCACAGATCACATCGAATAAAAAGTGAACTCTTTACTTTTGGTGTTTATAAGTATTTGCAATAATGTACTGTATCAAACAAAATGTAATATACACATGCAATTATTTTGTTAACTTGCATGGTATCATGACCGATTTAGTTTGGTAGGAGATGAAAACTGTAAAGATGTGTTGGGGGGCGTCAAAATTATGTATTGCACCCGGGCGCCGACAACTCTCGCCACGCAACTGTGTAAAGCGTCTTGGAGAGTCCTAAGGACTCGATACTGCGCATATGAGAACTTACGTTCACTTACCTTTTTCTCATCACCGTCCTTCATATAGTTCCTCTCCTCCTCGTCTTCCTTCTTCTAGTCCTCCTACTCCTCCACTGTTTCCTCGTCTTCCTTCTCTTCCTCGTCATCCTTGTTTTCTTTCTTCTTCCCCTCATACTCCTTCTTCACTTTTCTCTTCGTCCTCATTTTCCTACCTCTTTTCATTGTCCTTCTCCCTTTCGCTTTCATCCCCCTTCATCCCCTTCTCTTCCTTATAGTCCTCGCCCCTTGTTTGTATTCTCACCTTCCCCTTCTTCTCGTCCCCATCCCTCTCCTAGGGTTGGATCCAGAATGCGAGTCTGGGGGGGGGCACAAAAACCTTGACTGGCAGCCGAACCAATTGGTGTAGAAATTTTTTCCCTGCCGCGCCGCCATAACTTCAGCTTCGATCTCCACTGGCTCGACTGTGACATCGGAAGACGGGAGGGTGGTAGGTCGAAATAATTCGATCCATGTACAGACGAAGACCTGGCCATCGTCAAAAAAACGCCCAAGTATACTAGTGGGGCAAATTAATGCATAGGGTACATGGGACATATCATAACTGTCATACATGTGAATATGAAGGTCAATAAATGAGTGACAAAGGTCTCGTTATGCATACGAGTTTATAATAAATATATTAAATCACACACTGTTGTGGAATATATATAAAGAACTAATTAATATGCAATTTCGAAAATTTTACAAACACATACGACTGATTTGCAGCCAATTTCAGCCATATCTATGTGTGCCAGTAACATAATAATTTGTAATATAAAATAAAAATTAATACGCTATATTTTACGCGTCTCCAAATGGGGAATTTCCCCCAGTTACAAACAAGTAATAGAAACATGCCATATGAGAACATATTACGAACGGCACTTCATGGTGTGGTTCGATTTGTGCGTGCCGCCGGGTGAAATAAATGTTGATTTTAATATTTCTGGGCGTATGACGATGAGTTCTCGTCTGTTTTAACCAGAGTAGCATTAGTTCAATGTCCTCGGTTACCACTTTGGCCATAGGGCAGACTAGATTACCTAATACCGATAAAAACAATAAACTAATAGCGACGTTGACGATGACGTCTACTTCCGAGACTTTCTACACAAGTGTAGCGTTTGCGGCGAGGGGTGTGTCTAAAAGCCCGACCATTCGAGAACATGACTTCAACCAATTAAAGCAATTATATAGCAAGCATATAGTCACTCAGCGATCCGCCATTTTTTATTTGAACTGGTAGCGTATACAGTAGCATTACGTTCACACACGAATAACACAGGGCGCTGCGCGAGTGACTATGCTTGGTGAATAAAAACACCTATTGCTTGAATTCATATTATATTACATCCTGCTATCTATTTTCATGTTCACTAAGCCAAAACAAATTAAATGAATGAGAAATTCCACATTTTATGCTGTGCATCCGGACATTTTCGAATATGCCGGTTCAATCCCGACATTATGCAAATCATTGATTTTCTTTACACTTTTTGTTTATGTTTTCACCAAATAATATAAACTAAATCATTTTATACTGTAATGCACTGTTTGTAAATCATTTTTTATTTTGTAATAATTATTTATTCGCTACAAAAATGAAAATATGGTCATAAATTATAACGATGTTTCTAAATGTTATTTATCCAAACAAATATAATGCAATGGATATATAATTTATTAATTGTAGGGCCTACATATATTGTACGGTAATATATTGTAAAAATATATATGTGAAAACAAATTGTGATCTGTCAAATTACAGACTGATTTAAGTTGTTATGATAAATTGTACAACTCCTTCATATATCGATATTCTAGTGATATTATGAAATTATACGTTATTTTCTGTAGCTGGATACAATATATGTTTGCTATGTATGTTTATTGGTGTAGATTATCTCCCGTTGGTTGCATTCGATATAATTATTCTGAAAACGAGCCCAAGCCTAGGCCAAGCTCGGCGAATCCTAGTCGACTTGTAGGCCCATTCGCATTCATTGTTTTGAATGCAATTCGATTCATACGGAACCGTAAGATAACTGCGTGTTCCTCTATGATGACTAGTGTTTGTATTACGTCGGAATATTGCACAATAACTCATTCTGACACTCGTTTCGACCCAAAAGCTGTACCTGTAAAGTGCTCTGAATGCATGGAAAGGGTCGGCCTGATGCGAGTGTGTACCATAAGTGACGTCACGATACCACGTGATTGCCTAGCTCAGTAAAATTAAATTTTCCGCGGGAATCGCTTCACAGACGGATTTAAAATCGAATTTATGCTACAAATGTATTTTTTTATGTTGTCAAATGTTACATACAATGTTAAACTTTGTGTACACATGGAAAAAGGATTTTAGCTAATGCCTTATTTTTATTTCCTTTAAATGCTTTGCGTCAAGTGCAAAATGTGTACTTACATTTAGCACTCGCATGGCGCTGTGCAGCGCCACGGCAGGAAATAGTTCCTAGGCGAACATACAATTAGAGAAAGTTTATATGTATCACATCCATAATAAACTAACAAAACAGTAATTTAAGACATTTTGCGTTAAGCATGCTATACATATGTACGTTATTCTGTCGTGCGGCTAATTCCTAGGTGTCGCTGGTCCCGAACACTCGGTCTTTTAGCCTTTCCTAGGAGGAGAAGCTAAAAGCCCGACCATTCGAGACCACTTTTCTAGTACATCCATATATTATTAGGCCTTATATTTAGATATAGTGAAAAATGCTACCGAAGGATACTAATCTATTTTTACTCACTGCTCCTTGCCTCATCTATAGTGTAGTTATAGGATGTGATGTGTATTGGAATATGCTGCGCGTTGCTAGGTTTATGTAGAGAAAGAGAGTCACGGAGTAAAGGTGGAAATCACAAACAAATCACCAGCTAGTGGGCTTGGTCGAGATTGTGGTAAGGTAGACACCAGAGTTTCTGATGTAATCTCAATGTTAACCTAGCTATATACTGTCAACGTTACATAGAAATGATCCAGATAATCATGGTAAAGAAACATTTGAATAAAGTCTCCCAACTCCATGGTTTGAGATAGATCAAAGTCCCATATATCTTTAAAATGTTTCAAAAGAAGTAATCCGGATATATTTTTTGAATGCCAAGGATTTCCAACGGCCCATCCTCTGGATTTGGGAGTCGGAATATTCCTGAGCGGAAGCGTATGTTGCTGCCCCGATTCGAAAACTGTGAGATTTTATATTTTGATTATGGAGAGATGACCACGCTAACGAGACAGATAGCCAAGAATTTAGCTGATGTAGGGTGATTGTTGACATATCTGGGTCACAAAATAGTGGGCCTGAAGCATGACCCCTTTGAGAGATGTACTCAAATAAAGCCGCCACTGGGCAGTACCTAGTCCGTGAGCGTGGAATTGAGATGGAATGTGTGATCCAAATTGGTGTTCTGCCTGTTGAAAAACTATCACTAGGGAGTCCGAAAGAATTGATACCTGGGATATGTTTATGTTATTCTGAGACTTAGTGACTTCACCGATGCTAAGGAAACCATGAGACATTAGCAGGTAGATAGTTTGAACTAGGCAAGCATAATAAGATGCCTGAGTCACGTCCTGAGGAATCATAAAATGCATGTAGAATAGGTATGGTAATCGGGGGCCTATTTTTGACAACTGTTTGTGAGCCCCTAGAAGTATGCGTCTGATTAAAAAATTACCAGTTGGATCTGGAAACTGGAATAATTTGTGAAAAAATGCAATTGCTGACATACGAGAAGTGACTGAGGCTGGTGACAATCCTGTACTGAGGAGATGAGCAATACAATTATCAATTAAGGGAACAGAGGCAGGAAACCAATATTCTCCTGGAAAAGTAGTTACAGCGAAGTCGTGCAACTGGGTTATCGCTTGTGAATATATTATCCTACGGGTGGAAGGGGCCAAAAACGCTGCAAAGAAGCCACCTGCAGTGTTCACCAGGGAAGATAGTCTGTTGGTAAGCAGTCCGGCTGGTGGTTGAGCCAAGGAGCCTCCTTGTGTGCACAATCGTTCTGGAAATGAGATAGGGCATCGGCAATAATGTTGGTTTTTCCAGGCACATGTTTAGATGCAAACTGGATGTCGTATCTCATACAAGTTACAGCGAGTTCCAGAGTCAGGTTCATGATATTTACATCTTTGGACGTCTATGAATTAATGATGGAAACCACACTCATGTTGTCACACATAAACAGTATGCGTGAGTTTGCAAGAAGTGTGACCCATATACGGACAGCTAGAACTATGGGTAATAGTTCCTTGATAGCAATGCTAATATGAACCTATGATGTGGGGAAATAACCCTGGAACCACCGGCCGCCCAAAACTGCTGCAACACCAGATCCACTGCCATCAGAATACAACCGAATACAGTTGGATGATGTCCAAGTATTGGGCAGACAGAGAGAGATGCCATTGAAGTTGTCGAGAAACAACTTCCGGGCAGCCAGATCTTTCCTAGATTCTTGGCTAATACGAATCATGTGGTGTTTTCCCTGGATGCCTCGTGTTAAGTCATTGATTCTTCTGAGAAACGTTCGACCGGCCACGACCGTTCTGCGTGCGTAACACAAAGTGCCAAGAAGAGAACGGATGTCGTGTAAAGAAGCTTTCTTCCGACGATAAAGTGAATTTATCTTATGCCGTGCATCGATCAACTTATCATGCGGCAAGTGCAACTGCATAGCAATCGTAGCAACCTCGATACCATGTAAAGTAACCACTGATGCAGGTAGCACAGTTTTGTTGGAATCCACTGCAAAACTTGGGCAAAACATTCAAATGTTTGGCATGAAGTGCTGCAACCCATTGGTAGGCATTTATCAAAATAATATTTACTTTGCCATGTCATGCCGAGGAGCCTGTGATCGGCAGGATGAATAAGGACAATACAAAATGCTTCTTGAATGTCTGCTTTAGCAACAAAGCAGCCTTGTCCAATCTCACGGATTATCATGACACAGTCATCTCGCAATTCATAATGTACTTCTGAGTGTACTTTTGATATGTGGGAATTGACACTGTTCCCTTTAGGAAAACTTAAATCGTGAATTAGTCGAAATTGGCCTGGTGCCTAGCTTCTTGTCAACCACACCAAGAGACGACAGCACTACACATACTGGTGAAGGAGTTGAGAAAGGACCTGCTATTCTGCCCCTGCTACTTCTTGTGCTAGTTTAGTGATGACAAACTGGTGATGCTTTAGGGCTGAAGGATGATTGACATGCTGATTATTCTGGGAACTGCATGTGGTGGTTGATGGGATGCGGAAACCGAAGAAAAACCCATGGATTAATCGGTTTCGCTTAACCCTTTCGTACCCGTCTAGGTACGTTGCCAGCCTGTGGTGTAGGACTGGAGTTGGAAGGCTTCTGGGAAGATCTCTTGACAGAATAACAGTTGACTTTGGCGTGTCCTTTTCTTCCACAGACACTGCCGGCATGCCTGTAGCGGCAATGCCTGTTGGCACATTTGCCATTACTGTTCCAAACGAAGTATACACCTGAGTTTGCCGGTCCTGGTTGCCGGCGGTTCTGGGGAAAAGGCCGGTGCGAACGGGGTGCAGCCAGTGGGGATGCGTCACCATGGACGGCGTCCATGGCTAAATCCCAGTTTGTGGTCTGCCACGGCAATGACGGCAATAGAGCATGGACACGCCGAAACTTCTCATCGTAGGTGCGCCATGCCATCCCACCGTGGCGTTTCTGCTTTCGCATCATGTATGTCAACACTGCTGGTGCCTCTGCAGGGTAGCGTTCTACGTACACACTGGCATACGTACTGAATGCACGCAGCCAGTGTGCAATCTTGGTGATTGGTGTCACCCTGCCTGGCATCATATGTGGATGCGGCAGCTGACTGAGCGGGTCGAGGGACCAGGACACTGTTGGCTCAGAAGCTGTTGCCAGCGATCCCAGCTCGGTGAACTGGTGGGCCCAGATCATCTATTTGATCTTGGGGTCCAACGTAGCCCCCAAAATCAAAAAGGGAGTCATTGCTGACTCACCTTGTCTAGGCCCGAACTGGGTCGTTCCTGTCATTTGCTGGAGGGTGCTGGCCAGCATAGCTTGACAGTCTGTGTCCTGGCCCACATTAGAAGATGTCCCTGGCTGTTGCATAGGTGCAGGGGTGGACGTCTCGGTTGTTGGCATCATCGTGTCAACATGTGGCAGTGGTGTCGATGTCGGAGTCGAAACAGACGGGGGGGGGGGGCGGTTGTCGTTGCCGCGAGCCTCAGTCAGTTGTGCTTGCTCGAGAATGGTGGTGCGCAACGAGGCAAGAGGGCCGCCCTTCCTCCCATCTTTTACCTTAGGCATTGCTGAAATTGGAAAACACAGCAGGGCAGTTTTCCGCGCATATGGGTTAACATGTTTCCTGAATAGAGAAAGGCATAATGCTGTGGTGCCGGCCTATTGGCACGTAACATACGCTTGTAACCAGGCCGCAATCGCCTAAAAAATGAAATTCACATAGTGAATCCGGTTATTAAGGTCTGCTGGTAGGCATGTGTCGATGACAGCGCACCTACAAAAGTGACCTTAAACTCGCATTAACCTTTGTAGGTCCCACTTAAGTGTAACCTGACCGCAATTAACGCACTCCAATATGTGTTAAACAGCAAAGCCTGTTCGCATAGCATTCAACAATATGGGCGTAAGTAATCGCAAGCCCAACAGTACCGGTGTGGTACACAACCTTGCCTGCTCACACAACAGAAGGTTAGAAAATGGGTGTGTAAACTCATCATCACGCTGGGCCGACCACCTTGCAAGCCCAACATAAATGTGTAGTCTACAACACGGCCTGTTCGTGCAACCAGGCTCAAAGCATACAAGGGTGTGGAAACACATCATCACCCTGGGCCGACCACCTTGCAAGCCCAACAATAGAGACGTGGTCTACAACATGGCTTGTTCGTGCAACAAGGCTCAATAACATGGGATTGGAAATACATCATCACTCTGGGCCGACCACATTGCAAGCCCAACAATAGAGACGTGGTCTACAACATGGCCTGTTCATACAAGGCTCAACAACATGGGTGTGGAAACACAACATCACCCTGTCCTGACCACCTACAATCCCCACAAATACATGTATGATTAGTGCATGGAAAAGACGAGTGGCCTGTCACCACTGTACAAACACAGTAGTTACTAGTGTGGTCAGCATAACAGCACAGCCTGGAGAAAATTGAGATGAAAGCATATTATTATGCACGCTAAACTCCAAGCTAAAGTCATGGCCACATTAATATGTATGCATTTGGTAGGACGCACATAAATGTAAAGTGCACATCTGCTAGCTCAAAGTCAAGCACATTCATTTTAGTGTATATAAATATGTAGTCATGATGAGTCTCGGCCAACCTGAATACCTGGTCCTGAAAGAATGACATGGTTAAACATAATCTCCGTGGAGTGTAAGTTACCAAGTACGTCAATCAAACCAGCCAGGTATACAATAAGAAAATCATGAAAGAAATATTGTAGAATGTGGATTTTGAGGCATCATAATGAATCCAAAGCCCATCACTCATCAGGATCTCGCCTATCAAAGAACAACATGCAGGAAAACATAAGATAGAGATACTGCATGGTATGGCACTGCAAATGCAACAACTCACTGTTGGCTTGATGAATCAATGTCTATGGAGCAAGTTCTCCAACAATATTGGGTGATGAGTATTTAATTACAGCTCGACGCAGAGACCTGTGATACTTGGTCAAACCAAGTTCATTCAAATGCACGCCGTCTGTCATAAGAAATTGTTGCCAGTTTTCCACAAGATCCTGGTGATGGTATATAACAAATTAAATATATTATTATTATTATACTGTTGGTGTTTTTTATTGACTGTTAGTTAATTGGTATAACAGTAACAATGTGAAATTTAAAATGGGTGTCATATTGAATGTACGTACAACTTTGATATGGAAGACTCCTATTAAGTTGTTCTCATAGGAGCCATGCACCCTGGTATTTGGCCAATGCGTTTATTTACCGTCTATTTCAGCTTGTGTAAATTAATTAGTTTACTATAGAATAAATGTGCTTCCGTTTGCGCATCAGAGTTCAACCAATGTCTGGGTGTGTCTATGTATATTTATATGTAAAAAGTGATTGTTATATGCATATATAGTGATATAATTAAGTGAACTATTTTGTTTAATTTGTATATTGGTGGTATATATATATATATATATAGCATAATGAAATGCATATTCTTGGCTACATGTACCTACATAGCAATCAACAACAGAGCATACGTGCTTATATAAGTAACCTAGCTTTTATATGTGATATATGTAATCTTTAGCATAATTAATATCTATCTTTGTAAGCATACAAACGCCAGAACCAGGGGAAGGGGGTTTGGGGGATTCACCGAGGCCTAATTAACTGTGGAACATATATATGTAGCAAGACGTTGCTAATTATTATATATGCGTGCATCAAAACGCACAAAGTATTATGGTTGTCCTCATGCGTTTGGTGAGCATTACGCTAACATTTACAAAGGAAATGATCGCAGAAAAATGCTGTATTTCCCAGTGAACAACTTCGAAACGAACGCGTCAAAATTTTTATTTTGTGGTCTGTTCCCATCACTTAAAAAATTCAATAAACAGCGCCACCAAACGGATAATGTTCTGCACATGCGCTCCACGTCATTCCTGTATTATCATTGCATACGGGACGCGTCGCGAAAAATCGGATGTGTCAAATTTTCCACGCAGTCCCAGATATTACAGTTCTCCTTTTAATATGAGCAAACGGTTTATATGCATGTGGCCTTCATAGTAAATACACTGGCACGGAGGTAATAGGCTTAATTAACAAGGTAAGGCGGAGCAAAGGAGCCATCTTGTCAACAACTGTCGTCATTTGCTTCCCTGTCAGTTACAACTTACAGTGTCGTATCAAACCAACGCCGGCATAAAGTGATGTCCATTTGCAAATGTTTGGCTATATTTTACACATATCTGTTATGTCGACACAAACATGTATATGACATTCTTAATGGTAATATGTCTGCAGACGCCTTAAAGGCTTAATTGTGACCGAAAGGTCTTCGATCCTGATCAAAAACATCTTCACTCAGAGTCAGACTCGGTCAGTCTCGGAATAACTGACACTGCGCGACAGTAGAACTGTCAGTATCAGTGTCACATATAATTGTAATGTATCAAATTTAACCATACTTGCAAGCAGGGATGGTAGCTTGACTACACTAACTCTGGCACAGATATCCTGGTACCGATATCCTATGCAATGTGTCAAATTTTAGGTGAATCAGTTGTGTCTTGTGCTTTTTCCTTGTAACTGACTCCGTCGGTTGCAAATGTACCACCCATGAGAACAGTGCAGACACCTGCTCCACCAATGTCCCATTTCAAACATGAAGTCGGTGACTCCGAGAAATCTCAATTTAATTACGGGTTCAGCCATTCTTTCGAGCGGCTGAGTGGTATTGTGTATTAAAATAATTCTACTCCCTAAACATTACGTACATTTGAAACACAATCCATGGTTGCATGGCTGAAATGATCAAGAGCCAATTCATGATAGAAATGATACTATATTAGCTAATCTTACGTCCAGCATTTCATAAGGCGATCTGCCGGGAGGGTATTTAAACTGATGTTAATCAGCAGCGTCCCCTGGTGTGCGAGGATGAAGTTAAGGGTTATGGCAGTATTCCCAAGTTACACATTCTGTTCTTTTCCATACCTAAACGGAATGCTTCAACCATATTCCCCTGGTATAGTCCAACCCTAGGGTTAGACAAGGTCTAGATAATTATACAACTAGTTGCAAACAATTAAGCCAGTTTTAGGCCTATTTACTACTAACCCGTCAATTTTGTTAACAGCCATTCCAAGCTAATGTATACATCATACTATTTTTTTAAATGTCACAGTAGTTGAAAACTGGGACTCTTTACAAAGATATGTAGTTGGGGGTAGTAAATATGAAATATCCCATTACCGTGGTCCAGGACGACACACCCCTGCTAATGCCCTAAAATATAAAGAATTCACATAGTTTTTTGGACAGCGAATTTTCCATGGAAATCTCCTTGTGGGCCAGACTGAAATTGGCAGCTAAAAATAGCCAACTGGCAACATTATTATAGCAGGGTGCACCTAGTCTGATAATTGCTCACTGTTTCTTGTGCTGAGAAGATGCAATCTATCTCATTTTATGTCACAGAAGTAACAAAAATAAAGATTTTGTTTTACTTCTTGGGAAATATACAGTTTATAAAAAAATCCTTTATGTTTGTAAATCTCCTAATGCTAAAGTAACTAGGGCTGGCCTATTGTATAATGTAAGTGCTTTAGTGTAGTTAGGAAATCTCTACCTCAAAGTGTGTCATGGAAGTCATGCTGATTTGTTACGGAAGTCACGCCACATAGGTATTTTGTTTTTATTTCCTAGGAAATATCTAGTGTAGAAATGTTTGATATGTTTATGAATCTCCTTCAATTAGATTAACTAAGGCATGCCTAATGTATAAAGTAAGTGATTTATTGTAGTGGGTAAATGCAGATCAAAGTCTGTACAAAATACAACAGGGCTTGACATTAACTCCCATAAAGCATTTGTCCCACCAAAAATTGCTTTAAACATAAAACGCCAGTGTTATTGCCATAACTGGCTCTGGGGTTGTATCTCCCAAATTATAAACGTTACAGGCTTACTAAACACAACTTGGTGGGCAGTATACCTTCAACATAGTTAGTATAGTCTTAAGAATATTATATTAATTAATAAATAAAAAACTAGGAACAGGCTGCCTCCTTGTAACTAATTAAAATGGAAAACTAAACGTGTCATGGCATTTTACTGAATACAACTTTATATCAACACTACGTACATCGTTCTGAATTATCATCTCTGCTAATAATACCTATGTCATGTTACCTGGTAATTTTGTTGATTTTTATAACCATAACAATTATTTAAGCAATTTAATGCTTTTATGAAATTATACACACTTATTTTGAATGTATGTATCTCCATGGATAGTACAGGGGTGCCTGCATAGGACTTCGTACCTATAGCTTTTAGGCAGTCATCATTCACTTGCTACAATTTATCAATATTTTGCCCGCAGTAGACTGTAAGCAGGGGCAGAGCAAGCGCGGCCCAAAGTTGGACGCGCAGACACGGCAGCACTTGGGGCAGGCTACTGCAGAAGCAGGGTCTGGTCTTCTCTGTTTGCAGGCTTGGCGCTTCTGGTTCAGGTCCTGCTGGCGCTTCTCCTCAAAGACACGAACGGCCTTGTGCACAGCCATGTGCCAGGAGCTGCGGTCTGTTGCAACTGACTCCCTGCCAAGGAGGGGGATGCCGCAGGTCCTCATCGATGCCTTCAAACACGCCTGTGTTTCTTGTGCCAGATGCCAGCTCAGAGAAGAAGATCATCTTTGGCAGTCGCGAGTTGTGCATTCAGACCACATGACCAACTCATTGAAGCTTGGCCTTTATGATGAGTGCCTCGATGTCGGATGTTTTGGAACAACAGAGCACTTCAGTGTCGGAGATTCGGTCTTTCCAAGAGATGGCCAGGATCTTGTGGAGGCAGCGGAAGTGGAACTGATCAAGCACTTTCAGGTGTCTCCTGTACAGCGTCCATGTCTCACAGCCGTATAGCAAGGGGGTCAGGACAACAGCCCTGTAGACTGCCAGCTTTGTGTTCAATGTGATGCAGCGTTCATTCCACATGCGCTTCCACAGTCTGTCAAAGGAAGCCCCAGCCTTGACGAGCTGTTTAGACAGCTCTCTGTCTGGGCTGCAGGTTGAATTCAGGCAACTTCCGAGGTAAGTAAAGCTGTTAACACTGTTCAGCTTATTGCCCTCGATTTCAATGGATGGCTCGGGGGAGGAGGCCGGGTGCAGGTTGAAGCATCACTTCCGTTTTCCGAAGGCTGATGGTCAGGCCGAAGGCTCTTGCAGCTGAATGCAGCTAGGCCGTAGTCAGCACAGGCCCTTGCGGCTGATGGTGTCAGATGCCTCGGTCAAGTCCACAACGAGTAGATTGAGGCTCTAGTTCTGCTCACGACATTTCTCTTGGATCTGCCGAACAACGAAGACCATGTCCACCGTCCCCCAGTTTCTTCTGAATCTGCACTGGCTCCGAGACAACATCATCCAGCAAGTGGCGTGTGATGCGGTTTAGAATGCCACTCACTAACTATCAAATCAAATTTATTGTAACTCATTATAATACATATAAATCAAATTAAGATAAATCATATATAATAACATAATGAGAACAAGGGAAGAACATTATATAATATTATACTCCCTATGTCTGTATGAGAGTGGCTACGTTGAACATTGGGAGTATGTCAAGGAGGTCTGGAGAAGTGGTGGATGTGATGGTGAGGAGGAGAGTGGATGTTGCTTGTGTTCAGGAGACCCGGTGGAGAGGAGGCAGTGTGAAGTGGTTGGACAGGAGTGGTGAGCGGTACAAGTTCGTCTGGCAGGGATGTGCTGATGAGAATGGTGGCGTTGGAGTGCTGGTCGCGGAGAAGTGGGTAGACCAGGTGGTGAATGTCAAGAGGGTGAGCGAGCGGATCCTGGTTGTGAAATTGCTGGTAGGGAAGCGGCTGGTGAATGTCATCTCAACCTATGCCCCACAGGTCGGCAGGACACAAGATGAGAAGGATGCTTTCTGGGATATGTCGATTGAAATTGTGTCCAGGATACCAACAGGAGAAGCAGTTATCCTGGGCGGGGACCTTAATGGCCATGTGGGGTCAGCTGCGGATGGATACGAGGGTGTGCATGGAGAGATGGGCTTTGGGGCAAGGAATGCGGAGGGAGAAAGGATCCTAGAGTTTGGAGACGCGATGGAGATGGTGGTGTGCAACACGTTTTTCAAGAAGGAAGAGAGGCACCTAGTGTCGTACGAGTCCGGTGGTCGCAGAAGTCAGATCGACTTTCTGATGGTGAGGAAAGTGGACCGTAGACTGGTGAGGAATGTGAAGGTGATTGCTGGTGAGGAGTGTGTTTCGCAGCACCGTCTCGTTGTCGGAGACATGACCCTGGGCAGCGGTAGGCGCATTAAGAAGAAACATGTGCCAAGGCTCAGAGTGTGGAAGCTTTCCGAAGAGAAAGCGAGGAATGAGTTCCGGGAGAAGGTAGCCCACTTGGCTGAGGAAGCAGCTGAAATGAAGGGCGTGGATGGGAGATGGAAAACGGTGAAGAAGATATGGCTCAAGGCCACTGAGGAGATCTGCGGGTGGACAAAAGGTGCGCCTAGGCACAGGGAGACATGGTGGTGGAATGACGAGGTGAAAAGGGTGGTCGATGAGAAAAGGAGCTGCTTCAGAAGGTGGAAAAGGACGAAGGCGGAGGAGGACAGATTGGCGTACCTCGACGCGAAACGAGCGGCTCGGAGATCGGTGTGGCTGGCACAAGATGCCAAAAGGCAGGAGTTTGTTGAAGAACTGGCAAGCGAGGAGGGAAAACGACAGTTCTTCACGATCGCGAAACATATGATGAAAGAAAGGCGGGACGTGACCGGCACAAGCTGTGTGAAGGATGAGCTCGGAAACATCATGACAGATAGTAAAGGAATGAAAGAGGTGTGGAAAAAGTACATGGAGAAGCTGCTGAATGTCGAGAACGCCTGGGATGGCGAGGTGGAATGTGACGTGGAGGAGGGGCTGAGCTGCCGCATCACAGAGGAGGAAATATCGAAGGCGTTGAAGCACACTAAGAAGGGGAAGGCAGTGGGTCCATCTGGTATTGTTTCAGAAATGATGAAGACAGCAGGTGACATGGGCGTGGAATGGTTGACTAACCTATGCAACAACATCATGGCAGAGGGCCGCATTCCCACCGACTGGAAAAACAGCATCCTAGTCCCTCTATTCAACGGGAAGGGCGATCCCCTAGAGTGTGGTTCTTTCAGGGCCATCAAGCTCCTGGAGCAGGCCATGAAGGTCATGGAGAGGGTGCTAGAAGTGAGAATGAGAGAGCAGGTACAGATCAACGAGATGCAGTTTGGCTTTATGCCAGGGAAAGGGACGACAGATGCCATCTTCATCGTGCGACAAATGCAGGAGAAACACCTGGCCAAGAAGAAGAAGCTCTACCTAGCCTTTGTCGACCTGGAAAAGGCGTTTGACAGGGTACCAAGGAAGGTGATGAGATGGGCCATGAGAAAATCTGGTGTGGAGGAGTGGCTGGTGAAGGCAGTGATGACGTTGTACAGTGAGGCGAGCACCGTGGTGAGGACAGGGCATGGAGACAGCAGCAGCTTTGAAGTGAAGGTGGGGGTGCACCAGGGCTCAGTATTGAGCCCACTGCTGTTTGCCATTGTGATGGACGTGGTGACGAAGGAGGCGAGAGGAGGACTGCCCTGGGAGCTGCTTTATGCAGATGATCTCGTCCTTATGGCAACGACCAGGGAAGAACTAAGAAGGAAGCTGATGGAGTGGCGCACGAGATTGGTGGCCAAAGGACTGAAGGTGAACGCCGGGAAGTCGAAGGTGATGGTCAGCATAGGTGACAGAGGAGTGATGTCAGAGTCTGGTACATGGCCATGTGGAGTCTGTAGCAAGGGTGTAGCCACAAACTCGCTTCAGTGTACATCGTGTACGAAGTGGGTCTACAGGAGATGCAGTGGTGTGAAAGGTAGCCTGCAGGCAGTGAGCGCAACGTTTGTGTGCAAGAGGTGCCGGGGAGAGGTACCACCTGCAGAAGCGACGGAAGAAGGCTTGGAGGTGGATGGAGAGACATATAACAGAGTAGATAACTTCTGCTACCTGGGCGACATGCTTAGTGCGAAGGGTGGGGTGGATGCAGCAGTAACAGCGAGAGTGAGGTATGCCTGGCAGAAGTTCAGGGAGTTAACACCCTTCTTGACTTCCAAAGCGCCCCCCCTGAAGATGAAGGGCCAGGTGTACACAGCTTGTGTCAGAAGTTGCCTGTTGTATAGGTGTGGGACGTGGGCCATGAGGACCAATCATGACACGAGGATGGAAAGGGTTGAGATGAGTATGGTGAGATGGATGTGTGGCGCATCACTCAGCGACAGACAGCCCAGTGCAGAGCTTAGAAGAAGAGTAGGAATGGAGGCGATTGGGGATGTGATCAGAAGAAGCAGGCTGAGGTGGTACGGGCATGCAGAGCGAAAGGACGACGAGGACTGGGTGAAGGGCTGTACAAAGTTAGTGGTGGAGGGGACAGCTCCCGTCGGCAGACCAAGGAAGACCTGGCAGAACTCCTTGTCTGCAGACTTGAATCTGATGGGTATCGACCATCTGGATGCACGGGACCGTGTCAAGTGGAAGAGGGCAATTGGAAGAAAGGCGAACCCAGCAGAGCCTGGAAACACCGCCTCTAAACGACGATGATGATGATGATTGTATATTTCAATTTAAATATAATTATATTGAAAACAAAAACAGCGTGCAGGTGTAGAAGATATAATCGTGATTGAAAAAATATGTTATATATTAACATCATTGTGTAAAATGAATTGCTTAAGTATACATTTGTAATTAATTACTGAATAAGTCATAAACGTAGGTCTTGTGCTGAAATAATTCCTAATGATAGCACCCTTATTTCTTATATAACAAAGTCTTATTTCTAAAGTTGCCATGGATGTATGCATTTGTGCAGATGTATTATTATTATGAACATCTTGATTAAGTCTAAACATATTTTCAAACAATACGAGTCAAATGCGTACTTCAATACAATACGTCAAGTGAGCGAATAAAACAGTAATATAAGGTGACCAGACATGATCTAATTAAAAATCTTTTGGCTTTGTTGAAGATGCCAACAAGTGTCACTCAGGGAATTCAAAGTTAGCAGCAGGAGATGGACGAAATAGTTCAAGAAAAGCAAAAAAAGAACAGCTGGAACTAAAAAAAGGAACCAGATAAATTAAACTGAAGTTGCAGTGACAGAAAACTTCTCAAACTTTATATGTAAAACAAAAGTACGTTACTCACTAAATATTTACTATCATAACCCTCACTACACTGTGTAGTGCCATAGGCGTAGTTAATGTGCAATTGGCTTTCCTTCTAGATGCTGCAGCTAAATGACAAAGATGTTTACCTGAATTTCCTGAACAGGAGTGGTAATCCCCGCAGCTGGAATCCCATTGAGGATATCACATATGTGCAATACCAACCAAGGATATAGTTAATAATAGGGATCAACTTTTTCTGCTGACACTAGGAAGCCAGAAAACTAGATTTAAGCATACCAGAGATCAAACTATTTATTTCAAGTAGTCACAAGAATAAATGAACCTACACCACACTTTTAACTGTAATTCATCCAACATTTTCTTGTTCATTTATTTCATTACCACATCACATATATATATATACACATATATATATATTTGAAAATGAGAATATTTTTTATAAACTGATCATCAACTTGTACTTTGGACTTTATTTGTTTATTGTGGTTTGTGTTTTGGGATTTTTTGAAAATAAATAAGAATTTAACAACTTTTGCATTTCGTATTATACTGGTGGAGCTACTCGTCATGGAAGTCAAATTTTTTTGTCTGTCTGTTTTTCTGCTCTCTAAAAACTAACAATGACTTATTCCTGATAGTTTGCCTCATTCAGGAAGCTTTAAACCTCCTTGTAGCCAATTATGTGAGACAGAATGGTTTATCTCTCTTAGGAGCCTACGAAATGGATGAAACATATTCAGTCTATATATTTGGAATAGTAGCTGTCACGGAAGTCACGTTTTTCACCTCTGATTTTTCCTGTGAAATTTTTAACAGAATTGAAACATTGTTTGACTAAATGAAACAGCTGTTTACGGTCTTTGAAATAACTTTTCAACAGTTCAGATTTGTTCAGGATATTAGACGCAGTAGAACAATATCACTACAATTTGAGTAGTTTTCGTCACGGAAGTCACCTTGGAATGGCTGTTAAAGAGATCCCATTCACATTCGTTCCTCACCTACAAGTGTATTCAAGTAAGAGTTGTAGAGGACATTTATATTCTAACATTTACTGTGACATGTTCATTCCTTGATGTTTCTTCATGAAAGCATGGCTGGTTACTTTCATGGTAACCACATTTTAGAGTCCTAGAAGCTGGGAACAATGCGGCGTCCAGAGAATTGCATCTATATCATCCAGGGGGAGCTTAATCTCCTTGTGACGGCGCTTCGTCGCAGCCATCGCTGGCTCACTCACAACCACCAGGTAAACTGATCAGTCGGACAAATTTTGCGTTACATTTGGTGTCAAATAATGATAATTATTATTGTCTAAGTTCTAACTATATCACACATGTACAAGTACATAATTGTGATATGTGTTCGTGAGCTCTGTGTGTTTTGCAAATGGTTTTACCCTAGAATGTTGCAGCTACTACACTACCCCAGCCTCACATGACTCACATGACCATTTTGTTTCAAGAGTTTTATCTTGAAAGTGATGTGACAAAACACTGGCCAATTTGGAGTGCCAGTTTATTTAAAAGAAATTATGTCAGTGTCGCTTTTATCTGACTTGTGTGTCTTCAGGATGATGATCAGGACCCACTGGTCAGCAGCTTCTCACAGCTGAAAGACCTACTCAACACAGTCACAGGTTGGTTGTCACGCTTTAGTCAGTGCCCCTACTGGTCATCACCGCTGTTAAGTGTGGTTCCATTGTCAATGAATTAATCTGAGCCAATGCCAGATCGCTGTGACATTGTTATTTTTGTATCTATATAATTAACTATATTTTTTTGTCTCTAAACGGAACACAACTTTATGTTTTACAAACAGTTCTAACATTTTTAAAGAATGGTGTAAATATTACTTAATCTAGTTCACTTTTTAAAAAGTAGTACACATCTGTTTGTGTTGTAATTGATTGCTATTATTAGGTTTAAATTATGAAATGTATTACTGTAACTGAGCAACTTGATGATTAGTTATTCCTATCACTCTATTCAGGACAACATTACCATTGCCAGTAAGGGTTTGAAACTTCAAAATCGTCAATAGCTCAGTGTTAATTGAAGAGATTGTTTTAGTGTTTGAAACGTGTAATGTTTACTCCAGATCTCAGCGAGGTGTCCCCCAATGAGTTCCTGAGTCCCTTTCTGGAGGTGATACGATCCGAGGAGACAACAGGACCCATCACTGGCATGGCCCTTGGCTCCATCAACAAGTTCCTTTCTTACGGCTTCATTGGTGAGATTATCTTCTTAGGGATCGTCTCATAAGGGGTCATTCACAATTGTTGACATTTACTATTCAGAGCATAGTAATTGTCAGACCTCCACCACGACTTTAGTGTGTTTGCACAGTATGAATAGATACATTTTAACAATTGTGAGTGACCCCCCTAAGTTTGCTATGTCCAAGAAACATGTAACATTATGTATTGTTGGTGGTGGTTTGGAAGTCACCGTATTTGTGAGACATGCATTTTTCATTAACTTAAATAAATACCAGATATTGCGATCTGAGCTTTGACTTATTAAGCTGGGACAAAAAACCGACTCACATGATAGAGCCTTCCATATCCAACACTTGGCAAACATGGGTAGGTCTGCTGAGAAGAGACATTTTTACCTGCTGTTTACATATCGTGTGCTGGCTTTTGTATTTAGGTAAATGTGATTTATTGTTATTCAACAATAGAATAAGGTCAACAACGTAATGTCGTGTTTCTATTTCATTAACCAGTTAGCAAGTTGTGTGATGCATGAAATATGATGTACGTCACATGACCACGTGTTGTGTTGTCCCCCGTGTAGACCCAAGTTGTGACACGGCAACAGCAGCGATAGAGAATGTGGCCGATGCTGTCACTCATGCAAGGTTTGTCGGAACTGACCCTAACTCAGATGAGGTGGTCCTCATGAAGATATTACATGTAAGTATGATGATCTTATGCTCTACATACTGTCTTCTTCACTCTTCTCACACTTGGACATTTGTTTTGTTGAATCATTTTTACTTACATTCAAATAGCATGTCTGCTATGGGGTAAATTGTAATGTGCTTCGAGCAGTCCTATGGACTGAATTCAGCATTTTAATTTTGTTAGCATTTCAGGCATCGATAAACATTACAGTATTGTTTCCCTTGGAACTATTCAGTGTTCAACCATATCTTTAATCTATTGCAGAAATAGTGTCTTTGAGACAGTGTTCTGGAGAAAATCTCACATATATGGTGTCCTGGAGAAAGCTTCCCGTACATTATGTCTCGGAGAAAGTTTCTCGGAGATAGTATCCCAGAGAGAGTATCTTGACGATAGTGTTCTCTGAGATAATATCCCCGAGATAGTATCTTGGCGATAGTGTTCTCTGAGATAGTATCTTGGTGATAGTGTTCTCTGAGATAGTGTCTTAGAGATGAAGTCCTATCTTGGATTGAGGTGAGGCTTTGCCATGGTTGGTTGCTGCAGGTGCTGCGGACAATGCTACTGACTGAGGCGGGAGTGCTGCTGACCAATGAGTCTGTCTGTGAGATCATGCAGTCCTGCTTCCGTATCTGCTTTGAGATGCGGCTCTCTGGTGAGTTCACTGAACATATCTAGAATCAGAGGATGGTCCGTCAGTCTCCACTGGACTGTAGTAAACTTGAATGAAGGGGGAGATGGTGTGGTGGACATGGATGGGAACAGAAGCAGTGAGCAGGGAAATATGAGGCAGTCAGTTGAGCTGTGACTCAGGAATGGTAGGGATAGTTGCGGTAACAGGGGGAGAGTAAGACTATGGTTTGTGTGTTTTGGTTTGCCATTGGATGGTGCTTCCCACAGTGTCAAAACAAAAGGTGGAAATGGAGGGAGATGTGTGGAGTGGAGAGTGGAGATGACGGGGGTGGAGAGGGATGGGTGTATGAGAAGTTTGAAGCAAAGAGATTGTTTGCAGTAGGAATTGAAGCTGGGACACAGGGCAAGGGAATTTTTGCAATAAGACGCAGGAAGCTGGCAGGGGAAGAAAGAAGGATGGAGAATACTGTGGTTTGCCATTGATTGTGTTCCTCCTGTATAAGACTGCCATGAGTTTGTACGTTGAATGTATGTGTTGTTGCATCAGAGCTGCTGCGCAAATCGGCAGAGCACACCCTCATGGACATGGTTCAGGTCCTCTTCTCCCGCCTGCCCCATTTCAAGGAGGACTCCAAGTGGCTCGTCAACATGAAGAAGGTATACTGTCTACTTCATCTTGTCTATACTTCCAGTTTCATCATCACTTGGTCATCTTGTTTGTCATCCAGTACTCATTGTCTATTTCCTCTTTTTATACTTTCGGTTTGATTACTTAGTTTTCTTGTTTGTCATCCATTACTCATTGTCTATTTCCTCTTGTGATACTTCCAGTTTGATTACTTAGTCTTCTTGTTTGTCATCCAGTACTCATTGTCTATTTCCTCTTGTGATACTTCTGGTTTGATTACTTAGTCTTCTTGTTTGTCATCCAGTACTCATTGTCTATTTCCTCTTTTGATACTTTCGGTTTGATTACTTAGTTTTCTTGTTTGTCATCCATTACTCATTGTCTATTTCCTCTTGTGATACTTCTGGTTTGATTACTTAGTCTTCTTCTTTGTCATCCAGTACTCATTGTCTATTTCCTCTTGTGATACTTCCGGTTTGATTACTTAGTCTTCTTGTTTGTCATCCAGTACTCATTGTCTATTTCCTCTTGTGATACTTCCAGGTTGATTACTTAGTCTTCTTGTTTGTCATCCAGTACTCATTGTCTATTTCCTCTTGTGATACTTCTGATTTGATTACTTAGTCTTCTTGTTTGTCATCCAGTACTCATTGTCTATTTCCTCTTGTGATACTTCCAGTTTGATTACTTAGTCTTCTTGTTTGTCATCCAGTACTCATTGTCTATTTCCTCTTGTGATACTTCTGGTTTGATTACTTAGTCTTCTTGTTTGTCATCCAGTACTCATTGTCTATTTCCTCTTGTGATACTTCCGGTTTGATTACTTAATCTTCTTGTTTGTCATCCAGTATTCATTGTCTATTTCATCTTGTGATACTTCCAGTTTGATTACTTAGTCTTCTTGTTTGTCATCCAGTACTCATTGTCTATTTCCTCTTGTGATACTTCCGGTTTGATTACTTAATCTTCTTGTTTGTCATCCAGTATTCATTGTCTATTTCATCTTGTGATACTTCCAGTTTGATTACTTAGTCTTCTTGTTTGTCATCCAATACGCATTGTCTATTTCCTCTTGTGATACTTCCGGTTTGATTACTTAGTCTTCTTGTTTGTCATCCAGTACTCATTGTCTATTTCCTCTTGTGATACTTCCAGTTTGATTACTTAGTCTTCTTGTTTGTCATCCAGTACTCATTGTCTATTTCCTCTTGTGATACTTCTGGTTTGATTACTTAGTCTTCTTGTTTGTCATCCAGTACTCATTGTCTATTTCCTCTTTTGATACTTTCGGTTTGATTACTTAGTTTTCTTGTTTGTCATCCATTACTCATTGTCTATTTCCTCTTGTGATACTTCTGGTTTGATTACTTAGTCTTCTTCTTTGTCATCCAGTACTCATTGTCTATTTCCTCTTGTGATACTTCCGGTTTGATTACTTAGTCTTCTTGTTTGTCATCCAGTACTCATTGTCTATTTCCTCTTGTGATACTTCCAGGTTGATTACTTAGTCTTCTTGTTTGTCATCCAGTACTCATTGTCTATTTTCTCTTGTGATACTTCTGATTTGATTACTTAGTCTTCGTGTTTGTCATCCAGTACTCATTGTCTATTTCCTCTTGTGATACTTCCAGTTTGATTACTTAGTCTTCTTGTTTGTCATCCAGTACTCATTGTCTATTTCCTCTTGTGATACTTCTGGTTTGATTACTTAGTCTTCTTGTTTGTCATCCAGTACTCATTGTCTATTTCCTCTTGTGATACTTCCGGTTTGATTACATAATCTTCTTGTTTGTCATCCAGTATTCATTGTCTATTTCATCTTGTGATACTTCCAGTTTGATTACTTAGTCTTCTTGTTTGTCATCCAGTACTCATTGTCTATTTCCTCTTGTGATACTTCCAGTTTGATTACTTAGTCTTCTTGTTTGTCATCCAATACGCATTGTCTATTTCCTCTTGTGATACTTCCGGTTTGATTACTTAGTCTTCTTGTTTGTCATCCAGTACTCATTGTCTATTTCCTCTTGTGATACTTCCAGTTTGATTACTTAGTCTTCTTGTTTGTCATCCAGTACTCATTGTCTATTTCCTCTTGTTATACTTCCGGTTTGATTACTTAGTCTTCTTGTTTGTCATCCAGTACTCATTGTTTATTTCCTCTTGTGATACTTCTAGTTTGATTACTTAGTCTTCTTGTTTGTTATCCAGTACTCATTTTGTGTTTTTCTGTTGAAGTTATTGAATTTTTAAAAGTTGAGATTTTGTTAGAAGTGATAAAGATTTTTAGATCATTTTGCCAACTTAAGATTGACTGTTAAAATTAATAATGAATAAAAATTGTATAAATTCATCACATATGATAGTGTTAGCCTTTTTTGTTGATATATATATATATATATATATATAACAGCACCATACATCGACCAAATATGCAGACCGCTGTTTTTAAGCAGACCAGAGCCGGTCTGCATAAAGTTTTGACCCCTGGTTGCGTAGACAATATCTTTTATTTAAAAATTCAAACTGTTAGTATACGTAGTATACCCAGACATATAATAATAATATAAATAATTATATCTCTCATAATGGAGCGGTCGACCTATGCTGCCGTTAGGCTTATATATACTTATAAATTAGCATTCTTGATAGGTGTGGGCAGTAGTTTAAACCCAGTATAACGAGAGTAATAAAGTTATTACTCGTGTATATATACATGTTATTATAACTAAGACTTTCAATTGAGATATTCTAGGTTCAAATTCTAATGCTATGCTGCCATTTAGAAACTTCCAGGAAGTGAAGTGGAAAGTACTTTGAACTGTTCTAAGGACTGGATACCGCATAATATAAGAACATACCTTTATCTTAAAATATTAGTAGTCAAACTATTAGGCTTACATGTTAACAACTTACTCGACAGCATTAGAAAGGGAGTAGAACTGTTGTTTTGTATTACTGACTGACTTCAATGAGAACAGGATATTTTAAGAAGTAACAGTCATTTAAAGAATGAGTAAGATTAAGAAGGTAATGTTGCTGATTCAGAGATTCTAGAAAGTTGTTTGTGTTGCTGCAGCTAAAGATGCGGGCAAGTGGAATGGACCCAACGCACAACAACAAATACAAGAAACGCTCCCCTAAACCAAAGCAGAAAAAAATTCAGGGTGGGGCTGCGGGGCATGGAGCCTCCCGCCCCGCCACACGCAGCGACTCGCCCAGTCAGTCAGCGACTCCACCTCCAAGGGAACACGAGAAATGCAGCACTTCAGAACAGTCGAATAAAATAGTGCCATCTGATGCTGACAAACCATTGGCTGGGGCAATGTCGGACGTTGAGGCAACGTTGGAGAGGTCAGAGGTCATCGCCACTACACCTGTGGCGGGCATGAAGACAGTAGTGGACATCCAGATGAGTTTCCAGGTAGGACATTGTTTGATGTGTTGACTTTATTATGATATGCATCCACAATTTGTTATTATAATTTAAGAATTATTTTTGTCTTCAAACACAACAATGTATATAATCAATAAATACAAAATTAAGAAACATTTATCAGTAACTTGTTCTACTGAGGAGGTATTCAGTTGTCAAACATTAATAGTGTTAATGAGAACAAATATTTTCACAGTGATTTGGTTTTACCAGTAACGCATGCACGTTATGAAAGTAACCTTTTGTCTAAACAAGGTTAAGGAAAAAACACATTCTGACTAGATGCACATTTGGAAAACTGTCACATATGAGTAATGTTAGTCAGTCAGCAGATTCTACATGTTGAATATGTTTGTTTGTGCAGCGGGCAACAGATGATGACGACAATCTACAGGACAGTATCACTGATATAAGTGGACAGACCGTCGTTGGGCCTGACACTGGAGGACAGCCCAAGGTTGAGTGTGACACACTGGAGGCTGTAGGAAGTGGGACACCGCAGGTCATAGGTGAAGTGACAAGTCACACGTCCGAGGGTTACGTGGCAGGCATGGACACATGTCCGGTGACACTTGCTGTGGACAGAACTGAAGGCATATCACACAGTGACACCCTACAGGTAAGGAGTCATTTAGGTGAAGGAACAGGTAGTGTGGAACACAGTAGCATCAGTGGCAGAGCATCGGACTCTCAGTCGAGAGATTTTAGGTTCGAATCCTCTTGCAGCCATTTCGAACTTTTGTTTACAAATACGGAATTCCACGATAAAACAGCACAACAAAATATATATATCTGCATGCCCTACGTTTATTATTCCACTGGCCGGACCAGGCGACTGGTAATTTAACAAAAGCAGAATTTATAACATCAAATGCAAAAGTGTCATATATGGTGATCATATAAGTAAATGTTATTCATGTTGTACGTATACTCTTTTAAATTATCAGTTGCGTGTGTCTGTCTATTATTTAGCACATGATTGTTTAGCAGTTTTGTTTTAGCACCTTTGTAGACGTTTTATTTTATACTCACATTTTTATTAGCTTTATCAGTATTAGTATTTTAGACACATTGTCAACACCATCAAACAGAATTGTATTTTGGAAATGAGTGCCAAAATAAAATTTACTATTATTATTAAAAACAGTTAAAATGGTAGTTTAACTCAGAATGCAACTTTAACCTTGACTGATCTTGTGGATGTGTAGTTTAGTACAGAATGCAACTTTAATCTTGACTGAGCTCGTGGATGTGTTGTTTAGTACAGAATGCAACTTTAACCTTGACTGAGCTCGTGGATGTGTAGTTTAGTACAGAATGCAACTTTAACCTTGACTGATCTCGTGGATGTGTAGTTTAGTACAGAATGCAATTTTAACCTTGACTGATCTCGTGGATGTGTTGTTTAGTACAGAATGCAACTTTAACCTTGACTGATCTCGTGGATGTGTAGTTTAGTACAGAATGCAATTTTAACCTTGACTGATCTCGTGGATGTGTAGTTTAGTACAGAATGCAACTTTAACCTTGACTGATCTCGTGGATGTGTAGTTTAGTACAGAATGCAATTTTAACCTTGACTGATATCGTGGATGTGTTGTTTAGTACAGAATGCAATTTTAACCTTGACTGAGCTCTTGGATGTGTAGTTTAGTACAGAATGCAACTTTAACCTTGACTGGTCTCGTGGATGTGTTGTTTAGTACAGAATGCAACTTTAACCTTGACTGATCTCGTTTAGTACAGAATGCAACTTTAACCTTGACTGATCTCGTGGATGTGTAGTTTAGTACAGAATGCAACTTTAACCTTGACTGATCTCGTGGATGTGTAGTTTAGTACAGAATGCAACTTTAACCTTGACTGATCTCGTGGATGTGTTGTTTAGTACAGAATGCAACTTTAACCTTGACTGATCTCGTGGATGTGTAGTTTAGTACAGAATGCAACTTTAACCTTGACTGATCTCGAGGATGTGTAGTTTAGTACAGAATGCAACATTAACCTTGACTGAGCTCGTGGATGTGTAGTTTAATACAGAATGCAACTTTAACCTTGACTGATCTCGTGGATGTGTTGTTTAGTACAGAATGCAATTTTAACCTTGACTGAGCTCGTGGATGTGTAGTTTAGTACAGAATGCAACTTTAACCTTGACTGATCTCGTGGATGTGTAGTTTAGTACAGAATGCAATTTTAACCTTGACTGATCTCGTGGATGTGTAGTTTAGTACAGAATGCATTTTTAACCTTGACTGATCTCGTGGATGTGTAGTTTAGTACAGAATGCAACTCGTGCAAACCGTGACTGATCGTGGAGGTGGCCTGTTGCAGACACCAAGAGACACCAAGGTGTCAGTCGGAGGGGACTTGGAGATGCCGGGCACAGAGGGAGAGGAGGGAGTGTGTACACCCAGGGATGGAAGTGTCCCACCTCCCACAGGACATGAGGTTGACTATGTGAATCCCCGAGGAGTGAGGTTCACCTCCCACCACAGGGGTAGGTTCAAGTCATTTCTGCTGGTTACAGCAGTACCATTCAGTGTTTGTCTGCTCAGTAACATATTCTTTGCCCTATGGTCTGTCTACAGGTTCCCTGGTGCCCTATGGTCTGCCATGTGTCATACATCTATGGTCTGTCATATTTCATACATCTATGGTCTACCACGTGTGGTACATCTATGGTCTGCCATGTGTCATACAGACATGGTCTGCCATGTTTCATACATACATGGTCTGCCATGTTTCATACATCTATGGTCTGCTATGTGTCATACATCTATGGTCTGCCATGTGTCATACATCCATGGTCTGCCGTGTTTCATACATCTGTGGTCCGCCATGTGTCACACATCTATGGTCTGCCATGTGTCATACATCTATGGTCTGCCATGTTTCATACATCTATGGTCTGCTATGTGTCATACATCTATGGTCTGCTGTGTGTCATACATCTATGGTCTGTCCACAGGTTCGGGTCCCCTGGTGCCCTATGGTCTGCCGTGTGTTCGTGAGTTGTTCCGCTTCCTCATGTCGCTGACCAACCCACTTGACCGCCAGAACACGGACGTGATGGTGCACATGGGGCTGAGTCTGCTGACCGTTGCACTGGAGGCCGGAGCTGACCACATCTCCAAGTTCAACTCACTGCTGTACCTCATCAAGGATGACATGTGCCGCAACCTCTTCTTTGTGAGTGCAGTCTCTTCCTTGTCCCTTGCTGCGCTGCGTGTGTCTGTCTTTGTTATCCACACACACAAACACACACTCAACTTGCATTTGCAAAGTATTTAGTAATGTCATTGTACAGGCCTTGTAGCATTCGAACATTAAATGTAGACATATTTTACCCAACCTTAGTTACTTTTTAGACTTTCTTTAGACTTTGTTACTTTTTAGAGTTTCACAGGAGCAGCTGAAATGAAAGAATTATTTATTAATCCCATTTATCAGTTAATTTTCAGAATCTGCTTAGCATCAACAATATTTGCTTTTCGATTCCTATTCAGTTGTCATTCAAATTTATGAAGAATAAAAAAAATATGTATTGTTTAAAAAAATTTGTAGTTGAGGCAAATTTTTATTAAAACACTTTTGAGGAGTCGGTGTATTATAAATATAGTCTGTACTGTATAACACTACTTTACCATAACAACGAATATACAACCTCCCTTTAAACAAGGATACAGCCATATTCCTGTTGACATAGAAAAATCCATATGATGTTGTTCGTCTGTTTGGTAGTGGTGTTGGTGTCATATGATAATGTTACGTGTTACTATATCGGTGTCATGATAATGTTATGTGTCACTATGTCGGTGTTATATGACGACATTGTTATGTGTCACTACGTTGGTATCATATGATGATGTTACATGTCACTATGTCAGTGTTATATGACAACATTGTTATGTGTCACTATGTTGGTATCATATGATGATGTTACGTGTCACTATGTCAGTGTCATATGACGACATTGTTACATGTCACTAGGTTGGTGTCATATGATGGCGTTGTTATGTGTCACTATATCGGTGTCATATGACGGCATTGTTATGTGTCATGTCGGTGTCATGATGGCGTTGTTACGTGTCTATGTCAGTGTCATTAGATGGTGTTGTTATGTGTCACTATGTCAGTGTCATATGACAGCATTGTTATGTGTCATTATGTCTGTGTCATATCTTGATGTTGTTAAGTGTCACTATGTTGATGTCATATCACGGCGTTGTTATGTGTCACTACGTCGGTGTCATATCATGATGTTGTTATGTGTCACTATGTTGGTGTCATATGACAACATTGTTGTATCTCTACATCAGTGTCATATGATGTTATTTGTAGCTGCTACAGTCCGAACGACTGTCGCTGTTTGCCGCAGCCATCCGGGTCTGTTTCCTGCTCTTTGAGTGCATGAGGAGTCACTTGAAGTTCCAGCTGGAGGCAAGTTCTAACTCAACACCACACTTGACAGTGTTGCCAGTTTACGTAGAACGTAGACACATGACCGAATATATCTTAGAATGTAACGTTTGTTGCTGTTTTCAGTCATACTAAAATCATTATGTTTGTCCCGAATTAGTATAATATTTCTTTCTTTTGGTGATGGTACACTTAGTAGCTTTTACTGCAAAACAGTTTAAAATATAATTCTTTTAAGAGTTTCCCATTTATCCTAGTTTTACCACCATTTGAGGTTTTCACAGGACAGTATTTATTAGTATACACCACCCGGTATTTACCAGGGTGGGAAAAACAAGCCAACTGTGGACTAATATGAAGACTACAAATGTGTCCAATCAGAAACAATATTGATTTCATAGGTGTGAGATAATCGTGTAGTAGTATTGTACTAATATACAATCATATTTATCATTGACAGATGTACCTGAACAAGTTGATAGACATTATAGTGTCCGACTCTCCACGCATCTCGTACGAGCAGCGAGAGATTGCGCTCGACTCTATCGTTCAGTTGTTGAGGATCCCTGGCCTTGTCACAGAGCTGTATCTCAACTACGACTGCGATCTCTACAGCTCGAGTCTCTTTGAAGACCTCATGAAACTCCTCTCAAAGGTACGCTTGGCTATTTAATCAGAAAATGTTTCATGAAACTTCTTCAAAAATATGTATTTATTTGTTTGTATAACTTGATTAATTCTAACGGATATCTGAATATTGAATGTTGAGATTTAGCACCGTGAGAATTGTTTATTTAAAGTGATTAAGGTAACTGAAGCAGTTTTGTTGCCCTGTGTTTACCTGACACATCTCTTGTAGAATGCATTCCCTGTATCTGGACTGTTCACCACACACCTGCTGTCATTGGACGCCTTGCTGGCCGTCATTGACAGCATAGAGCAACACTGTCAACACGTTGTATTACAAAGTACAGGTCCATCCACTGATCACACGAAACTGACCACGAATGCTGCATCACTTGAAGGTCAGTGTGTGTTTGCAACATGATCCTATCACCAATAATGTCTCTTATCATCTTCACTCATACCGCACCAATATGGTTGAAACAATATTCTGTTTGTAGTTGATTTCTTCATGTGTGTGTTTCACTTTGTGTGTGTGCATGCGTGCATGTGTGCATGGTTCCAGGGCCTGTTTTGTGACAACGAAAAAAGGATGATACACCCACTGGATGACAGTGGGTGTATCATCCTTTTTTCGTTGTTTTTGTCCAGTGGGTGTGTCATCCTTTTGTTCGTTCTCATTCCTCATGTCATGTGTTAGCCTGTCTTCCTTGTGATTGGGTATAATATGTTGACTGACGTAGAACTAGATTTGAACCTCACTTGCAATCTGCTAAAGCAATTGTGAAGGGAGTTTTAACTTGTCTTTATATAAGACACACTTGGTTTGATTGATGAATCAATCTTCCTAGTGCCCTCATGCCTCTCTCCCTGCTTCGTCACAGGGAAGATGGGTCGAGTGGAGGAGAAGGCTGAGAGGAACACTCCCTCTCCCACGCCAGTCCCTGCTCCTACAGGGAACAAGGGAACGACAACAGACCTTGGTAAGGACTTCCCATTAGTGTCCTACGGTACTACTGTCACTACTGGCAGTTTGTCGCTAGTGTCCTACCCTACTACTGTCACTACTGGCAATTTGTCACTAATGAAGAATGTGATAAATTGTATTTGTGCTGTTTTTGATTAATAATACATTTATTTGAAGATGTCACATTTCATTTAGAATAGATTTTCAGTTCAGCTATAGTAAGTTCAGCAGATGGTAAAACTAGAACTGACTTCATTGGTAGTGAGTGCAGCAGTGAATAATGTTTGCATTGAAGTGGTAGAGCAATGTTGATTTTAAAGACTTGACTATTGCAATTCTCTCCGTTTTAATATCAAGGATATTACAAAACTTCAATGTGTCCAAAATTGTCCGGCAAAGGTAGTTACAAGATCTCAATGTTTTTCTCACTCTGTACCACTTTTGAAGTCTGCATTGGCTTCCTGTACGATATCGTATAATATTTAAGATCTGTACCATTACATACCAGTCACTGTCCAGGAAGCAACCATCTTATTTGCATTCACTGCTTACTCCTGTAAGAAAGCCTATCCAGCTTCGATCATCTAGTTCTGACATACTTTTTGTTCCTAGAGTCAACACTAACATTGGAACTAGGGCTTTTTCTGTTGCTGCACCAACTCTTTGGAATATGCTTCCTCTTAGTTAGATCAGTTGAAAATATTACAAAATTCCATCGTCATTTAAAAACTTATCTTTACAACCTTGCTTATCCACCATAGCTCCCTAGTGCCTTGACTCATCTGTTGACAACTGGAATACTGCTTATGGATGTTGAGAATAACGTTTGTTTTGAATGTTCATGAACTAAACCATAGTTCATTGGCATAATATAGATTGTTATGAGGGTTTTTAATCTAGACCATAGTTCAGTGGTAGTGTGATGTTTGTGTTGATTGGTAGTTGGAACAGAGTTAAAACTTCTTTTTTCAGAGGGAAGTAAGACAAAGGTGAAGGAAACTCGCAGTGTTCATCCGAAGGTTCGTCCTAACCGCATGAAAGTGTCAAGTGAGATCCCCTCTCTTGACGTGCTAGCCGCTATCAAACAGAAGAAGAAGGTAGGTGATTTGTGGTGGGTGGCGTCATCTTTTGTAATAGAAAACTAAACATTTTCTCTCATCTGAACAAATCATGGTATTCATTGTGTACATTCATATCAGAAAGATACTGATATGAAAAAATGTGACCCACAATGCCAAAATGAGACGTTTCTTGAAAAAAATGCATGTTTCTTTTTATTGCAAATTCGAACAGAGCACAATCATTCAGAGGGGGATATGATACATCAGTGTTATCTGTATTCACATTATTTCCAGATACAACAACCTGAATGTCGAAAATGCTAAATGTATGGTTTTGAGAAAAACAGTTTTCACTCAACTGGCTGTGGTTTTTACAATTTTAACTGTGGTTTTCACTTGATCAGCTGTGGTTTTCACTTTGTTGACAGTGGTTTTCACTCCTAGCTGTTGTTTAAAAGAGTGTCAGCAATTAAAACAAAATTTGATAGGTGTCACAAAACATCAAAATAACCACATTTGTACCATTTATATCATATCTATATACCAGTAACATATACATCATTTATGCAACTAACACATTAAAGATTATTCTGGATTGTTTCAATATGGAAACTCATTAAAAGAATTAGTTGGAGTAGTGTTTTGGCTCGTAGCTTGTATTGAACATCAGCGAGAAATGTTTCAATTTGGAATAGTGGGTAACAAATTACGATGCTCTTACATATTTTGTAAGAATTTTTATAATAAATAATCACCATATAATACTAACCATTTTTTATAGTTAATTTTGAAATGTTGGATAATGAGTGAAACACGATAATGCATATTGATGCTAAAAATTGCAACAGTGTAAATGCATAACATAGTTTTTTATTTTGCCAACTTTGAGACCGTCTCTACCTTGAGTGCATTGCTATGTTGCGATAGGTGTACCACATGGGCACGGAACTGTTCAACCAGAAGCCCAGTAAAGGCATTGCCTACCTACAGGAGCACGGCCTGTTGGGCATGCCCCTTGACCCCAGGGAGGTCGTCGTCTTTATTAAGGAGAACCACAAACTCGACAAGAAACAGATCGGGGAGTTTGTGAGCAGTCGCAAGAACGAGCCGATCTTGGTGGCATTCTTAAAGTGAGGCTTTCTCTCAATCAGTTCTATGCAATAAATATTGTTACTTAATTGAGTGTTTATATTCTTCCTGGGATTTAAATCAGTAGTTCAGGTTACAAAATGTGCCAATGCTGCACCCTTTAGAAAATAATCTATTCTTAACAGATATTTGAATGTATTGGTTTAAAAATTCAGAATATCGATTATTCTTTACATGCAAGAATTGCTAACAGGGCATGGATGTATATAAATTGCTGACAGGGCAAGGATGTATATAAATTGCTGACAGGGCATGGATGTATATAAATTGCTGACAGGGCATGGGTGTATATAAATTGCTGACAGGGCATGGATGTATATAAATTGCTGACAGGGCATGGATGTATATAAATTGCTAACAGGGCATGGGTGTATATAAATTGCTGACAGGGCATGGATGTATATAAATTGCTGACAGGGCATGGATGTATATAAATTGCTCTAAGGGAGCTGTGAAATGTGGTTATGAAATATTTTCTGTATCAGAGGTGTAATAGACAGTTCTAAGGGGGGCTGGCGTGCACAGGGCCCCCTGGCCCTTTTGAAAGCTTAAGATATAGTGGCGAAGCGGTGAACAATTTTGAACAGCCTCCCTCTATCTTCTGATGTTATCAGTCGAGCTGAGACAGTGGAGAAGGCGATGAAAATTGTTTTGCGAAAGCACCCCTCCCATCTTCCGATGTCATCATCCGTGATAACGCGATGATAGCAGAGTCGTGGTGAAGCTCCAGCTCAGACCACTCAGTATAATATGAATTTGGTTTGGCCGCCAGTGGAGGTTTTTGGGCCCCCTAGATTACCCTCACTGGAACCGCCCCAAGGTCTGTTCGAGTGTGTCGTCAGTGATATGATTGAGGTAGTTGGAGAAATACATCCACAGTTGGCATCACCCCATTAGTTGTTGTTTATTTGCAGGTCGTTCAACTTTGAAGACACGCGGATAGACGAGTCTCTACGGATGTTGCTGGAGGCGTTCCGACTGCCCGGCGAGGCACCGGTCATCTCCTACATTCTTGAGCACTTTGCTGACCACTGGCATGTGAGTCCAGTCCCCTACAAACATGCTTTGTCTACTACCCCTGTTATCTTGTACAGGTTTAATAAGCCCCGTCTATTCTACACCTGTAATCATGTGCAAAAAGTAAGTGTATTTCTCCTAGCTGCCATCACAAAGGAGTGAGGTTGACTTGCCCTTACACAGCTGTGTAGTCCCGGATGTTGTTCCGTTCCATCTTCTCACTATCAGCAGTCACCACCCTCCATTTGTCCTCTTCTACCTTTCTCACATCCATTATAAACCTTCATCTCAATCCAAATAGTCCCTGTCACTGCCTACTTGCTGTTTCACTGGATCTACTTTCTTTCATGGTCTTTGTATAATTCATGATTTATTTCATCGTTTTGCAAAGGTTGATATCGAAAAATGAAATACAGACGTCTACATATTTTTTACGGAATTTCAAATAAAAATGACGGATTTCGACAAAGAAATTGTGGCATGTCTGCAATAGATACTGGTGTAATAGTGGAATTGCCGTGTATGTTTGGCATGCACAGAAGCTGACCGGGGAGACGTTTGTGAATGCGGACGCAGCGTTCACTCTCGCCTACGCTGTCATCATGTTGAATGTTGACCAACACAACACCAATGCGAAGAAACAGAACGTACCAATGACCAGCAGGGTGAGTCACCGGGAGAGGTGGGGCTGTCTTTGACCTCTGGACTAAGAAGAAGGATATGCAATAGAAGTTACTATTGGTGCATCTGTAGGATTTTCCCCGAGACCAGAAAATCCCAATAAAAATTAGGCAACGATTCACCAGAATACATGCATGTGTGTGGTTGTGTGTGCGTGTGCGCGTGCGCTTGCGCTTGTGCTTGTGTCCATGTGCGCATGGCTGAAACTTGTAAGTACTCCAGGTGTGTGTGTGTGTGCATGTGTGACTATACAAGCAATGTATGTATGTACATGCCTGTGTATGCATGTGTCTGTGGTGTGTGGATATGCAATCAGAAAGTGCTACATTGATGTGGAAATTATAGACTATGTACTGAACAGTGGTAAAACAGGCTCTATTCCTTGGATGAGAATCTAGCCATTGATAGGTGAAAACTTGTGTTCATGTCTCGTTATATCACTGATGAAAATCTTATGTTTTTTGGCAACAGTTCCTATTTCTTTCATGTGAAACAGGCTCTATTCCTTGGATGAGAATCTAGCCATTGATAGGTGAAAACTTGTGTTCATGTCTCGTTATATCACTGATGAAAATCTTATGTTTTTTGGTAACAGTTCCTATTTCTTTCACATGAAACAGGCTCTATTCCTTGGATGAGAATCTAGCCATTGATAGGTGAAAACTTGTGTTCATGTCTCGTTATATCACTGATGAAAATCTTATGTTTTTTGGCAACAGTTCCTATTTCTTTCATGTGAAACAGGCTCTATTCCTTGGATGAGAATCTAGCCATTGATAGGTGAAAACTTGTGTTCATGTCTCGTTATATCACTGATGAAAATTCTTATGTTTTTTGGCAACAGTTCCTATTTCTTTCACATGAAACAGGCTCTATTCCTTGGATGAGAATCTAGCCATTGATAGGTGAAAACTTGTGTTCATGTCTCGTTATATCACTGATGAAAATCTTATGTTTTTTGGCAACAGTTCCTATTTCTTTCATGTGAAACAGGCTCTATTCCTTGGATGAGAATCTAGCCATTGATAGGTGAAAACTTGTGTTCATGTCTTGTTATATCACTGATGAAAATCGTACGTTTTTTGGCAACAGTTCCTATTTCTTTCATGTGAAACAGGCTCTATTCCTTGGATGAGAATCTAGCCATTGATAGGTGAAAACTTGTGTTCATGTCTCGTTATATCACTGATGAAAATCTTATGTTTTTTGGCAACAGTTCCTATTTCTTTCATGTGAAACAGGCTCTATTCCTTGGATGAGAATCTAGCCATTGATAGGTGAAAACTTGTGTTCATGTCTTGTTATATCACTGATGAAAATCGTACGTTTTTTGGCAACAGTTCCTATTTCTTTCACCTGCCTGAGAACACTCATTGAGATATAGACTGACTTGTGATATTAATGTGATGCCCTGATGTTGTGTGTAGTGTTAGTTATCCAGCTTGTGCATGCTGTTGCCAGGAGTTCAAGAAGAATGTGAAGGGTGTGAACGGAGGGGGAGACTTTGACCAGGACATGCTGGAAGAGATATACAATGCCATCATGTGAGGAACTTCTCTATGTTGTTTTGTATTTTCCTTTTCAATGTGTCCTTGTCGATAGTCGTGTGCCAGGCCCTTAGCCAGAAATAATTTTTTGCCTGTTTTGAATGAATCAAAATTGTGCCGTTTATCGTGCGAACAGCTTGCATGGAAGCCATCTACACGGCCATTGTTGGCCAGTTTATTTTTTTTATGACAAATCGGTCATTTGAGTCATTTATTTAATTAATACTGATCCATTCTGTGTATTTCACTACCAGCCAATGATAGTCATTATGTGGGCCACTTGGAACTATTAGTTAATCTAGTAGCCAGCTGGCCCTCTCTAAATTCCATCAGTCTTATCAGTTGTAATTACCAATCTTGTCCAGTATTCCGCCAGTGGACTGGTCTCTGGCTAAGCCCCTGACGTGTGCTGTCAGAGTAAAACATTTGTAAATTCATGTTGTGTAACATTTAGCAGGCTTCTATTTTTGGTGTTGCATTGCTAATGCTGGTGTTTTTCATGTGATGTTAATCTTGTAATGCTGACAAGATTGTGATGTTTGTGATTGTAGATCTGATGAGAGTGTGATGCTTGTGTTTGTAGAGCTGATGAAATTGTGATGATTGTGATTGTAGATATGATGAGATTTTGATGTTTTTGATCGTAGATATGAAGAGATTGTTATGTTTGTGATTGTAATTCTGATGAGATTTCAATAATATTTTTGATTGTAGATTGTGATGTTTGTGATTGTAGATCTGATGAGATTGTGATGTTTGTGATTGTAGAGCTGAAGAGATTGTGATGTTTGTGATTGTAGAGCTGATGAGATTGTGATGTTTGTGATTGTAGAGCTGAAGAGATTGTGATGTTTGTGTTTGTAGATCTGATGAGATTGTGATGCTTGTTATTTGTAGATCTGATGAGATTGTGATGCTTGTGATTGTAGAGCTGATGAGATTGTGATGCTTGTATTTGTAGATCTGATGAGATTGTGATGCTTTTTATTTGTAGATCTGATGAGATTGTGATGTTTGTGTTTGTAGATCTGATGAGATTGTGATGTTTGTGTTTGTAGATCTGATGAGATTGTGATGTTTGTGTTTGTAGATCTGATGAGATTGTGATGCTTGTATTTGTAGAGCTGAAGAGATTGTGATGTTTGTGATTGTAGATCTGATGAGATTGTGATGTTTGTGATTGTAGATCTGATGAGATTGTGATGTTTGTGTTTGTAGATCTGATGAGATTGTGATGTTTGTGTTTGTAGATCTGATGAGATTGTGATGCTTGTATTTGTAGAGCTGAAGAGATTGTGATGTTTGTGTTTGTAGATCTGATGAGATTGTGATGCTTGTTATTTGTAGATCTGATGAGATTGTGATGTTTGTGATTGTAGAGCTGATGAGATTGTGATGCTTGTATTTGTAGATCTGATGAGATTGTGATGCTTGTTATTTGTAGATCTGATGAGATTGTGATGTTTGTGTTTGTAGCTCTGATGAGATTGTGATGTTTGTGTTTGTAGATCTGATGAGATTGTGATGTTTGTGTTTGTAGATCTGATGAGATTGTGATGTTTGTGTTTGTAGATCTGATGAGATTGTGATGCTTGTATTTTGTGATTGAGCTGAGATGAGATTGTGATGTTTGTGATTGTAGATCTGATGAGATTGTGATGTTTGTGATTGTAGATCTGATGAGATTGTGATGCTTGTATTTGTAGAGCTGAAGAGATTGTGATGTTTGTGATTGTAGATCTGATGAGATTGTGATGTTTGTGATTGTAGATCTGATGAGATTGTGATGCTTGTATTTGTAGAGCTGAAGAGATTGTGATGTTTGTGATTGTAGATCTGAAGAGATTGTGATGCTTGTATTTGTTGATCTGATGAGATTGTGATGTTTGTGTTTGTAGATCTGATGAGATTGTGATGCTTGTATTTGTAGAGCTGAAGAGATTGTGATGCTTGTATTTGTAGATCTGATGAGATTGTGATGCTTGTATTTGTAGAGCTGAAGAGATTGTGATGTTTGTGATTGTAGATCTGAAGAGATTGTGATGCTTGTATTTGTAGATCTGATGAGATTGTGATGATTGTTATTTGTAGATCTGATGAGATTGTGATGTTTGTGTTTGTAGATCTGATGAGATTGTGATGTTTGTGTTTGTAGATCTGATGAGATTGTGATGCTTGTATTTGTAGAGCTGAAGAGATTGTGATGCTTGTATTTGTAGATCTGATGAGATTGTGATGCTTGTATTTGTAGAGCTGAAGAGATTGTGATGTTTGTGATTGTAGATCTGATGAGATTGTGATGTTTGTGATTGTAGATCTGATGAGATTGTGATGCTTGTATTTGTAGAGCTGAAGAGATTGTGATGTTTGTGATTGTAGATCTGAAGAGATTGTGATGCTTGTATTTGTAGGTCTGATGATATTGTGATGCTTGTTATTTGTAGATCTGATGAGATTGTGATGTTTGTGTTTGTAGATCTGATGAGATGTAGATCTGATGAGATTGTGATGTGTTTGTAGATCTGATGAGATTGTGATGCTTGTATTTGTAGATCTGATGAGATTGTGATGCTTGTATTTGTAGATCTGATGAGATTGTGATGTTTGTGTTTGTAGATCTGATGAGATTGTGATGTTTGTGTTTGTAGATCTGATGAGATTGTGATGTTTGTGTTTGTAGATCTGATGAGATTGTGATGCTTGTATTTGTAGATCTGATGAGATTGTGATGTTTGTGTTTGTAGATCTGATGAGATTGTGATGCTGTCTGATGAGATTGTGATGTTTGTGTTTGTAGATCTGATGAGATTGTGATGTTTGTGTTTGTAGATCTGATGAGATTGTGATGCTTGTATTTGTAGATCTGATGAGATTGTGATGCTTGTATTTGTAGATCTGATGAGATTGTGATGCTTGTATTTGTAGAGCTGAAGAGATTGTGATGCCAGCTGAACAGACTGGTCTTGTCAAGGAAAACTATCTGTGGAAGGTAAGAAATCATTTTTCATATTGATTCTCGAGTATTGATTTTCTAGAAACTTTTGAGACCCCAAGTAACAACATGTGTTTGCCAGTTTCCTCAGCCATTGACTGTTTTTTCTTAACCTTTATTTGTTGGTTGTTACAACACGTAGACATGACACATTTTTACTGTGTAGTATCTGAATGATGCAGTACCTCCTCAATATTGTGTTAATGTATTGTTGCAGCTATGTAATTCACAAACATTTTATTCATACCAATTAATATGTATTTCTGATATTTCACGAAGTGAACAATTTATTATAGCTGTAACTATGCTCTTGTAGTATCAGCCAGTTTGTATGCTAAATATATATTATTGTACTATAATTAGTTCTAAAGGTGGCTCTCGCAATAGCAGGAGTCTCATCGCCATTTACATTTGCTATATACGCCATATGTGAATCTTTCTAGATGCTTCTGCGACGAGGTGCGACGAATGAAGGCAGGTTCTTGCATGTGCCTACAGGCATGTTTGACCATGACTTATTTGCACTGGTTTGGGGTCCAACAGTTGCAGCCCTGTCGTTTGTTTTTGACAAGAGCAGTGACGAGGCCATCATACTGAAGGCTGTCTCGGGATTCAGGTACGACTCCTGTCTAGTTGCTCATGAATACTGAATTAGGAGGGTGTCATAGTCCAGTGATTAGAGCTAAGGACTACCATCTGCTGCTGTTTCGAAACTTAAAGGGAATAAAAATATGGCTTGGATTCATATTATATTACATCCTGCTATCTATTTCCATGTCCATCAAGCCAAAAAATCAATCAATTAGAAATTCCACATTTTATTCTGTGCATCCGGACATTTTCGAATATGCATATTTTTGGCGCGCTTTTCGGGATGCTGAGATGGGACGTCACATATGACCTATAGTCGCATCAAGCCTACCGTTTCCACAACTTAAATCAGTCAGCGAATTTCTGTCGGTCCTGCTAGCTCATTTGGTAAAGGCGTTGGTTCCTTGGCTTTTATTTTGTAATCGGACGACGCCGGTTCAATCCCGACACCAAACCATTGATTTTCTTGACACTTTTTTTGTTTATGTTTTCATGAAGTAATATAAACCAAATCATTTGTATACTATGATGCACTGTTTGTAAATATTTAAAAAAAATTTGTAGTAATTATTTATTCGCCACAAAAATTAAAATATGGGAATTATATAACAATGTTTCTCAATTTAATTTATCCAAACAAATGTAATGGATATATAATTTATTAACTGTATATATATATTGTACGGTAATATATTGTAATTATATAAAAAAACAGCCACTGTATCATGTGTCATTGAGTTGGAGATGGCCACAAAGGTTTTGTGCTTGACTACTCCTTCTTCTCGATAGTAGGCAAAAAACGGATGTATGGTTGCTTGGTCATTTGTCCAGTTAGCCCTGTGCAGCATCTTGCACAACAAATGAGTAATTCTCTGAAAACAAATGGTGATCTGTCTGGATAAATAAAATTTTGAAACATCGTCATATATAATTACCATATTTTCATTTTTGTGGCGAATAAATAATTACTACAAAAATATTTATAAACAGTGCATCATAGTATACAAAATAATTTGGTTTATTTTACTTTGTGAAAACATAAACAAAAAAAGTGTTAAGAAAATCAATGGTTTGGCGTTGCCCGATTGCAAAATAAATGCCAAGGAACCAACGCCTTTACCAACAGAGCTAGCAGGACCGACAGAAATTCGCTGTCTGATTTAAGTCGTTATGATAAATTGTACGACTCCTTCATACATCAATATTCTAGTGATATTATGAGATTATACACGTTACTTTCTGTAGCTGGATATGATATATGTTTGCTATGTATATTTATTGGTGTAGATTATCTCCCGTTGGTTGCATTCAATATAATTATTCTGAAAACGAGCCCAAGCTCGGCGATATCTAGTCGACTTGTAGGCTCATTCGCATTCATTGTTTTGAATAAAATTGAATTCATGTGGAACCATAAGGTAACTGCTTGTTCCTCTATGATGACTAGTGTTTGTATTACATCGGAATATTGCACAATAACTCATTCTGACATTCGTTTCGACCCCAAAACTATCCTTGTAAACATGCTCTGAATGCATAGAAAGGGTCGGCTTGCTGCGAATTTGAGTCGTATGTGACGTTACTATATCACTTGATCGCCTAGCTCATTAAATTTTTATTTTCCATGGGAATCGCTACACAGGCAGGTTTAAAATAGAATTTATGCTAAAGTATTTTTCTGTATTGTTTTAGAATGTTACATACAATGTTAAACTTTGTGTACACATGGAAAACGGATTTTAGCTAATGCCTTGTTTTTATTTCCTTTAAGCAGTTTTGTTCACCCTACATTACCTCTGTGTTTCGGAAGAGATATTAATTTGCTGATTCAGGGTGCACGGTGGATTTAGTTGACAGGTAATCCGTCGGACTAGCTGACTCAGAAACAACTAGTCCTCATATTGTTTTACTACCGGGGGTAGTCCTTAAAAATCAATCATACTGTTGTATCATAAATGTGTGACAGTTATGGCACATAGTAAAAGTGGCTTTATTTCATAAAGAAAACAAGCCGTTTCCCATTTCAATTAAATGTTCAACTAAATGTGTCATTAATAGAAACAAATACATGTGATTTCGTAGATCAAATTGCAAAGTCATCAGAAGAAATGACTAGTTTAATCAGGGGCAGCAAACAGGAGTCGTGGACAAGGCGATGCCAGCAGAATCTAAAGCCTGACGGCGACAAAGGATCCGACATTGTCGGACTAAGTTGCATCATTTGCCCTATACTTTTCATTAGCGTTTTCTTTCCCGAAGCTGACTAAACAAGTAACATTGCTGGCGTTTGGTAACTTGCCAAAATAATCACCCAATGCAGGAATAATGCAACTACCATCACGACGGGATAGCACGTAACGATGTCTGTAACCCGCGCATGTATGTTTGTCCATGTCGCTCATCACTCATGGTCGCTAGGTGGCAGTACCTATCCTACGCTAACCGGATGTAAACAGCCGCCATTTACATTCACTGCGTTCAGCAAGTTTCCCATCTGACGGTCGTACGGAATATTTAGCTGCCTGTGATAAAATGCTACCTTACTGTCTGATTTTGTTTTATTCCATCACAACACCCAACTAGCGTATACATAGCGTAAATTAATTTACATAATAACAGCTAGTCCGATGGGACTGCTCCACTAAACATGGACTAGTCCGATCACTGAAACTACTCGTCCGGGACGATCGGACCGGCCTTATTTCGCAGCCTGCTGATTGTTACTTTATTGTTTTTACAGTTTTCAAAATTTGTATATAATTATGTGTTTCTGAATAGATTATCTTGTAGTCAGTGTCGGTAATTTATCCTGATGTTTTTCCTGTTTATTTTTGTTGCATGGGTGTCATGTCTATGACGCATGTTACAGGAAGTGTGCCATGATCTCGGCACACTACGGCATGAGTGACGTCTTTGACAACCTCGTCATCTCCTTGTGCAAGTTCACGACGCTACTAAGCTCAGCCGAGGTAAGATTCACTTTCCTTCGCTCAGTGCAGATACCCTACTCTTTTAGACCCCATGACCCTATAATGTGTGTCAGTTCTCTACAGTACTTGTACATGTTCAGCAAGATGTGTCTTCAAACAGATTAAGCTTAACATGGCGTCTGTGGGAGGTATCAGGCGGTTGGAGATCATGACAGATAGGCTATTTGCGGGCAGTTGGCGTCTGAGCATCCTCGCGTGCCAAGGGTGGCTGCTGCTGATTGCAGCCCTGGCTTGCGAGGATGGGTCTAAGGGGTTATTGGGCAATTCCATGTCAGATCAATCACTAAAAAACCTCACCGTCTCTGATTTTGCTGAAAATTGGTATGTCAATTGGAATATGCCACACAAACAGCCATGCCAATTTTTAGAAAATTGGGTTGTATATTTTCTTAGTTACAGGCCCTCAAAAAAATTAAAATTTGTTGAAAAAAATCTATTTGATCACCGGTTTGGTTCACTTTCTGACCCATAACTTCAGTAATAATAATGCTAGACTAATAAATGTTACATTTCTGGAAAGGTCTCATTTAACTGCATCTAGTGGACATGGAATCGGGTAACTGAATAATAATAAAAATTTAATCCAAATACATGCAGTTTTGTGCCCTGTGACCCCCCGTGACAAAAAACCTCCAAACTGATTGGACCCAAAATACATGCATTATATAAAACAGTATGTAACCCAAATATCCTGAAAAAATCAGAGTGAGCACTCTTTGGGTTACTAAAATACAATCAAAATAGCATGTACATACACCCCGTATATGAACATTGCACTAATTCTAATGCTTGTTATACAGTCATTATGTACACCAAATGTGCTTGCATACTAAACATGTCACTGTCAGTCAGGTATGTTTTAGTGAAACTAGATAATTGTCATGTGAAACCTGTCTAGATAATTAATTCTCTTTATACAGTGCATTATAATTAGAACCAATATTATAACACCAACACGTCTCAAACTGGTCATGCATTGATGCAGTTTATTTACCGGTACACTTTTTATATATTGGTATAAATTTAATAAATTGTAAAAAAACACAAGCTAATTAATTTTCAACCATTTCTCCACTTGGTCAAAGTCATGACTGTTATTATCAGACTAACTGAAATGTTCATAGTCTCGAGTCCAATGCATGTACACGAATTCCTCATTCACAGTGCAACAGCTGGTTGTCCCATCAATCCTTTTACACAGCCTGCAATGCAAATATTTAGTAATGGTAAGGGGCATGGAAATATAATTTGCTAGATAATTCACATTGAATCAAACTGTAGGTAGATTCAGTATTGCCCTGTTGGGGTTTGTAGCATATTTAGATTCTTTAGAGGGGTGGATAGACTGAATCACTCATTATTTTGCCATGCTGCAATGTGAGGACAAAACAGGTTACAAAATTATTCCAGAATATTATTCCAGTAGTCCCCCCTAAATACACCATTGAATATCGATATAATATAAATATATAATAGCAAGTATCCAGTCTTTGGGACTGGTTAAAAAAAATATTTGTTTATATAATTATACTAATAGTCTAATACTATGTGATATATATGTATATGATATATACCACTCACCACTGCTTATAGCCAGCCAGTACTAAACAAAGGATTATTCTCTAAAGTGGTATAATTTTGGATTACCTTGTTCATAAGAAGAGTAGCGTTTTTCATTTCTGATGCACTGAGTTGATAGACTCGCCCGGTTGGCGTAAGTGGTTCGACAGTGGTCAAGATCTGATCTTGACCAACGATCAACTCATCAAGGCATCTTGGGAAGGTGAAGGAAGGCGAAGGTCCGGCTGGATGAAGAAAGCTGACTTGTGCTTCATTGGTTTCAGGCATCACCTTCAACACATAGGCTAGCCACCAGTTGTCATCATACATGCACGTAATGTATGATCCGTCAATGTCAGCCACTCGTAACAGTTCTCGTTCATTCGTAATCTTCATGATCTCCTGTTCTGTGTCTGCTGAGAACTCGCGCACTTCCATCAAAGAACGTGATCCTTGAACGGGAACGAAGGAGTGCAGTCGCTGTGTTCCTGTTACTACAACAGCATCAGCAAATCTGTTCCGTAACTTAACTTCTTCATCTGTGATTTCATCTGTGTCAACAAACATGACTTTGATGGACGGCAAGTTGCCAGAGGCCCACACAAACAAGTTCATTGGTGTCTGGATCTGGTCATCATATGGCTTCTGAAGGCTGGCTCTAGCAGCCAGTCGTTTCACAGTGCCACCGACACCATCACATGGGCCCTTGCCATGAGACGTGGCGAAGAAGTGCCACTCTGCAGTAACACCATTAAAGTCTTCTGCATGGAAAATGGTGTTGGAGAAGTTCTTTCTATTCTTGTACTGCGATGCAGCTCCATCCGAGAAATAGATGACATGGTGAAGAGGCATGTTGTCACGCAGAAATGCTATCAGGTGACGTTGGTAGCAATGCACAGCCACTGTATCATGTGTCATTGAGTTGGAGATGGCCACAAAGGTTTTGTGCTTGACTACTCCTTCTTCTCGATAGTAGGCAAAAAACGGATGTATGGTTGCTTGGTCATTTGTCCAGTTAGCCCTGTGCAGCATCTTGCACAACAAATGAGTAATTCTCTGCAAAATCACCAGTGGCTATCACCTCTCCTTTAACCAACTGACTTTTCTTGTCTTTCAAGAAAGCTGACTGCTGTTTCGCGATAAAATCGTGACGTTTTAAGACGTCAAGATTGTCCATCAAACAATCCACAAACACGTCCGTTTGTTTTACAACCGTCTCCAGTCTTGTTCGATCAACCGAGACCCATGCTTTATATGTAATTTCATCGATGGCTAGTTCATCAAGTGCGGCATGTAGACTCTCTTTCAAATGATCCTGTGTGGGACAGTAGTCACACTTCCCAAGGAAACATGCCGGTAACGGTGGATTGCATGTCATAGCTGCTATGAGATGGTCATACTTGATATCCGCATGATAGTCTCCCACGATTTTGCAGAACTCTGATGCATTGCTCAGTTTTGCACCGTGCAGCATGAGCTTCACGTTCTGGTGGATGGTGCATACGCAGACGCTGTGCGTGCCACTGGCACCTGGCAACACAACATTCTTTGGGCGTAGTTCGGCGAATTTCGAAAACCCTATTGCTAGTGTCGGGTGTTCAGCCTTGAAACAACTGTATGCTTCCTTCAGATTGCACAGAATCAGACGCTTCTGGACGTTACAACGCTGACCTTGAATTCTCATACTGACACAGTCTTTTTTTCCAGGCATCAGCCGACTTACAACATCACTTTCGTAAAAGTTTCTTACTACAGTTGCTGTATCTTCAGAGAGAGTCTTCCCTGGCTTTGGGTTAGGAGACGACATAATTCCTTCGGTACTGGTCAGTCGCTTTGCTACCCGTGCCATGTGGTAGCTTGTACCAAACTCGGACATCAAGCGCCGAATGCTCCAGGTAGACGGTGCAACAGTGAGAATGGAGATTTGTTCACTGCGAGAGCTGCTGCCTGAGAACTTGATTTTTAAACGTCTGAGAATATCATTGTGGTCATCTGATGCTGCATTGTCATCTTCATCATCATCTTCAATTCTCAGCCTCTTCCGGATGGTTTCCCCTACACGCTTCAACTTATCTTTCGCATATCGTTTAGTGGACAGCTTCTTCTGTAAGATTGGTGATTCACCAAGCACGGTCAGTGAACTGTTCAATTGATTGACTGCGGTTGAACGGCCAACTTCATACACGTCATCAGTGCTATCACCTTCAGCATCTTCATCTGGGCATGCAGGGACCGTCTTTGGGCGCCAACTTGGTAGTTGCTTCCGGCATCGTGTGCACAATTTTTTGCCAGGTATGAGCACAATATTGGAATATTGGGCAGCCAAAGATTTGGTAATTTGTCGCAATCCGCTGACTTTTCGAGAAGGCTTTCCTGTATGGCATAGCCACGGATCACAGCACACTTTCTGGTTGGAAGCATAACTAGTAATGTACTTTTTCAAGTGAATGTCACACAGTACCGTAACATTATCTAATCCAATTCGCAGAGTAGCTAAAGATTGTTGCTCCTGTGTCAGTTGATGTGTGCTCAAAACAGGATCACACAGTTTTCCTTTGTCAATTCCAACACAGCACAACGCCATGGTTAGTGAAGAACTGATGTATGTCATCAGTGGTAAATGGTGGATCTCAGCTTAAAACAGTAAACGTTGTATCTACTGTACATTGTATCTGTTATGTAACAAAATGTGAAGCTGCAACTTGATAACCACTGTTACATATTTTATAGGTCAGAATATAAAATGTATTATGTATAATATAATTATATATACCTGGTACTTGTATATTTACTATTTAGTATAAGTAAATTAATAGACTGGATAATTGCAAAATGATAGCATAGAAAAAATATTATAACAGAATTATACAAATAAAAAAAAATTAATATGTGTGCTATTTTGATAATATCTTAAAAACCCTAAGAGTGCCCACTCTGATTTTCTCAGGATATTTGAGCTACATATTGTTCTATATAATGAATCTATTTTTGGTCCAATCGGTTTGGAGGTTTTTTCACGGGGGGGTCACAGGTCACCAAAATGGCATGTATTTAAAAAAATATTTTTTTATATGATTCCATGTCCACTAGATGCAGTTAAATGAGACCTTTCCAGAAATGTAACATTTAGTAGTCTAGCACTATTATTACTGAAGTTATGGGTCGGAGAATGATACAAAACGACGATCAAATTCCGTTTTTTTAACAAATTGTAATTTTCTTTAGGGCCTGTAACTCGAAAACTATACAACCCAATTTTCTAAAATTGTGCATGGTTGTTTACATAATATGTGCCAATTAGTATATGAAATTTAAGCTAATTCGGAGGTGGGTCGGCCAAAAAAGTGTCAAAACTGATTGATTTGACATGGAATCACCCTATTACACCATTTTCAGCAACACATACTTTGGAACATTATTAATCCAAAGACTTCTCCTCAGTGTATGTGTCTGGATTATCAAGTTTTCCGGATAAACGAATCATGCACATTTCAGGATGTATTAACTTTTGGAAATTCTCTTTTTTTGAAATAATATCTGGATGCCAATATTACCTGGTAATCAGGGTCCATTTTATTCAGGTACCATTGTATATCTTGGACTTGTAATTAATGCATGGAATCACAGTTTGATTTACGAGCATGTAGGTCGGGTCACGCAATCGGCGCAACAGGTCAAATCGCGTTTTAATACAAAATAAACTGCTGTTAGATAGCTGTGGTGCATATGAATGAAAGTTTATTCAACAACAACAGCAAAATACATGCACAGTATGCTGAAAGGACATAGCTAAAGTCATAGACTTATATGTTGCTATGCCCTTCTCAAACTACAAAACTGAATAAATACAATATGAATTATAAATAAATTAACAAAATAATATTCACAATTCATGTATAAACTTGTTACCACAGCGCTTGTGTTACAGCGCTTGTGTCATCTTCAACTGTCTCCTATGCTCCTTTTAAATGTATTTTTCAGTAAGTATCCAATATGTGTATAAATATTAAAATGCGCTATCTCCAGATATCCAGTATTATTTGCGATCATTTCCACCACTCACAGCAAACCAAGTTGACTTTCCCCAATTTGGTTTGCACGCAGTCGCGTGTGTAACTAATATCACTGCATGCGTTTAACAGTATCAGTTCAACATAGAAACGTAATCATTTCCGGTTCTTTCCATCACAACATGATGCTGCCAACCCGCTATATGCAGGCATTGTGATCCTAATTCTTTCCATGTTTCAGTCGGCAGACATGATCCCAGTGCAGTTCGGCAGTAACTCAAAGGCCCAGTTGTCTGCCCGCACTGTCTTTGGACTGGCCCATCGCCATGGAGACATCCTGCGTGACGGCTGGAAGAATATCCTAGACTGCATCCTACAGCTGTACCGGGCCAAGCTGCTGCCGGACTTGCTTGTCAAGGTGGGTCCAGGGAAGAGGGAGGTGGTGATGGGAGGGAATGGGGGTGTAGTTATTCACCTTCTCTTTCTATTTTATGGCAGTGAATTTGCTCTACCTAAACTATTAGATTAATAAACATTTCATTCTGTCGACTTACGTGTCCACTCTCCCCTTACATGTCTTCTCTCCGTTAGATGAATATTTTATTTAGTTAGTCCACATACAATTTGTCTAATGTGGGCACATACATTGACATGTCAATGTGCCATGTGTTTGGAAACAAAGCTGATCATAAGTAGCAAAAATGTGAAATTTGTCAATACCCAGAGACCCTCTGATTTAGCTTGAATCTTCTGCAAGGTAGAAACTTAACATGCGTGTGTACATATGTTGACTTCTTAGTGTCAAGCATTAGTTTATAATGTTCATAATGCCAAGTTATTTTGTTATTATTATATAATGCCAATTTAATGTTTTGCCCATTTATAATTTTGATTAGTCAAATTGTAAACAGATTAGTTTGTATGATCAGAAACAGCAGCATAGCATAGAATTGATGTAACTAAACTACTTTCTTTGGATGTTTAGGTTGAAGATTTTGTTGACCCAAAAGGAAAGATATCGCTGATACGAGAAGAGACTCCATCTACTCAAAGGTGAGAATTCCTTCCTACAAATTCAGTAATGTAGCAGTCATGTCACATGGGTTAATGTAAACAGTTTATGTACATAATCATGGTCCCTAGGCATTCATTGGATACACCTATTACTACACGATATTTCTTGATTTGGCCAGTTTTATCATCATTTCCCTTTTTTATGCATTATAGATTCAAAACAATTCTTTCCCCAAAAATGTAATCTTTTTGAGGCTACTACAAAATTTATTCAAATATACCTCGTACTTAATAAAAATAATTGCAAGAATTATAATGATATCTATGTTTAATAGATAATGGCATTACCTCTCAATTTGACAGTATCTGTTCGTAATGGCAGACATTTGGTTAGTTAATAATAATAATAAATAGATTTGTAAAGCATCATAAATTTAGATAAAATTCCATTCAGTGGCACTGAAAAATACATCAGTACTAAAACTGAATAGTTAAACACATAATGATAAATTTGTTAAAAACATGACACATATAAGCAGAATAATTATAATATATAAATATACAGTGGAACCTCACTAAAAAGGTCATCTTTGGGACTGGACAGAAGTTATCTGAATAACGAGGTGACCGCATTGGCGGAACTAACATCCTATACTTTACAGTATGTGAAAATAATTTGGGACTATTTTAGGGTGACCTTAATTGCGATGTGGCTGTATTACCGAGGTGACCGTAAAGCGAGGTGCTACTGTATATGTAAACTTAGTTAAACCAGAAACCACGAGTATAGCAAACTAAGAAATAATGCTATGTGCTTTGCAGGAATGACACAGGCGTACTGAGTAGTTTCTACTCATACTTCACACTGGCTGAGAGCATGCCACAGCGAGGGCCCGCCCCTGAGGAGCAAGACGCCATCCACCGCGCCCAAACATGCATCCTAGACTGTCACATTGACCAACTCATCACAGAGACCAAGTTCCTGCCTGCAGACTCTCTCGCAGAACTACTCAAGGTCAGTCGAAGTTCATTGTGCACGAATGTGTATTTATAACTGCGGGTGTTTTATTTAAAAACATTTCCTTATGGAGAATGCTCACAAAAGTGCTGTGTTATTACTTACCGGTGTATGATAAGGTTTCTTTGCAACATTTTCTACATTAGCAAGGTTACACTGTATGTAGCGTTCAAGATATTGAAACATGTAGTACATGAAGCAGCAGGCATTAGTTATGTGACATTGTTAAACAGTTTAAAACTCCCTCCGCAACTTATTTAATGCATCACAAATCATGTTTGTTGATGTTCATTGCTGTAGTGGGTGGGAATAATTAAAATTGTATAAGCAGTCAGTTTAATAAAAGAGTAGTTTTGTTAAAAATTTGACAGAATTGACTTTGATTGCTAGATCGGTTGACTTGTGAAAGTGTGAATAGCTGTATGTTATAGCATATAGAACCAGACCACTTGACATTTCTCACCAAATTTTGACTGGGTTCAGTAACAAATAATTGTGTAGTTTGTGTATTGAGTTCATGCAAACCTTAGAAACACATTTATGTCACGTGTAATTTATTGTAAATACTAGATAGGTGCGATTTTTGTGTGAAATTATTCTAAAATGAAACGAGGAAAAATTGCGTTGTAGAAGCAGTTTTAAGTGTAACCATTGCCTGTGTCCTGATGTCCTGAACTGTGTGGAGGCAGATTTAAGTGTAACCATTGCCTGTGTCCTGATGTCCTGAACTGTGTGGAGGTAGATTTAAGTGTAACCATTGCCTGTGTCCTGATGTCCTGAACTGTGTGGAGGCAGTTTTAAGTGTAACCATTGCCTGTGTCCTGATGTCCTGAACTGTGTGGATGCAGATTTAAGTGTAACCATTGCCTGTGTCCTGATGTCCTGAACTGTGTGGAGGCAGATTTAAGTGTAACCATTGCCTGTGTCCTGATGTCCTGAACTGTGTGGAGGCAGATTTAAGTGTAACCATTGCCTGTGTCCTGATGTCCTGAACTGTGTGGAGGTAGATTTAAGTGTAACCATTGCCTGTGTCCTGATGTCCTGAACTGTGTGGAGGCAGATTTAAGTGTAACCATTGCCTGTGTCCTGATGTCCTGAACTGTGTGGAGGCAGATTTAAGTGTAACCATTGCCTGTGTCCTGATGTCCTGAACTGTGTGGAGGTAGATTTAAGTGTAACCATTGCCTGTGTCCTGATGTCCTGAACTGTGTGGAGGCAGATTTAAGTGTAACCATTGCCTGTGTCCTGATGTCCTGAACTGTGTGGAGGCAGATTTAAGTGTAACCATTGCCTGTGTCCTGATGTCCTGAACTGTGTGGAGGCAGATTTAAGTGTAACCATTGCCTGTGTCCTGATGTCCTGAACTGTGTGGAGGTAGATTTAAGTGTAACCATTGCCTGTGTCCTGATGTCCTGAACTGTGTGGAGGCAGATTTAAGTGTAACCATTGCCTGTGTCCTGATGTCCTGAACTGTGTTGAGGTAGATTTAAGTGTAACAGTAGAGTTGTCCATGCCTGTGTCCTGATGTCCTGAACTGTGTGGAGGCAGATTTAAATGTAACTGTAGAGTTGTCCTTGTCTGTGTCCTGATGTCCTGAACTGTGTGGAGGCAGATTTAAGTGTAACTGTAGAGTTGTCCATGCCTGTGTCCTGATGTCCTGAACTGTGTGGAGGCAGATTTAAGTGTAACTGTAGAGTTGTCCTTGCCTGTGTCCTGATGTCCTGAACTGTGTGGAGGCAGATTTAAGTGTAACTGTAGAGTTGTCCTTGCCTGTGTCCTGATGTCCTGAACTGTGTGGAGGCAGATTTAAGTGTAACTGTAGAGTTGTCCTTGCCTGTGTCTTGATGTCCTGAACTGTGTGGAGGCAGATTTAAGTGTAACTGTAGAGTTGTCCTTGCCTGTGTCCTGATGTCCTGAACTGTGTGGAGGCAGATTTAAGTGTAACTGTAGAGTTGTCCTTGCCTGTGTCCTGATGTCCTGAACTGTGTGGAGGCAGATTTAAGTGTAACTGTAGAGTTGTCCATGCCTGTGTCCTGATGTCCTGAACTGTGTGGAGGCAGATTTAAGTGTAACTGTAGAGTTGTCCTTGCCTGTGTCCTGATGTCCTGAACTGTGTTGAGGTAGATTTAAGTGTAACTGTAGAGTTGTCCTTGCCTGTGTCCTGATGTCCTGAACTGTGTTGAGGTAGATTTAAGTGTAACTGTAGAGTTGTCCTTGCCTGTGTCCTGATGTCCTGAACTGTGTGGAGGCAGATTTAAGTGTAACTGTAGAGTTGTCCATGCCTGTGTCCTGATGTCCTGAACTGTGTGGAGGCAGATTTAAGTGTAACTGTAGAGTTGTCCTTGCCTGTGTCCTGATGTCCTGAACTGTGTGGAGGCAGATTTAAGTGTAACTGTAGAGTTGTCCATGCCTGTGACATGATGTCCTGAACTGTGTGGAGGCAGATTTAAGTGTAACTGTAGAGTTGTCCATGTCTGTGTCCTGATGTCCTGAACTGTGTGGAGGCAGATTTAAGTGTAACTGTAGAGATGTCCATGCCTGTGTCCTGATGTCCTGAACTGTGTGGAGGCAGATTTAAGTGTAACTGTAGAGTTGTCCTTGTCTGTGTCCTGATGTCCTGAACTGTGTGGAGGCAGATTTAAGTGTAACTGTAGAGTTGTCCATGCCTGTGTCCTGATGTCCTGAACTGTGTGGAGGCAGATTTAAGTGTAACTGTAGAGATGTCCATGTCTGTGTCCTGATGTCCTGAACTGTGTGGAGGCAGATTTAAGTGTAACTGTAGAGTTGTCCTTGCCTGTGTCCTGATGTCCTGAACTATGTGGAGGCAGATTTAAGTGTAACTGTAGAGTTGTCCTTGCCTGTGTCCTGATGTCCTGAACTGTGTGGAGGCAGATTTAAGTGTAACTGTAGAGTTGTCCATGTCTGTGTCCTGATGTCCTGAACTGTGTGGAGGCAGATTTAAGTGTAACTGTAGAGTTGTCCTTGCCTGTGTCATGATGTCCTGAACTGTGTGGAGGCAGATTTAAGTGTAACTGTAGAGTTGTCCTTGCCTGTGTCCTGATGTCCAGAACTGTGTGGAGGCAGATTTAAGTGTAACTGTAGAGTTGTCCTTGCCTGTGTCCTGATGTCCTGAACTGTGTGGAGGCAGATTTAAGTGTAACTGTAGAGTTGTCCATGTCTGTGTCCTGATGTCCTGAACTGTGGAGGCAGATTTGGCGTAACTGTAGAGCTGTCCATGTTCAGTCCTGATGTCCTGAACTGTAAGCGGGAGGCAGATTTAAGTGTAACTGTAGAGTTGTCCTTGCCTGTGTCCTGATGTCCTGAACTGTGTGGAGGCAGATTTAAGTGTAACTGTAGAGTTGTCCTTGCCTGTGTCCTGATGTCCTGAACTGTGTTGAGGTAGATTTAAGTGTAACTGTAGAGTTGTCCTTGCGTGTGTCCTGATGTCCTGAACTGTGTTGAGGTAGATTTAAGTGTAACTAGAGTTGTCCTTGCCTGTGTCATGATGTCCTGAACTTTGTTGAGGTAGATTTAAGTGTAACTGTAGAGTTGTCCTTGCCTGTGTCCTGATGTCCTGAACTGTGTGGAGGCAGATTTAAGTGTAATTTAAGTGTAACCATTGCCTGTGTCCTGATGTCCTGAACTGTGTGGAGGCAGATTTAAGTGTAACTGTAGAGTTGTCCATGTCTGTGTCCTGATGTCCTGAACTGTGTGGAGGCAGATTTAAGTGTAACCATTGCCTGTGTCCTGATGTCCTGAACTGTGTGGAGGCAGATTTAAGTGTAACTGTAGAGTTGTCCTTGCCTGTGTCCTGATGTCCTGAACTGTGTTGTGAGGGTAGATTTAAGTGTAACTGTAGAGTTGTCGCACTTGTGTCTGATGTCCACCAGACTGTGTTGAGGTAGATTTAGTGTAGCTTGCAGGAGAGTTGTCCTTGCCCTGTGTCCTGATGTCCTGAACCTGTGTGGGAGGCCAGATTTAAGTGTAACATGCATATCCTGATGCTCTGAACTGTGTGGAGGCAGATTTAAGTGTAACTGTAGAGTTGTCCATGCCTGTGTCCACAGTATCCTGGACATGGAGGCAAAAAAATTTAAAGTGTAACTGTAGAGTTGTCCATGTCTGTGTCTGATGGCTCCTGAACTGTGGGAGGCGGATTTAAGTGTAACTGTAGAGTTGTCCCGTGCCTGTGTCCTGATGTCCTGTGAAGACTGTGTAGGGGCAGATTTAAGTGTAACTGTAGAGGAGTTGTCCATGTCTGCGTCCTGATGTCCTGAACTGTGTGGAGGCAGATTTAAGTGTAACTGTAGAGTTGTCCTTGCCTGTGTCCTGATGTCCTGAACTGTGTGGAGGCAGATTTAAGTGTAACTGTAGAGTTGTCCTTGCCTGTGTCCTGATGTCCTGAACTGTGTGGAGGCAGTTTTAAGTGTAACTGTAGAGTTGTCCTTGCCTGTGTCCTGATGTCCTGAACTGTGTGGAGGCAGATTTAAGTGTAACTGTAGAGTTGTCCATGTCTGTGTCCTGATGTCCTGAACTGTGTGGAGGCAGATTTAAGTGTAACTGTAGAGTTGTCCTTGCCTGTGTCCTGATGTCCTGAACTGTGTGGAGGCAGATTTAAATGTAACTGTAGAGTTGTCCTTGCCTGTGTCCTGATGTCCTGAACTGTGTGGAGGCAGATTTAAGTGTAACTGTAGAGTTGTCCATGCCTGTGTCCTGATGTCCTGAACTGTGTGGAGGCAGATTTAAGTGTAACTGTAGAGTTGTCCTTGCCTGTGTCCTGATGTCCTGAACTGTGTTGAGGTAGATTTAAGTGTAACTGTAGAGTTGTCCTTGCCTGTGTCATGATGTCCTGAACTTTGTTGAGGTAGATTTAAGTGTAACTGTAGAGTTGTCCTTGCCTGTGTCCTGATGTCCTGAACTGTGTGGAGGCAGATTTAAGTGTAACCATTGCCTGTGTCCTGATGTCCTGAACTGTGTGGAGGCAGATTTAAGTGTAACTGTAGAGTTGTCCATGTCTGTGTCCTGATGTCCTGAACTGTGGAGGCAGATTTAAGTGTAACCATTGCCTGTGTCCTGATGTCCTGAACTGTGTGGAGGCAGATTTAAGTGTAACTGTAGAGTTGTCCTTGCCTGTGTCCTGATGTCCTGAACTGTGTTGAGGTAGATTTAAGTGTAACTGTAGAGTTGTCCTTGCCTGTGTCCTGATGTCCTGAACTGTGTTGAGGTAGATTTAAGTGTAACTGTAGAGTTGTCCTTGCCTGTGTCCTGATGTCCTGAACTGTGTGGAGGCAGATTTAAGTGTAACCATTGCCTGTGTCCTGATGTCCTGAACTGTGTGGAGGCAGATTTAAGTGTAACTGTAGAGTTGTCCTTGCCTGTGTCCTGATGTCCTGAACTGTGTGGAGGCAGATTTAAGTGTAACTGTAGAGTTGTCCATGCCTGTGTCCTGATGTCCTGAACTGTGTGGAGGCAGATTTAAGTGTAACTGTAGAGTTGTCCATGCCTGTGTCCTGATGTCCTGAACTGTGTGAAGGCAGATTTAAGTGTAACTGTAGAGTTGTCCATGCCTGTGTCCTGATGTCCTGAACTGTGTGGAGGCAGATTTAAGTGTAACTGTAGAGTTGTCCATGCCTGTGTCCTGATGTCCTGAACTGTGTGGAGGCAGATTTAAGTGTAACTGTAGAGTTGTCCATGCCTGTGTCCTGATGTCCTGAACTGTGTGGAGGCAGATTTAAGTGTAACTGTAGAGTTGTCCATGTCTGTGTCCTGATGTCCTGAACTGTGTGGAGGCAGATTTAAGTGTAACTGTAGAGTTGTCCTTGCCTGTGTCCTGATGTCCTGAACTGTGTGGAGGCAGATTTAAGTGTAACTGTAGAGTTGTCCTTGCCTGTGTCCTGATGTCCTGAACTGTGTGGAGGCAGATTTAAGTGTAACTGTAGAGTTGTCCATGTCTGTGTCCTGATGTCCTGAACTGTGTGGAGGCAGATTTAAGTGTAACTGTAGAGTTGTCCATGCCTGTGTCCTGATGTCCTGAACTGTGTGGAGGCAGATTTAAGTGTAACTGTAGAGTTGTCCATGTCTGTGTCCTGATGTCCTGAACTGTGTGGAGGCAGATTTAAGTGTAACTGTAGAGTTGTCCATGCCTGTGTCCTGATGTCCTGAACTGTGTGGAGGCAGATTTAAGTGTAACTGTAGAGTTGTCCATGTCTGTGTCCTGATGTCCTGAACTGTGTGGAGGCAGATTTAAGTGTAACTGTAGAGTTGTCCTTCCCTGTGTCCTGATGTCCTGAACTGTGTGGAGGCAGATTTAAGTGTAACTGTAGAGTTGTCCTTGCCTGTGTCCTGATGTCCTGAACTGTGTGGAGGCAGATTTAAGTGTAACTGTAGAGTTGTCCATGTCTGCGTCCTGATGTCCTGAACTGTGTGGAGGCAGATTTAAGTGTAACTGTAGAGTTGTCCTTGCCTGTGTCCTGATGTCCTGAACTGTGTGGAGGCAGATTTAAGTGTAACTGTAGAGTTGTCCTTGCCTGTGTCCTGATGTCCTGAACTGTGTGGAGGCAGATTTAAGTGTAACTGTAGAGTTGTCCTTGCCTGTGTCCTGATGTCCTGAACTCTGTGGAGGCAGAATTAAGTGTAACTGTAGAGTTGTCCTTGCCTGTGTCCTGATGTCCTGAACTGTGTGGAGGCAGATTTAAGTGTAACTGTAGAGTTGTCCTTGCCTGTGTCCTGATGTCCTGAACTGTGTGGAGGCAGATTTAAGTGTAACTGTAGAGTTGTCCTTGCCTGTGTCCTGATGTCCTGAACTGTGTGGAGGCAGATTTAAGTGTAACTGTAGAGTTGTCCTTGCCTGTGTCCTGATGTCCTGAACAGTGTGGAGGCAGATTTAAGTGTAACTGTAGAGTTGTCCTTGCCTGTGTCCTGATGTCCTGAACTGTGTTGAGGTAGATTTAAGTGTAACTGTAGAGTTGTCCTTGCCTGTGTCCTGATGTCCTGAACTGTGTTGAGGTAGATTTAAGTGTAACTGTAGAGTTGTCCTTGCCTGTGTCATGATGTCCTGAACTGTGTTGAGGTAGATTTAAGTGTAACTGTAGAGTTGTCCTTGCCTGTGTCCTGATGTCCTGAACTGTGTGGAGGCAGATTTAAGTGTAACTGTACAGTTGTCCTTGTCTGTGTCCTGATGTCCTGAACTGTGTGGAGGCAGATTTAAGTGTAACCATTGCCTGTGTCCTGATGTCCTGAACTGTGTGGAGGCAGATTTAAGTGTAACTGTAGAGTTGTCCTTGCCTGTGTCCTGATGTCCTGAACTGTGTTGAGGTAGATTTAAGTGTAACTGTAGAGTTGTCCTTGCGTGTGTCCTGATGTCCTGAACTGTGTTGAGGTAGATTTAAGTGTAACTGTAGAGTTGTCCTTGCCTGTGTCATGATGTCCTGAACTGTGTTGAGGTAGATTTAAGTGTAACTGTAGAGTTGTCCTTGCCTGTGTCCTGATGTCCTGAACTGTGTGGAGGCAGATTTAAGTGTAACCATTGCCTGTGTCCTGATGTCCTGAACTGTGTGGAGCACAGATTTAAGTGTAACTGTAGAGTTGTCCATGTCTGTGTCCTGATGTCCTGAACTGTGTGGAGGCAGATTTAAGTGTAACCATTGCCTGTGTCCTGATGTCCTGAACTGTGTTGAGGCAGATTTAAGTGTAACTGTAGAGTTGTCCTTGTCTGTGTCATGATGTCCTGAGCTGTGTTGAGGTAGATTTAAGTGTAACTGTAGAGTTGTCCTTGTCTGTGTCATGATGTCCTGAGCTGTGTTGAGGTAGATTTAAGTGTAACTGTAGAGTTGTCCTTGCCTGTGTGTCCTGATATGTCCTGAGCTGTGTTGAGGTAGATTTAAGTGTAACTGTAGAGTTGTCCTTGCCTGTGTGTCC